>OX155959.1:1132907-1400907 GCA_944548615.1 Micropterix aruncella
AGGTTTGTTTGTAGCGAATGCCAACGCGCGTTCACAAGGCAAGAAGATTTAAAGCGACACATGGACTCAGTCCACAGGAAATTGAGGAGATTTACTTGTGGTAAATGCGATCGTGATTTTACAGAGAAAGGACATTTAAAAAAGCACTTTGAATCGGTTCACTGGAAATGGAAGAAATTCTCGTGTGAGGTGTGCGATCGCGCTTTCACGGAGAAAGGAGCATTGAACAGACATTTGGATGTCGTTCATAAGAAAATAAAAAAGTACACGTGTGCGGAATGCGCTCGTTTATTTTCATCAAAGCAGTCGTTGAGAGTGCATTTAGATGTTGTTCATGGGAAATTGAAGAACTATTTATGTGCAGATTGCGATCGTAGTTTCGGAGAACGATCAAACTTAATTGTGCATTTAAAGAAAATTCACTCTGCACAAAAATTGGTAACACGTGGGGGGCAAACCGGGGCACCTGCCCCTGGCGGTATATTAAAGGGGCGACAAATTCGCGCGTTGAATAATTATTATCCGCTTTAACTTCGGGATAGACTCACCAGTTTTATTAGAAGCATTAAATTTCGACGTACCATCCAGACGACTGAGGCAGCACCTAACATTTTATCTTCCCACTTCGCAGACAAATCAATCTTTCCACAATCTCTCACGTACATGCCGGTCATACAACCCTATAACCGATAATATTGATTTTTTAACATGGGACCCTTAGCAGTTAAGTCCATTAGGTATAGATAGCATATTGTGAGACAAATGAATAATTTACCGTATGTTTTTTTTATTTTATTTCAGGCAATATTTGATATCAAAGAATTATTTTTTCTATTTATTTCTTTTTTAGAATTTACTGTAAACTTATTTCAAATTGTATTTTTTTTATTTTTTGATAATTTTTAAGGATATTAATTTTTATTCTGATACTTCTTTTGTGAATCATGAGATAAACGGCACATATGCAATTATTAATTAAGCATGCTGAATACGCATAAGATAATTTACTCTAATTAGTAGGTAATAATGTAAAAATATTAGTGATAATCAATGTATTATTAGAGAAATAGTTGTGTACCAATTATATTAATTAAATAAATAAATTATACTAAAGCTGAACAAATCAAAAAAATTATTATACTAAAGTTGAAATATTTTTTTTTCCTCGGTAACCAATACCTAAATCAAAATGCTTGTATGTTATTATATTTTGTTTTTATGTGGACAATATATTTAATGTTCTGAAAAAACCTTTGTATTTTTTTTCTTAAAATAGCTTTCGCCCAGATTCACTGCCACAGCCCTCATTAAAGTCACAGATGACATTATATGCGCTGTAGATGACTAAAAACTTCCCGACCTAACACTTCTTGCTTTCAGTAGCGCGTTCAAATCTGCGTGCTTTTGTAACCCTTATGAAACCGGCTCCCTTCAGAGATTAAAAGTGCCAGGACGCTTTCCACTTCCAAAGAATTATTGAAAAAGCATTACCTGCCCCACTACATTCACTTCCCCCCCCTTTCCAATCCTCTCTCTGGAATTTCATTAGTTTTATTAGTTTTTATATTGGTTTAATATATGTATGATTTTAGATTAACCTTATTGGATATTATCAACTCTCTGCAATGTTAGGTTTAAATTTGCACGACACATAGTGTTTTAAGTTATTATTTTAATGCTATCAGGCTGCCTCTCTCGCATGGGTTGACTCTAAGAGATTGTATTTCGAATGATAAGTCCGCCTTTGTATTTTGTGTGCCTTTTTAGTACATATAATATATTACTTAAAAAACTGCGTTTTGCTTAATCAATACATAATAAAATTTTGCTATATTCAAAGACAATATAAGAGACAGGGGATAAAATCCGAGCAACGGAAGGAAGACGGATGGGGGCAGGGGGGGGGGGGGGGGGGGTTACATTTTTATTATTTGAATTTACTAAAAACTTCAGGATGGTTTGGGGACAGCAATAATTTTTCATAGGTGCTATAAATTTGAACTGTTTTTCGAACAAATTAGGCTCTCATCTTCTTTATTCAGATAATATAATTTGGATAATTTTACATTGCCCCGCTTCTTCGGTTCCTAATGATTCCGTGCAGCTTGGGTGGTGTTGGCCAAATTTTATGTCATCTGGCCTGCCCAACTCTCGGTTTAACTCCCATCTGGTAGCCACCTTAAAGAGGGATTTAACCTGTCAGGGCCACTGTGAGCTTCTGCCACAGCTGTAATCCTGCAGTCGGAGGCGGTTGGGATCAGAATGTCGCGGATTCGGCGAAACACCTCGGGCGGAACTGAGCGGTTGGTGCCCTGTCCGCAAGACATTGAATGCCCATCCGGCTAATAACCTGGAGGGTCTGGAGACGTGTGTTTCCTATGACAGCGGGGGTAGTTGCCAACCTGATGTCATCATCAATCCATGAATCTATCCTTTGGCCATCCGTTTACGAGTTACCATGGCAAGCCAAGAATGCCTCGGCCCGCGATAATATATTCAAACTTAATAACCGCATACGCCAGGTAGAGGCTGCTCAATCGACCTCGAACCCGTAACCGGACCGGAGGACGGATGAATCCGACCAAATTGTAACTATTTTATTCTTCTCAAGCAATTTGTATTCTCAAATTTCACTTTACTGTTTACTTTTTTTAACAATAACGTTTAGGGTAAATGTGAATAATTATGACATAATTATATGTAACTACTACATAATTTTACATTATATTTTTCTTAAATGTATTTCCTAACGTTCACGGAAGATTAATTAAGTCTCAATTTTAGTAGACATCATAGAACTGGTAACTAGTAATTAGGTATTAATTCATAGAAAGAGTCGCTATATCTGATTCTTACCATACGATGCACATGACAATTAATAATGTTAATAATAATACTAGGTAAAAATAACAAATAATATTAATAATAATTCATAAAATTACATTTCAATTGTTTTCATTGCAGAATCTGCCTAACTAGGCCGTAGCCCGTACTAAGATAGACAATGTATGGCGATGATTTGTGTAGGTATATGTGTGCACATATAGAATCAAAATAAAACAGAAAACATCGAATAAAGAATAAAACTGGTAATTGAAACAAAATTAAACATAATCAAAATATCGAAATAGCATGATCATAGAATTTAAATTATTATAAAATGTCGCAAGATGAAGTTTGTAAGACTAATAAATAAATGAATAGGTAATATAAATAACAATAACAAGTTTATTTTAAAATATAACCTAATTTTTTTCGCCCTTTTTACTCCTTAAAGTAAGAGTTACGTAATTTTAAATTATATTGAAATTGACATTATATACCTATCTGCATGTTTTTATAGATTATTTAAGTTTGTTATATATTTTGGGTCCTATAAAGCCAAAACATCTTTGGACAAAAGATATTCGGGTTTTCCGTACGATGTGTTTAGAGGCTGTGGAGCCTTTCGTTGCAATTTATGCTCAGTTTTAACTTGTATATCTTTATTTTAAACTGTTTTTGCATTTGCCTGCCTTGTGTATAATAACTTTAGCTCTGCGAACAAGTCGTTCGAGGAGTACCTTCGGGCTTTTTGGCAACAACCCGAAGAAGCTCCTTTTGCGCTGTCATAAGTGGATTTCGAACAGTACGTGTAGATCCTCCCCAACCCAGAATACCGTATGAAATGAAACGTTTGAGGGATTTTTACTTACCAACTGCTTAACAAATGCCTATCAACTGGTTAATAAGTAAAATAAATGAATAAACGACTTTTTACGCAGGTATGACATCAACATGGTGTAATTCCCAGGTGTGCTTTGTTTCCGAATATGTCCCGCTACCTCGGGAAATTCGCATAAAGAGACTGGCGTCACTTTGATGTCAAAAACAAACGCAGTCTCGTTGCCCGTTGCATGCTACTTATGTTAAAAAGTCTCTTGCTGTTTCCGTATTCGCGTCCCTTGCCCGTAGGTCTTGGCACTAATGCTCCTTCGGCAGTTTGCCGGTCGTAACGGCCGAACTTCGTCGATGAAATCAAACGAGAAGCAATTAAAACTTTCTGTGGTTTAAATTTCGTAATTGATCGACCGCCTCGCGGAATTCTTTGAAGCGTCTGCCTTTCGTCAAACGCGTCTAGGCGAGATATTTTTAAATAGATTGAGGCAGAATTTTAATTATTGCTCTTGTTATAAGATTCGGCTCTTCTGCCGTGAATTAAGAGAAGTCACTGCCTCTATTAGCACGGACTGCGAGTCCAGTTTGTTTTGAGGCTGGCCAAAGTCATGGATTAGCTCCCACCCGAAAGACTCATCGAAGAGGCAAATTGAATGAAAGTATTCGCTGAGCTCTGGGAGTGCACTGCAAAAGTTGTATCTGGTGGATTACCGGGGTAGCCTGGAAGCGCAGTTCCCTACGACCAGGGTTCTAACCGTCCTGTTTTCACAACATGCCTTTTTCCTCCTTCCTGTATGTCCAAAACGACGCGGTTAGTAATTCTTTATGTAATTCTTGAGGATATCGCGGGAATCTCCGCCATAAAATCCCGGTGAGTCTAAACCCAAACCCCGAAGCACTAGGAAGAAGTCTCCCGCTCCCAGATTTGGACGAATTTCTCCGCCCTCTAGTCTAGTTGCAAATGGAAGTCGCTGAAGTCGCTCCCGCCGAACATTGAAGTAGACGTTGATCTGTTGTCACCTACATTAAACATGTCTAGGTGACTACACGATTCCGGTAAGAATAGCGGGAAAATGGCGCCACGGCTCGTAATTGCTTACATCTGGTAGAGTCGCGCAAGTAACCTGGAGCGATCACCCTTACCAAAACTGGTGAACCTATCCTAGCGAGAGAGCCACACTGGCTTGCCAGTGCCCTCGTTGTTTGAGGTTGATCTCTGCTGGGCAGTGATCTCTGCTGGACAGTTTTTTTAGCGCGATCACAATAATTTCCTTCCAGGAAACTAAAAGTGAAGTAATCGTCTTTGTACCTATACATACGCAGATCAAAAAAGGTACTGTTACATTTTATTCTGAGTAAAATAATTTTATAAGTAATTGTATACTTACCGTACTTTGTTCATATGCAAAGCCTTATTCATGTAATGCACAGTTTTCTGTTTTCTGCGTCTTATCTTGTGCAGGACTTCAATTTTCAAACAGCAAAGCTAATTTGTGCCACAATTTTTCCCTGCGATCTCGGAGATGACAAACAATGCGGCCTCCCGGTGCGAATGCTGGGACAAAACTGGCTGGCGGCCGCTATTGACCGCGTATTTAAGTAATATTATTGATGTACTACGAATATAATTATTGATGAAAAATTTGAAACAACAATTTTATAAATCATGAAATTTTCTATAATTTGGTGAAAGAATCATCGAAATCGCTTCAGGCGTTTGAAAAAAATATAAAAATTCTTGCGTAAAATAATAGAAGAGATAAGATTTTTTCTGTCAAAACTAACAGTAATTTTAAACTAACGAGACGACAAATCTGTTTTTGATCATATTACACATACCATTTTTTTTCATGTATTTGGACCATCCATTTATGAGAAATTGGCGTTCAAAGAGAGGTCTATATTGCAGTTTGGCCTATCCTTTCACCTTAACTGGATCAGTAGATTGTTTACTTCCTATAGTCTTTGCGGCTTGTCTTAGGGCGACAAGACGACAAGATCATTACATTTATTATATAGGGTATTAGATTTCTCAATGCCATTTAATGTTTTGGCAGCTAGGATTTTACTACGAAACGTAACGTGTAGATGGCATTCATAGTTCCAAACCATTTGATTAATCTTATCTTATCTTATGTTCAATATGGCGGCGTTGGTGTTATGCCAGTATGGCGGCGAACTATAGATGGCGCGCTAAACACACCTACATGGTATTGTATCTCGAAATAAAATAATAATATAATAACAAACGAACTTTTAAATCATAGCTCTTATTATAAGAATATTATCTACATAATAATGTCAATGTTTAATTTGGTATACAGGTTTTAATACGGAATAATTACGCACTTAAAGTTGCGATTTTATCTCTCCGTATTATTTCTGTGATGTAATCATCCTATAAAGAATAATAGATGGCACTAATAATTGAATGTTATTATTGTTATCATTGGTAAAATTATTGAGTTTTGATAGTCAATCGGTCCTGTAAGATAATTGTCGTTAGACATTAGGATGGCGGTTACAGTAGGGAGTATAAAGGCTAAAAAAACTTTATCTGTTTCTGTGATATTGCTTACGTTAGCAAATAGTTGAATCGGATTATCTATAGGAGAAATCTTCAGGATACCTTGTATTTTTTCCCTTGTGATATTCGAATCATGCATCTAAAGTGTCCATATTGATATGTGATGATTACCAAATCAGCTTTGGTCGATCGTTATTTATAAGTAAATATTTTATATGGTCAGCATTTTCTAAAGTGGGGCAGGTGAAATATTGAGTAATAAATCATACCTGACTCGTTGATATCGGTTCCCCTTTATTACCTATTGTTGTCGAAAGCCAGATAAAGTTTTACGTGGTTTTAGATTCCATTTCAATTATAGTGCTGTAGGAGCCTACGGCCCCACAAACCCACAACAAAAAAGTTAATTTCACAGAATAGAAAACTGCAGACTCGCCCAAACTTACACGAGCAGCTGCAGTTAATTTCCAGCTAAATTTGGCAAATATTGCCCAGGCAAGCGACACATGCGTCGCCCCACTCGTAGCTATTGCATCACCGATCACCCTATAAAACGCATCATTCCTTTGGCAGACAGTTGCCCCTCTACATCATTACTTCGGCAGACAGTTACCGCGCTCTACACATCGTCCCCTCAGTGGACAGATATCTCGACTACACACTTCGCTCCTCGACTACACACGCACCGCCACGGTTTCACCTCGCGCCCACACTACAACACAACGGCGAACACAACTCAAAGCGTTAAGAACTGGCGACTTCGACTCACTTCTCTTCAATCTTCTGAATAAACTCTTCTACACGGACATCTACGACTCTCATTAACGGAGCAACCTTCATGCTGAGAACCACCCTTCGCTCACAAGCAATTGGAGTCTAGTGAAGGGTGGCCATTCTCACAGTGCATTGTATGAGATTTTCCAGTTTTCTTAACTGCCTTTGAACAGCAGATATAGGTTGCCAGTACGCCATACGAATCTCTCCTCTATAATGTACTCTTCCAATCAACACCATCCTATCTCCATGATATTTTCGAACCATTGAGTTCCCACGATCTCGTACTTCGTTCAGATATTAATAATTTCTTCTCCTACTCTTCCTGTGTCCATGGTGCAAGACTCTGGAGCGATCTATCAGTGAATATACGTAACTCGCCTTCTTAGAATCATTCAAGACTCACCTCAAAAGTAGTACATTTCTACAATGTAACTAGTTCTTCCCTTTCTTCCTCTCTCCTCTCCCAATTTCCTTTTCTCGGCCAATCTTAGTTTTAATATTTTTTATTTTATTTTATTTTTATTCCAACAAAAGAGAAAAACAGCGCTCAGGTCTTAAGTTAATAAATAATAATAACAATATTACGGCCAAAATAGTCTCCTGGTAATATACAGTTAATGTGCGCTATGTCGTGTAATAATATTTATATATTATGTTATATTATCATGTTCTCTCGATTTGTGAGTGTGTATGATATAGTAGGATGAGTGTGTTTATGTGTGTGATTGTGATGTGTGTTTAATGGGTGTGTGTAAGTACATCTACGTGTATGTGTCATAGTTGTGTATATATGAAAGTGTGTGATTCTGCACAGGTATGTATCTGTTCAAGCTTTTAAGGTCTGGTCTATTACCGCTCTGATAAACTCGTTATTGCTCATTGAGAATATGTCTAGTTCCTGAAACGATTCATCATAGGCTTCCATAATTCGATGCAGAGTTGAATTTCTTGCTTGATTTGTATGGAGTCTGGGTACATTGAATACCCTTGGGTGACGAGTTCGGCGCGATGGGACATTTAAGGCTATTCTGCTTAGAATTTGTGGGCTGTCGATATAATGCGAAAGTATATTGTGGAAGAACGTCATATCAGTCACTTTGCGTCGCTGCTGAAGACTCAGCATTTCGAACCTTGCCAAGCCGTCAGAATATGAGGTATATTCAGCGAGGGTTCGATGACACAAGTGCCTTACGAAGGTTTTCTGAATACGCTCTATACGGTCAATGTGTACATTGTACTGCGGTGACCATATAGGTGACGCAAACTCCACGATACTGCGAACGTAGGCGTTATAAAGGCGTTATATATAATAGTTTGTATTTTACGCAGAATAACTTATTTGTTTAATAATTATGATTATGTTTGCTGTATGATTAGGTTATAGCTGTATGATAAGATATTGCCATATGTCAATAAGGTGGCCTTTTTGTATTTAATGTTTTAAGTGTAAATAAAGTATATTTAATCAATCAATTATATGACTTATATTTAATTTAATATGCATCGTAAAAGTTACACGAATCTCATACGTTATCGTCGCCATTCTCCATACAAGGTATCCAACCACATAACATGTTAAACGAGACGTCAGTTTTTACTAATTTGAGTACACATACTATGGTTATTCATAAAATTGTTTGATTAATTTATGATCCTTGTCATCATAAAATCGGAACGTTCCAATCTACAAATCAATATTGAATGTAGGTACCAAGAGTAGGTGTCCGCTGACTTTAAATGACGTGCATGACAGTTAGGGCCATAAATGGTTAACGCAGGTTTGTTAGAATTTATGAGTAGTAGATAGGTCACACTGAACAATTTTATTAAAATAACTAGCGGAACCCGGCAAACATCGTCTTACCACGAATTTGTTTGTTTCGCAGAAGATGGCCGTTAACTTAGGTAATTTTCATTAACAGTTGTTTGACATTTGGATTGTTTGTTCAAATTCTTCGTTGGAAGCAGCATATTCAGCGTCATTATTACAAATTCGAAGTATTGATCGTGACTCCGATCTGATTGTTTATTTTTTGTCTCACCAAAATATCAGTTTCATCAATTGCCATTTGTGGATTCGTTGTAACCGTTGTGTTCGAAATGGAAGAGAAAAGTGTGTAAATAGTACGATTTTGTTTGACTCTCCGTTGATTTCTTTTCTTTTTTTTCTTTTCAGATTTTGGCTGAAACAAAGTGAATTTGTTTAAAATCGAATGGAATGTATTTTGTTTCTGGCGCAAATACATAGAGAGATAAGTGTTTTCCCACTCGCGAATAGGCGACGTATAATTAGCCGTGGGTCAAGCATTGATTTTCCATATTTATTACACATGCAGACAGTGATTCTCCTTGCGATTTGTTGACCACCCAAGTCATTGGGAATGCAAGTCGTACGGGAAACTTCATTCGTTTAAAGTCAAATGGCAACTCATTGGTATTTGTGGAATGAACACACCTTCTCACTTGTACTTCCCTTTCAGAATCGCCGCTTCGATCACGTTTGGCATTAATTTCTTCACAACCAGCTGAGTTCTGTTGCACAATTGAGGTTGATTCAAATTGTGAAGCATGATGATCACTGAATCAACGGGGATTATGGGGCGGCATTCCTGGTAGGTCCAACGAATTCAGTAACGGATAGTTGACAACATCATCTTGATTTGATATTGTTTCAACCGATTTGTACGCCATCGTTTCGCCTGCAATTTTGCTTTGAATTGTAAAATTTAGTGAGTCGACATCGATATTTTCGCCGCCAAAATTGCACGTTCTCCCAACCACCCATGATTCAGATAGTTTTGAACGATATTTGGGAAGACTTTTTCAATCAATTTCTCCTTCGATTAGGTAAAATAGCAAAAATTCTGTGGGAAATTAATGTGGCCACTGACGATTTCGACTGGAACGTTTCCATTCCCAACGTCCAGCAATTGCCTCGAAAAAACTTCTGCCGATTGATCATTCTGGAATTGGACACGTGTTCGTCGTGAATTTCAGCGTCTTCATGTGTCTCCATAATGAGGACGCTTTCAAACACGCATTTAAATCGTAGGCTGCTTTTGACCGTGGAATCACAGGAAGAGTTTGTCAAAAATCATCGGCCAAGAGTATCATTACACCACCGAAGATAGTTTGATAATCGCGCAAGTCTCTCATCGTTGAATCCAGCGCCTCCAACGCTCATTTGTGAGCCATTGTGAATTAATCCCAGATGACAATTCTGCATGTTTAAAGAGCTCGCGTCATTGCAGAATTTTTAGAATTGTTGCACGTTGGTGTTTCATTCGCTTGCAAATTTAGCGGCAAATTCAGTGCCGGATGCGCAGTTCGATTACCTTCTAACAATGTAGCAGCTATTCCAGATTATACAATCGCCAATGCATTGTGATTCTCTGACCGAATCGAAGCCAATATCAAGGAAATCAAATAAGTCTTCCCAGTTCCGACGGGTGCATCCAAGAAATACAATCCTCCAATTCCATCATTCACAGCTTTCATGAGCGTGTCGTATTTTACCTTTTAGAATCACGAATACGCTATAAAAAATGCGTAGTCAACTTAACTGTCAAATGTCGGTTTTGGCGCATTGCCGCCATCTTGATTTTCGATTTTTTAATTCTTGTCCAACAACGATATCTATGATCGAGCTCGGTAATAAATAATTTTCGGTTTTTACCATTTTTCTCGCTTTTCAGAGAGATTTTTCTGATTTTTTATAGCTTATAGTATGGCCGAAGTGATTATGAACAAAACAAAAAAAGAATCATCCAAATCGGGACACCGCTCGTGAGTTATTAGGTAACATACATAAAACTCGACTCATTTTATTATATAGATTATAACATTTGAAAATGGAGCTCTTTCGCTGTAGAATATAGTTTGGTCCATTCCAATTCAATCTGCTTTTGGCGATGAAACATCAAGCAAGGCGACAATTTAAAGCTGGTTTGCAGAATTCACGCAGTCGTGTAATCTGAGTGACGAATTTCTTGAAGGTCACCTCGTCCACCTCTGTCAACAACAAAACATCGATGCTGTACGCCCTATAATCGAAACGGACAGGCATGCGACCTATCATGAGATTCGGAATCCTTAGGCATAGACATGAGGTAGGTAGGTATACAATCAATCCTACACATACATTAAACATTAATCTCATTAGTAACTCGGGCAAATATCACATATAATACCGATTTTACAAAACCGTAATGAATATGGAAGATATCGATGAAATTGACAATCTATGAAGATATCGATGAACTTGCAGTACATTTTATGATAATATGTATGTTAAATTATTTTGTTATATTAGAAGTGTATAATGAAAATAGGATAATGAAACACGATAATGAAAAATATTCGATATCCGTCATAAAGGTTTTTTATAAAATAATATCTTGTATTTGGATTCATTTTATAATAATTTACGCTACTGTTATTATTTAATGATTATATAGATTTTTGAATGATTATTTTATATATTTTATTTTATTTTATTTTTATATTTTTATTTGTAAATTTACTATACCAATTCCTTACCATCTATTTTCATAAAACATTTTTTTTCTTTTTTAAAATAATATAATAAAATTGGCGTTTTCCTTGAAACAGGTACTGCCTAGTTAGGAGTAACGCAAAATCATTGTGTAAAAATAATTCCCATATATTTTTTTCAATGAATAAAAACAAAAAAAAATACAAATATTTGGCAGGGGCGTCTAATTTGGTGGGAAACATGCTAACAGGAGAGAAAACATGGATTTACATCGACGACTACGAAACAAAGCAGCAATCGACAATTTTCAAGATAAACCGAACCCAACCAAAGTGTCGCGAAGCGGATTTTTCTTTTTAAAAAATCTAGATACGTGGCTACTTTAGAGAATTATCGTACGCTGAATGCTCATTGGTACATTTGCTTGCCGGAAGTTATTGACGAACTCTGTAAAAGCAACCGTAAACGTTGCATCATCTGGCACCATGGCAATGCCAGCTCTCACACGGCCAGACAGACAAACGAATGTTGAAGGCGAATACATAACCAGAGTTGAATGTAAAAAATAAAAAAACATATTTCCGAAAACATTATGGAGAAGTGGAATAAATGGTATAAAAATTGCTATACGCGTATGAAAACATGGCTCACGGCGAATGTTTATGATATGATGTTTTATGATTTGATGTTTTATGATATGATGTTTTATGATACAATACATTGATTTTTAGTCAATCATTGTATTTTTTTCCTATTCATTCCGAAAACTTTCAGTGTGACCCTCGTATAAACGTCACATATTCAATGCGCCATACAGTGTAACCGTTAATCTGAGGAAGCAAGTATAATAGTAAATGTTAAAAAAAGTATAACATTAAACTACCAATTTCACGATAATGTCGTAATGGCGACGAAACTTTCCCTCCTGTCAGCCGCTCATTCCCAGAGTTTCACGCCGTAGGTATAACATGACTACCTCCATTTAGGCGACGCCGCACCGAGGGGTGTGACATAAAAACGGATCAAAAATCGACCGCGTGGGTAAAAGCCCCCGCTGCCTTCCACCTTGCGGCAGACACCCGGTTCGCCTGCGACCACGCGTTTAAAAGCCGCACAAAAAATGTTTTAATCGGATACTTTTAAAATATAGCGAGATACAGGTACGTTACTTGTGTTTACTCTCTATATATTATGTTTTTGTATTCGATGTTATTATTATAACTTATTCGTTATTAAGTGTTTATCTGGCCGTGATTTAGTTATATTTACTTTCACTTGCCAGAACTAAAGCTATCGACTACAACAGGAAAACCCGTCACCTCAGGAAGTTTTAACGAAATTTGAGCGCCTTACCGCGTGTTAGCTAGGTATGTTACCCAGCGTGCCGACAATCGCGCCCTTACTACCACCTGAAACTAGATTACTCCGGTCTCCCGACTGGTTACAAGTTCGAGGTCGCTTGCGCGATCCTCTCCCTTACGTCGCGGTGAAACGGTGTCTACCGAATCTATCGCGGACCATGGCATCCTTTGCCCGGCTGTTCACCCGGAATCAGGTCGCCGATGGTCGTTTCAAGAGCAGTCGCCGTAATGTGAAGAACTACCCCCACTCTATAGGAGACAGTACTGTTTCCAGACTCCCCCAACTATTAGTCAGAACGCACAATCTATTGGCTGACGCCGCACGGTGCGCGAACCGTCCAGGAGTCCTAGAAGATTGACTCCTGGGAGAAACTAGCCCTCAGGCCAGAGTCCCGCCCGGGCTCGTACTTCATGCGTGGAGGCCGCCGGATGAGTGTTGACCCGTGAGTGTGACCAAACCTGAACAAATAGGTCTTCGTGGCCAACTCCAACAGGGCCCATTAGCTTTCTTTCACATGCCACAAACCTTTGAGGTTAGTTCTTGGTGGCAATTACTTATTGTCGAAAAAGGCACGTGCCCAGGCCACGTGATTACCCCCCCTCTCTTTTCGGGCAAAGCGGGCATTCAAAGAAGCAACAATTATAACTCTTTTTGGGAGTGTAAAATGAGTAATGGCGATATTTTTTATAAAGAAACATCATTACTGGAATTTATCAAGTTATTACTGTATTTGATCAGAGGTGAGATATGTCAAACAGGTATTTTACAAAATATGACACGAAAAATTCAAATTCATCATAAATATTGTAACATTGCGAATGTGTACGAATTGTGAAAATATTATTATGTGAAAAAACGGTAAAGGTTACTTCATATTATTTTTGTATATTTGTACCTTTTCTGTCCAATAAATCTCTAAATCTCACAAAAAAGTGACACAGAAATTAATTTTCCTTTTTTATATGAGGTGTAGTTTTTCGTAATGACAATTTGCTTTTACAATAAAACTATAAAAAAAGACGAAAACATTATTTTTCAGTAAAATTTTATTTGAACGCCATGCTTATTCGTGGACTGATATTGAATAGTAAAATAGTGAAATATGTATTATGTTTCAGAAATGTTCATTAAATAAACAATACAGACACCGTATAGGAAGCACTGTTCCTGAGTTAAAATATATTTAAAACTGTAAACTTCTAAAGTATTGAGTATGTACCTTTTAAATTTACTAACGTATTTCCACAAGAAAAGAGACCATCAAAAAAAATTCCGATATTCATGACATAAACACCAGAAACAAATCAAAGTACATGTTACCTAGTGCAAAGTTAAAAATAGCGAGACAAGTCAAGGAATACTCCGGTCCCTATTTTTTTTATATGTTACCTCCATATATTAAAGACATTAAAAATAACAATATATTTAAAAAGTCCTTAAAAAAGTTTTTTTTAGAAAAATATATTTTTTACACCTATGAAGAATACGTACAATTCACCACGAACGGCTAGCGAAAGTATTGTGTACAATCGAAAATTAAATATGTATAAATAACTATTTATAAGTTTTGAAGACGATAAACTAAACTTGAAACTTAAAACAAACAAAGTAACGATTTTAAATGAAATTATTATAAATTGTAATTCCTTTTCTAAATTTTATATATTTTTAAATTTTATTTGTTTTAAATGAATGAGACTAAATATTATTATTATTGTGATTTGATATTTTTAAATGATATTTCAATTTAAATTTTAATCGTTAAATTACACTAATTTTATTTCTTATTCTTTTAATTTAAGTTATTTCTCATGCTTTCAATTATTATTACCTATTTCTTTTTATTTTTTTTTGGTTTTTAAATTTATTTTTTATAAGAACTTTTTCTTGAATTTTATTTGGTCTCATAATGGAATTTAATATAATTACATATAAATAATATTTTGACTTAATCGATTTGTTATTGTCTTAATTAGGTTTAAATTTTCTGTAAGTTCTAAGTAAGTAATAAGTAATTTGTAATTGCACAACTTGGTTTTTAATTTAATTCGGATATTTTAGTATATATGTTTATACAATCTGTAAAGATTTTTGAAAATAAACTGAACTTGAACTTGAACTTGAACTATATATTCATCTACTTCTTGCATATTTTCCTCACACTGAGCTTTTATTAGCTAAGATCCTCATAAGGACACTTGTTGGGTACTGGAAGACTATTCACGGGGAACAAATCTCCCAAAATATACCAACACTTATCATTTACTATTTGCAGATATATTTTTATAGTTTATACTTTATAGGTATGTATGTAACGCTTATACAATAGACAGCTTCAGTTTGAAAAGGATAAAAGCAACAAATTGATAATCTACATCAACATCTTCTGGCTAAATAAACTATGAAGGAAAAAATACTAAATACGAGTACTTTAATAGAAGATATGGTATATTAATGAATGCTTCTTCGTAGTTATTATTATATTTAATAAAAAGGTGTTGTTTCGACGGGGATAATCGATATCACGGGAAAGTTTCGCATGAAAAGTGAACAAGTCTCCCATCACACGGAAAAGTTGTTTCTTTCCTTATAATAACTAAAATATGTTAGATGTAAATATATGTATACATACATTCTATAGGTACAATAAAAAAATACACTCGGGAGCAATGAATCCAATGCAGATTCACCAACATAAACCTTAATATCACGGAAACTAAGAATACTAGCATATTTAAATAACAAGCATTTTATAGACTATTTAATACTACTCAAATAAAATGTATAGAACTTCAGCCAAGAAAAACGCTAAAAACAAATTTTTTTTTCGAAAATTGTACTACGTGTTCACAGCATTTTTTTTTTGCTTTAGTTTCCGTTCTGTCACAAAAAAACTACAAGAAGCGTTTCTGGTATTCAATATTCAAGTGAATATAAGTCAATATTTATTATTAATATAATAATTATGTCACTTACTACCATTCTTAGTTTCCGAGATATTAAGGTTTATGTTGGTTATATGTTTGCGGACCTGTATTCATTGCTTTAACCCTATATTAAATGCACTAGGCATTTAAATCCTATTACTATTTTAAACGCGAAAGTTTGTAAGAATGTATGTATGGATGTTTGTTACTCTTTCACGCAAAAACTACTGAATAGATTTTGAATAAACTTTACAATAATATAGCTTATACATCAGAATAACACAAAGGCTATAATTTATAAAGACATAGTGTGAATTATCTAAATTATAACGATAAGTGTCAAGTAAGTAGGAAAGAAATCTGCCATCTGCGAGCTATTCTGGCGTGCGCCGCAAAAACCTTTGGAGTTACACGTAGGTATATAATGTATAATGGAAATGTTTATCTTAAATAGTCCTACAAAAAAGCCCGCCACAGCATATATCCATATTGTATGTGTAAGCCATTATCGCCAAAATATAAACCATAAATACAATATAAAATAATATTTTTTTCTAACGCACATTTGTTAGTAATAAATTGATTCTTATATCAAAATAAATACTTTTATCACATCTGAAAATGAAAAATATAAAATACTTTCTATCATCATTATCACAATTTTCCATCACCACGCGGGTGAAACCGAGGGGCGCAGCTAGTATCCAATATTTTGATAAACTGTGAAGACTTAGAGTTGTTTACAGAAAAACTAGGAACATGTGTCTAATTTCTATTTTACATTCCCTACACTGTGCCATTGCTGCACACTACAATATTTTAGACCAAAATATATTAAATTAAATTAATTAATTCGTACTGAACCCATATTTGTCTCTCCCAATTCGGTTAGAGCAACAATCGAGCAATATTATATAGTACGTCGTCAAGTCAATATCGTCGATGTTATACGTCGTATCGTGGCATACGTCAATGAATTGTACAGAGATTAGCATATTCGATCTGACAGTGGGTATATTTTATCAATCCATATGGAGGAGACATAATAGATGAGATGGCATACAGGGGTGAATATAAATACGTTACATGTTAAACATGTAATGCATTTATACATAAAAAAAATGTACCCGCAGCTTCGCCCGCGTTAAGATCTCTGTGTTGTTGATTTTTTGTCGGCTAATCATCATCATCATCATCATCATTTATTCATTCCATAAAAGCATTTCACAATACTGAGGAACATGCCAAATTTTACAATCATAATTTACCGGATGATAAAACCGCTTTGATTAATAAAAAGAAAAAAAAATGTAATCGGAGGATACTTAAAAATAGTCAAATTTACAAAATAATCAATAATCAAACAATAAATAATAATCAATACAATGAAAAAGAACAATTCTGAAACATGCGTAATTAAAAACAATGTCAATAAAATCTAAAACTTAGTGCGAAAGTATACCTAGTCATAATATGGTTATTTATAATCAAGCAATTGTAGACGCAATATCATAAAAGTCGTCCAGTTTGTAAAGGGCATGTTTGACTAACTGATTTTTCAAGCAGATTTTATATGCTGCCATCTCAAGTCTTCTCGTCGATGACGGCAAAGTATTGAACAATTTAAAACTAATATATAAAAAATGTTTTATGATATTTAGTCAAGCGTACTTTAGGCAATAACACATTGTTTTTATGTCGCGTATTATGGCTATGTTGAGTGGCGTGAAGCTCGCAATTTAAAAGATTCTCTTTGGCGTATAAAAGACACTGATATGGTATAGATATACATGGCCTTGTGTCAGAGTATTTTGTCCTACGGAGTCGCGGCATGGGGCGCTACTACTAATGATAATCTGGATAGATTGACAAAAGCGCAGAAATTATTATTGAGAGTAATTCACAGGAAAAACCGGGGTCATCCATCTGCCTTGTTATTTTCCCAATCCCATGTGCTATCAGCTAAACAGTTATTCATTAAGCAAGCGCTTCTTGCATTCTACAAATCTAGAGATGACCACGCCCGAACTCAAAACAATCTGAACACAAGAATGTCCGCGAGTATCAATTATATAATTCCGTCAGTCAGGACAACATTTGCCCAGAGACATATATTCTACATAGCCCCAAAATTATATAATTCCCTTAGTGAAGACATGAAAAATTATCCTAACATAAAAATATTTAAAGCAAACCTTAATAGATGGCTACTTAACAAGGGATATGTAAAATCTGATCAACTTCTTTGCAACGCACGACAATTTATTTAGTATCACTTATCTATTTTTCTTAATTAAATTTTATTAAATTACAACTATAAATGTATATATTTATTACATAGCTATATTTTTTATAAAATTGGTATATTTATGTATATATACAGGTTGTGGGTCCAAATAATTTATTTAAAAAAAAACACTTCATTTCTTAAAATTGCATAAAAATATGCACATCTAGAGACGGGCCAAATTATCGCCTAGTTAGATGTGCTATTGGCAGTAAAGGTCATGTAAGATGTGTTAAACCTCCCTATATTAATTATCAAATAATTTATATAATTATTATAAGATTACATGACCAATGAATGAACTGTATACCTAATCCTATGTACCTAAATAAATAAATAAATAAAATAAATAGAAGAACTATAATATACGTATAGTTCTCGTAATATGAAATCTGAAACTATTCCTCGCACTAGTCCTGGGTCAACGAATTCCTGCATCATTTAAACTCCACTATAGTACTAAATTTATCTTTGAAATAAAATAAGACGGCTATTTGGATGTCAATGCGACACGTGATAATTCTCTCAGATTTACAATGTATCGGAAGCAGTTTAAAAAATCCAATTCTGCTATCCAAAGAACAATTTTACTTTCACCGCTTGATCCGGGAAAAGCCATTGAAAAGGAAAACCCCCGAACTTTTGACGACGGATTGAAACTCTCTACTAAGTGGAACCCTCTCTCTTAAAATGTTCTCATCCTGTTGTGGGGTAGGGCTGCTGATGTTGAAATCAACTTCGTTCTTCAAAAAGAGCTTTCGTTCAATATATGGGCTAGGTTCTAGCTAAAGAGACAGAGACGGGACTTTTCAAGGATATTAATATCTTCCCTGTAGCTTGTCAGTTTATTTTCGCAAATATAATGATACGTCCGTAGAAATCTAAAGCTGTCCAATAAAGCCAGTGACCGCCGTAAAGTAGGTAATTAGCTAAATACCATAAACAGTAATAAACTTTTAGTTCTTAATTTCCGAGTAACGACCGTTGGACTTTTTTTATGTAGTATTGTATAATAATAATAACATAATAATAATAATAATAATAATAATAGACCGCTTTATTTGATTAAAAAATCGGCGAGCTTATTTCGTTGAAGCACCTATCTTCCTGAACCACATATCTTACAGCTAACCTTAACCTAATAGGAAAACATGTTTTGCGGTTACGATTGAAAAAACTGTTATTAAAATCACACATTTTATACGCAGCTCGTATCAAATGTATCTAACATTAAAATCCAGCAGAAAATGAAACAAAGTAGATATTTAAAATAACAGATAACCTAAAATGTCGCAGAGAAGGGTGAGGAGAGGGGACGGCAGAAATTTATGAGAAATACAAACTCAGTGCTGTCCTTACATGTGTGGGTAAAGCATTGCAGAGACGGCCTCTATGTACGGAGATAGAGTATGAGTAGAAATCACTACTGTTAACAAGGATTGCTTGCAGTAGGCTGTCTTAAGATCTCAGAGGGCGCCCGTGAGCCGATAGATCATTGAAACTAATTATGAGATAGCTCGGAGCGGCCTCATCCAAAATTCTCAAGAGCAATCCGAGGACTGTCGTATATCTCTTTTGGGAGATATACACTCAGAGAAATTTTTACTAGACAACGCTGCATTTTTACATTGCGAGCGAAAAATTGCGAAATTAACCATAGAATATTGTGGCAATGACAAATTACCCTTTGCGGGGTCAGCAACGCTTACTTTGTCGAATGCAAAAATTGCGGAATCAACAATATAAAATTGTGGCGCTAACAATTTTTTTCGACATTGTTATTACCTCAATGCTCTAAACTGCGGGGTTAACAATTTTACAGCTTGTGAGTTTAACAATGTAAACGTAACATTGATTTTATACGTTGCGGCGATAGCAATGTTCCGCTACTTTGATAAATTGACAACGTGCTAATCTGCGGAATTCACATAGTTAAAGATTGTGATTTTCACAATGTAAGCAGAATATTGATTTTATACATTGCGACGATGGCAACTTTACGGTACTTTGATAAATTAGCAATGTGCTAATCTGTGGAATTCACATAGGTGAGTATTGTGAGTTTCACAATGTAAGCGGAACATTGCTTTTTTAATGTTGTGGATAAATTAGCAATGTCCATGATTAACATAGTTGGTTTGTCAGTTCCACAATGTAAGCGAGACATTGATTTTATACGTTGCCGCGCTAGCAACTTTTACTAGCAACGCTAGCTAGTAACTACGTAAGTTGTGAATAAGGCAATGTTTTCATAATTCCTCAATGTTTTTAAATTGATATTAACACAACTTTGACGTAGATTTTTTCTCAATGGCAGATAGGTTTGAGAAAAACTCAAACTATAATTGTCAAAACCGCAACGTTTATTTTCTACAAAGTTGGGGGCTTTCCTATACGTTGTCAAAATCCCGCCGCGCGCGCAAGTCGCGACACGCTCGCCGCTCGGCTGTTTGTTTGCGACGCTATTCCAGTTGATTCCAGTCTGTAACAAGGGCGCGGGCGGAGCGCTCGCTCTGATCAAGTGCATTTTACGGCGTCGTATTTTCAAGAAAGAATTAAAAGCACAACTCCGAACTGTTCAAAAGTGCAATCAGTGATTAAGTGGCGACATCTCAGAAAAATGGAGAAAGAACTGCAGCTACTGCTGGATTTCTTAATATCGAACAACCTCGTACACCTGTCGCAACGTTCCAGGGTAAGTTTTTTGAAAAAAATATTTATCGAGTCTGTATTGGCGTCTCATCGCACGATAACATAAGAACACGCGGCCGTTCCGCCACCTTTGAGTTGTATGGCTGTGACTACATTGTACCGAAACTATTCTACTTTAGATACCTCGTTTCGGAATCAGCGTGGTGAATATAGTCGAATGATATTGAAAGATCAATAATCTAGAATAATACCTAAACTATAGAATTTTTTTCTAGACAACGCTGCATTTTTACATTGCGAGCGAAAAATTGCGAAATTAACCATAGAATATTGTAACGAAGACAAATTACCCTTTGCGGGGTCAGCAACGTTTTCTTTGTCGAATGCAAAAATTGCGGTATCAACAATATAAAATTTTGGCGCTAACAATTTTTTTTGACATTGTTATTACCTCAATGCTCTAAACTGCGGGGTTAACAGTTTAACAGCTTGTGAGTTTAACAATTTTACAGCATGCCTTCACATGGCGGTTTGTGTAGATTTCATAGTGCACCATTTTAAATAAATTAATTAAAATTTCCACAGTAATTTAAAAATAACACATTTTGCTTGTATCGAATATAATTGAATGCCTATTGGTAAAAAAAACTGAATTAATTGCAATTTAGTTTTAACTGCAGTATATTTCCTATCATAGCATAATATGATATTGAACCTGTAATAAGGCTGGATATTTTTTTTGTTACAGAAGGGTCCTGAACACATACTGTCTCTTGGCGTAATACTCAGATTGATGCTACAGAGAAGTTTTTGTCATCTGCTGTGGCTGGTTCATCATCTGCCAGGGCGGCGGTGAGTTAGAAAAATCATAAAAGAGTTTATAAGGGAAACCTCTTGGAAACCTGCAACATCTTGTCAACATCTTGTAACATCTTGTAACTTTAAAAAGTGACAATCCATTTGCATTTTTATTAATTCTGATTATTCTAATGTTGATTTTGTTTTATTTATTATTTGGATTAGATTTAGTTTTATCGTATTTTATTTTTATTTTAAAACGATTTGAATTTTCTATTTTTAATTTAATTTTTTGTAGACTATTTTAATAATTAGTTTTATTTGATTGTGTCTAGAAATATATGCATTGTTAATAAATAGTAATCATAATGCACAAAGAAAATTGCTCAAGTCTGCCTTAGAACAGGCTCAGGCCTAGTTAGGCGACTTTCGGTCATAACCATGTCTCAGTCACAATAAGAATCAGTTTTCTGCTATTGCCTCATTTACATACAGTGTGACATGGTAAAATGTACTAGTTAAATTTTGTAATACCTACTCTAAATAAATAAATCTTGGAAACCTGCAAATTTATAAGGGACCACGATCAGTATTTCAAAACAAACAATGTTGAACACGGCTATAACACACGAAATAAACATGAGCTACAAGCACCCAAGCCAAATTTAACTCTATTTAAAAAAGGAATGTTATACAATGCAATAAACATCTATAACCACCTACCTGCAAATATCAAAGAAATAAAAAGAAAAGAGTTTACCGCAGCGTTGAAAAAATGGCTTATTGATAAAAGCTTTTACACATTAAACGAATATTTCTCATAATATTATATTGTAGGCATGCATTTTCATTTTGTTTTTACAATAATTCAATTAGGAAGATTACAAATTTTCAATTATATACATTTCGTATTTATAGGCGGATTTTTGATTATTCCTTGATTTTGATTTTTTTTCATTATTTTTTATAATATTGGTGAATTATTTTTTATTAATTGTTTTCTACTGTTACATTTTAAATTATATACATTTCGTATTTATAGGCGGAATTTCGATTATTCCTTGATTTTGATTTTTTCTTTATTTTTTATATTATTGGTGAAATATTTTTTCTAATTGTCTTCTACTGTTAGTTCTACTTATCCGGTCTGTTTAGATTTTTTAGATGTTAAACCAGTGAAATAATTACATTTTTAATAAGATATTATAATTAGCAGATAAGTCAATTTAGCACATAAGTAAATTTGTCAATCTGTTTTAATAACAGGTAATTGTGAGATACATAGTTTTACGCATTATCACCATAAATGTACCACCACAATTTCGGACAATAAAAATATTTCTATTTCTATTTCTATACATGTATGAATAAAACTGTAATCTGTAAATTTATGGCTTCTTATGTTTGTTAATCTTGGTTTTAAGAGAAGACAGAGATTAACACGGAAATCATAGGTTTCTATACAAAATATTACAGAAACGTCTTTCAAGTTTTGGAAGACTATTTTGTATGGAAATTTTCTATTTCCGACCTAAACTCTGTCTCCACATAAAATTATTCGAGTAAAATTAAAATTAAACACTCCTTTTGTTATAACATGTATGTCAGTTGTAAGTAAATAAATGTTTTATTTTGTGTAACTGTTGTTTATGTTTTAGGTTAATGGATACACAAACATGCACAAGTAATGCAACATAGGCTTCAGATCTTCTTCAGGTTTTATTTGCAATGCTGTTCCTGGTCAACCGCAGTGTAAATATTGCAGGAATAGCAATAATGGATTTCGTTTTCCCTGCAATTAATATTTACACAGCGGTTGTACAGTATACAGCAGTACAAATAAAATATGCTGAAGATCTGAAGCAATGCGTACGTTGCTTTATTAGCAACTTTCAAGTTGTTAGAAACACAACTTGAAAGTTGCTAATAAAGCAAAGTGCGCATTGCTAAACCCACAAGGTTGAACCACAACTCTGTTAGAAACACAACTTTAAAGTTGCTAATAAAGCAAAGTGCGCATTGCTAAACCCACAAGGTTGAACCACAACTCTGTTAGAAACACAACTTGAAAGTTGCTAATAAAGCCAAGTGCGCATTGCTAAACCCACAAGGTTGAACCACAACTCTGTTAGAAACACAACTTGAAAGTTGCTAATAAAGCAAAGTGCGCATTGCTAAACCCACAAGGTTGAAAGGCGGAATTGATTGCGAATCAACAGAGTAAAGTTGTGAAATTCGCAATGTGTTAACATTGCGAATTTCACAAAGTAAAATTGTGAAATATGAGCCATCAAAGTAAAGTTGTGAAAGCGCGCCTTTGTGAAATTAACAATGCTATGCTCTGTCATATAAGCAATGTTTTTCGACAATTTTGGCGTTGTGGCTCCCACTATTTTACCTTGATGGCTCATATTTAACAACTTTTTGTTGTCAAATTCACCATGTTTTTTTCTGAGTGTACGACCCTTGCTGAGTTGGCCCTTGCTGAGTGGCCACGAAGACCCATTCTGTTCAGGGTTGGTCACAGTCACGGGTCAACACCTATCCGACGGCCTCCACACATGAAGTGCGAGTCTGGGTAGGACTCTGGCCTTATGGATAGTTTCCCCTGGGAGTGGTTTGAAGATGTGTATATTTAGGTCTTCCGAGAAGACACCACATCCTGTACCTTTGTTGGTTTTTGATCCATCTGTGTAGATTCTTAGGTCCGTTTGATTCAGTGCTTCTTTTGAGTCTTCTGTTAATGATATGGCATATTCTTTCCAGAAGATCATAGTTTTGGGTATTCTGTCGTATTGTATATGTATAGATTATATGTATAAATGTATATGTATATATGTGTATGTATATGTGTAGATGTATATGTTTATATGTGTATGTGTATATATGATTATTTAATATTATTATGTATATTATGTTACTAAATTATAAGTAGGTATATGTAAAATTTGTGTAAATATAGAGCTACCACGTAAAGCAATGCTACATCATGTCACACTTACCAACTAAAAAATAAAAAATGAAAAAAAGAATACATAAAAGTCTACCTTAGTACGGGCATTACTCCAGCAAGGTAGATTTTAATCTTATTAATCTAGTATTATAAATGTGTGTGAAATATTAATAAATAAAATAAATAAAAAAATAAATAAATCAACCTTCTGGCGCTCCTGGACGGTCTGCGCACCGTGCGGCGTTAGCCAATCGGCTGTGCACTCTGACTAATAGTCGGGGGAGTCTGGAAGCAGTACTGTTTCCTATAGAGCGGGGTTGGTTGCGGACCTTACGGCGACTGCTCTTGAAACGACCATCGGCTATTCGATCCTAGATGAACAGCCGGGCAAAGGACTATGTGGTCCGCGATAGATTCGGTAAACACCGCTTCACCGCTTCGTAAGGGAGAGGATCGCGCAAGCGACCTCGAACTCGTAACCAATAGAGAGACTGGAGTAATCTGGTCACAATTGGGAGTAAGGGCGTGAGTGTAAGCCCGCCGGGTAATACTCCTGGCTATCTCGCGGTTAAGGCGTTGGCCTCTTACGGGCTTGCGGCGGAACTAGATGGTGGACTGTTTTGTCCAAGTCTTCTGCGCTTACTCCAGGGAGATAGAACGACTAATCGTTAAAACTTCTAGAGGTGACGGGCTCGCCCGCTGTAGTCGACAACCCTAGTTGTCGTATATCTCCTTACTCGGGTCGTCAGCCTGTGTAATTTCCTTTGTACTTCGTATTATGTTCATAATTTCTGAGGTTATAATAAGCCTTTCAATCCCGATGGCTAGATGTTCCCTGAAGTCAAGAAAGGTAACTGAATAATTAAGGATGGGGAACAATTAATGCATACATTCCTACAACAGAATTTTTCAGGAAATAGATTTTCCAGTAAAAAATTAAAAGCATCATATAGAAGACCCACTTCGTAAAAAAAACATAACTACAATATTACCGACTATTTGAATGATACAGATGCGGGTGTTAATCAGTGGCGTAGGGTGCCTTGGCGGGGCCCCGTACATGTTTGGGGGCCCATAGGAAGGGTAAAGATTTCTCACAAAAGAAAAAAAATGTTTGCATAAAATTAAAAAAAATATTTATTCATCATAATTATCTATCTGTCACTTTTTCCAAAATTTTTACAAACAATTCAAATTAATACATTTTTACAAACAATTCAAATACACTCTTCTTGCCTTTTATTCGGCAAACTGATTTATTGAATCATTTATAGCTGATGATGACTTTTTCTAAAGTTTCTGCATCTTTGGACAATAGTGACAGGTCTGGCAGGCGTTCATGTCCCATCGAAGTTCTTAGGATTTTTTTATTAGTTTTTATTTTGAAAAACTTCTTTCAGCAGTTGCAGTTGTAACTGGAAGGGTCAAGATTTAAAAGCATGCTGTTATTACCTCCGGAAAACTGGATGCAAGACTATTGAATTTTATCAACAATAATTCAATGAGTTCCTTAAATGGAATGATTTTTTGAATTTCAGATTTTAAGCATGTTTTTAGAGCCTTTAATTGGTTATCAAGAATAACTGAGATGTCTTTACTGTATTTAACCGACAGTTTTCCGGAAGCCTGTAATATCTCTTGGTTTGAAGAAGACAGGATTTTCTCCGGTTGTAATATTTCGAACATACTACTCAGGTCGCCAGGTCAGGTCAGGTCAGGTTGGGGGCCCCCGTATAATTCAAATATAATTCAAATTTTTTTATTTATCTATAATATTACATGTATTTTTAAAATTCAAAGCCATCCTAACTAGGCCTCCCCTGTACTAAGATAGGCTTAATATAAAAAAAAAGTATAGTGGTTTTCGTAACTTGCTGTAATACATCTTTGTATATTATTATGTTACATTTGAGAAGTTAGAAATAGAATAAGAAAGCGTAATAATATTAAATTTAGGTATATACATATAAATATATACATACATATATAAATAAATATATACTTTATAGATAAATATAAAATAATACTATATATATATACATACCTAGATCTCACAAATCGTGCACTATTTAAATATATATATATATATATGCTATTAATGTCTCCGTTTCTTGTCGACCCATAGTCAAAAGTGACTTAGTTAGGTTTTTCTTTACGCCGTGACTATTCCTAGATTTGAGTCCTGCAGGAAAAACACTATTCATGTTGTTGAACAGTCGAGGAGCAATGTAAGAAAAGTATTTTTGTGCAAAACTTGTTTTCTTTTTTTGGATTAAGTGCTGTCTGGTTGTTGTTACTCGTGTTGCTTTATGGTGTGTTGAATATAGATGATAATTGTCATGATTTTAGTAGTAGAGTAGGACTACCTTGATACGGCAGATACGGCGGTAGCTACGCCACTGGTGTTAATATACCTTATTATATTTTAGATACATGCGCTACATATAATTCTACGAAATCTAAAGGATTTTTTAGTTATTTTAACTATTTTCCGTCTTATTCTTAATCTAGTCTTTCTTTTTCGTGTGTCATCTACACAACGAGACCATGCAAAGGTATTGCAGAAAAAATATAAAAAGAATATTACATTTGTATGGCAATAATATCACCATAAATATGGATTCTGGGAGAATCTCATAATCCGTCGGAAAATAAATAAATAATTAACTATTATTGTCTATTGATACAGTACGCAGAGCTCGCTATGTTCAGCATGTTTACGCAATGTATATATGTAAGTTAAAATGAAAAAATCATTTCGTTTCAATTTAAGATCCATCAGGACATTTACTCTCCTGAGCAAGAATATTGCTCGTCAAAGTCAATATAAACGTACTCAATGAAATGGCGATGCGAGGGTTCCCCTCGACTTCGCCGCGGCAAGGATGTGCCCATTATTAAACATGGGGTGCCTGTGAGTTTAAGGGATGAGGGTAGGATAGGATATAATGTAGTCAAATAAAAATTGCTAGGGTGGCGGCTAATTGAAAGTTGCTCAGCGAGAAATATTATTGAGTTAAGTGTGCCTTGATCAAGGGAATTAGGGTGGGAGCGGTTTACGGTGCAAATTGGGGAATTTGTTCATGGGGTGAAACACTGAACCGACGGAGCCGCTAATGTACATAGTAATCTGGAGAACTACAGTCTGGCGCCTACGATCCTATATTAAGCGACGAGAATGGCGTATAGTGCGTATTTACAAAACATTTTACGAAACATCTACTGGAAAATCGCTGAAATTATTGAAATACTTCGCGCCAATCGGTAGTATAGTTTTTTCCGTGGTAATAAATTGGTATTTTCCAAAAAATATGTAGTATTGTCTTAAATATGGCGGACTTTCAAATATTATTTGTGTCGCTTTTATACGTATTTGATTACAATTCCATTTTAATTATATTTTACGATTATTTGTTTGATTTAAGTTTATATATTTATATTTCTGATGATTATTATTATTATTATTTAGCACTAGTTTAATTAGTTTTAATTTAATTTAATTTAATTTACATAATTTTAACATTAAATATTGAGATACTTTCCATTTTTATAAATTGACAAAAATACGAAATTATATCATTCTAAAATTTTTCATTTCTTTTAAGCAATTGATATTTTAAAAAGTGACAATCAATTTGCATTTTTATTAATTCTGACTATTCTAATGTTAATTTTGTTTTATTTATTATTTGGATTAGATTTAGTTTTATTTTATTTTATTTTTATTTTAAAAAGATTTGAATTTTCTATTTTTAATTTAATTTTTTGTAGACTATTTTAATAATTAGTTTTATTTGATTGTGTCTAGAAATATATGCATTGTTAATAAATAGTAATCATAATGCACAAAGAAAATTGTTCAAGTCTGCCTTAGAACAGGCTCAGGCCTAGTTAGGCGACTTTCGGTCATAACCATGTCTCAGTCACAATAAGAATCAGTTTTCTGCTATTGCCTTATTTACATGCAGTGTGACATGGTAAAATGTACTAGTTAAATTTTGTAAAACCTACTCTAAATAAAAAAAATATTAAATAAATACGATATATTCGAACCAAAATTTTACAAAGTGACTTCGGTCCAGCAAGTCACCTATATACGGAATTTCAAATGTATAACTGCAATATTTAGAGGTTGACTAGAACGCCATCTGGTGGAGCGATTTTAACCAAAACTTTTGAACTATTGCCATGACCAAATGATAGAGGAATACACACTATCTTGGAGGAATACACAGAGACACACACACAGACGCACACACACACACACATACTTTAATCTGGAAATGGTCTTGTAATGGTGTGTATAAAGCCGAATGCAGTTGCGGTCTAGCCAACGTTGAACTAACGGAACGGCCCATATCAGAACACATCAAAGCTGTTAAAAACGTTCAGCGAGAAAAATCGGCGATCTGCGAAAATATATTGGCTAACGGAAGTAACCACTGGATGCAGTTTCAAAATCCCATTGTGCTATCCAAAGAACAATTCTACTTTCCTCGCATGTCGAAGCCATTGAAATAAGAAGAACCCCGAACTTCAATAGAGACGACGGTTACAAACTGTCTTCTACGTGGAACCCTCTTCTTAAAATGTTCCCGCCGCCGAACGCCGAACGCAAAGACGTGAAACAGGATACAGTGAGTGTTGTGTGCAAGACGGATTTTCAAAATTCCCGCCCTCCGATCCCGGCCCCCCACCACCGTTATAACCTACGCAGTGGCGTAAGCGGTATGCGGCCTACCCGCAAAACAACAGATTGACAGCTCTTCAGTCTACCCTGGACAACGGCGGCTGCAACGTCACCGAAACGTCAGGTGCTACAAATTTCACGCGGTAAATTCGTTTTCTATCCTATTTATAATATAAAACATAGTAATTAAAGTGGTAGTGGATTACACATGTTATTATACATTTCTCCGAGTCATTTTACTCCGAATGTACAATAAACTTGAAGAATATGTTAAAATATTAAACAATATTGGTAGTCTCAAAATTTTAATTGATAAATGGCTATTGTAGTTTGAGCGTTCTGAACGAAGGAAGAAGGTAAATAAAACCTTGTTAAAATAAGAAGCCCGTTTATTGTAAAGAGTGTAATTTCATAGGCATATTAGATTTTGTTATTATGTAGTAACGTAACAGTATTGCTATTTTTTTATGTAGCAGCGTAAAGCATCCTAATATTAATTGTATGGCCGAAGCACAAAGAAAATTCCCTCTCGTAATTTACGGGCTCCAGTTTAAGAGGATGACGTCTTTTGCTGATTTATTCATCCATCTTCAGACGCCTGAGCCCTTCAATCCGAAAATAATGATGTCAGCGGTATGGGATCCTAGTTTTACTGACTCACTACTATTTTTACGAGCGTCCGAAGATCAGCCTTGCTTGCGTACAGAGGCCAACGTTACAGGATTAGAAGCATTCAAAATGAACGGCGTTGCTACACAAACATATACGCTATTAACTGCTGATATTTATGTAACTAATGCAAGGTAAAATCACAATTTTAATTTTAAACTACAGGAAGACATCACAAAAACAGAAAAGCCATCTGATTTTCGTTCGCTCTTTTTCACATACTATTCCAGTGAGGTGATTCTTGAAAAAAAAAAGTATTGTAGATTTGTCTATGGTCAACCACGTTGTAATAAATAAATAATAGAGAATGTAGAACGTATACAAAATATACATAATTTTGGTCTCCGTTCTTAATCAATTGATTATATAGAGTATTAGATTGCTCAATGCCACAAACCGATTTGGCAACCTTTCTGCGACGACGACATAGCAATAGCACTGATAGCATTGTCCAGTGAAACTAAAAGCAATGTATTTAGCTATCTAGGATTAATATTGAATGGTTTTTCATAAAGGACTGATTGATTATAAAAACCTAATAATTTAGCCAATGACAACAATAATAACATTAAGTTATTAGTGCCATCTGACGCATTTTTTATACGATAATTACATCACAGAAATAATACGGAGAGATAGATTAATCTATCTAACCACTAAGGTGTGTAATTAATGCGTATTGAAACCTGTATAGCAAATTAAAAATACATATCTTTATGTAATATGCACCAGCCCGATCGTTCATAAAGAAGGCGAGATTAGGTATCTTGGTGTGACTATTGATTCCAAGTTAAAATAAAATTAGTAAAAGCTACTTAAAAAGTAGCGAAGGAAATCCCAGTTTGTATTGGGAAATGCTTATGTTTGAATGAGATATACTTACGGATGTGCACGACTTTCGACGGTGCAATGTAAGTTTAAAGGTCCTTTTGCAGTCGACTAACGATCACTATTCATTCATATATCTCATAAATAGGGCTTATCCTTATGCAACACAAAATGCCTTCAATTGAGACGAATTAAGCGAAAAAATAAAAAATTAAACTATCGATCACTTCGGCAAAGCCGTTTTATAAATGAAAGTGACATTACGAAATAATTCAAATTTCGAATGCTACCAACATTTAAAATATGATACAATTGGCTGAGTTTGTTATCAACGAGCCATTAAATCGAAATAAAAATAAAAAAACCTCCATATGCTCAATGAAATGAAAGAAGAAACTTCAATCTTAATTTCTGGCAGAGAAGTTTATAATAAAGATTGTATAATGTTATCAAAATAGGGTAAACCTATATAAAATTGTATAATATTAAAAAAATGTAAAGAAACATTGTAGAAAACAGTATAATATTGTTATATTTGATAAGGTTTGTAAAGAAATCCGTTTATAGGATGATGTTTTTATTTAACCTGGAAGAACCAACTCAATGAACTTACACGTGAGCTACGTAATATTCTGGGAAAGCTTTGCCCAAGCTTATGGATGCACGGTGATGACACCGGGGGGGGGGGGGGGCGTACGAAACGAGTACGAAACAAGTACGAAACAAGTACGAAACAAGTACGAAACAAGCAGAAAACAAGTACTTGAACCACTTGAACCACTTAAAGCCCAGAAATTACTACTGAGGGTTACTTACAGGAAACATATCCACCATGACTATGACATGCTGTTCAGCGAAGCAAGTGTTTTGGATATTCATCAGTTGTTCGTGAAACAATGCCTAATATATGTTTACAATAGAGAAACGTTCTCGAAACCAGCAGCAAAGACCAACTAGAATGGCGGAGGGGAAGAACTATGTAATACCTCATGCACATACAACCTTTGCCCAAAGACAGTTGTATTTCATCGCCCCAAAATGTATTAATACTTTAGAGGAGTCAGTAAAAAATGTTCAAAAATGTACACCTATTTAAGACAATAGAAAAAATGGCTCCTTTACGAAGTAGGTCGTGCAAAGACTGAAATGTGTGTTAGATGTAGGTGTATGTGTGTATGTATATGCTTATATGTATGTATGTATGTTTGTACGTGTATATGTAAAAAAGTGTATGTAACCAACCCTTTATCATGTGTATTTGTATAAATATGTGTACTATTTTACGCCATTATCTTAGTGTTAGTATTGAAAGTAGTAAATATCGTCAGTAATACTCAAAAAACAAAGGAAGTATATTTCTTATGCACAGATACAGGCTGTTCGGTCTAGTTGGGCATTCGTCTAAAATGATCGTATGGGTTGTGTTCATTTCCTTATTGCTAATAGTTAGAAATTATATCTGTACGATCACACTGTTAACTCTCTACTAGGTTGTAACAAATACATAAATAAATAAAATAATAATGCAATAATAAGAACTAATGTTTTAAATTCGTTTCTAATTATATTTTTTATTTATTTATTTCATAAGCAAATCAACATAACAGTTTACACCAATCCGTTGATATGCAATATAAATATAACAAATAATATAATTCTTACAAGTACATACACAACATGTTTAAACAGGCATTAAATACAAATACAGGCATTGAGAATAGAAAAACTTACAAACTTATAGTATATAAAGAGTGAAAACAATTTATCTTATTCTGACATAAACAAGTAGCGCAATGCCCACACCTTGAAGAGATGCGGGCTCGCTGTAAAAATATCAAGGTCTGACGCTGTCGAACATAGCGTATTTATGTGCCGCAAAGCTCGGGTAAGCAGATTCTATCGACTTAGGTTGGTGCGCGAGGACGGCTCCGCAAATATTGGATTAAATGTGGAATATTTTCATTTCATACACGCCTTGAAAATAAATTATCGAACTTTTATTTCTTATAAAGAATAACTACTGCCGTTGCCCACTTATGCATATTGATTTTAAATGTAGGTTTTTTCAAAATAATCATATTTCGTAATGTTCATCAGTGTTATCCATCAGATAAAACCAAGCCATGTGGGTCGCCGCGTGTCGCCATGTTGGTTGATTTGGTCGTGTTCGCTGGTTTTCGCATTTCCTGTGATTATCTGTGTTTTTGCGCGATACACGTACAAAAATATAAGGAATATAAAGAAAATCTTTACATCTTTATAACACGAGGAATATAAAGAAAATCAGTTAGGATTATTATATCAGTGCCGTTGGTGATACCATACCAGAAAGCACCTGCGTTCGCGACCTTGGTGTATACCTTGACAGCAAACTTCTAGGCGATAGTCACTGTCGACAAGCAGCAGAGAGGGCGTACAGAATGCTAGGGTTTGTGTTAAGGATGACTAAGCCCTTCTCGGGCACCAAGGCCGCACTGACACTATACAACAGCTATGTCCGCAGCATTCTTGAATTCGCGTCTCCCATTTGGTCTCCTCAATATAGCGTGCACAAAGCCCAACTGGAGGGGATTCAAAGACGTTTCATGCGGTGCATAGCTCGACGCGAACATCTCGCATTTGACTCTTACCGTGATAGGCTACAGCATTTTAACCCCTAGAGCCCCGATTGGCCGATATCGGCCTAAACACGATTCAGCGTGACGGCCCCGTTTTGATTTTATTTTAATTTAATTTGTTTTATTTTATTATGTTTTATTATGTTAATATGTTTTATTTTAATTATGGGTACAGTGGTTTGGCAGTAATTAATGTTTTGGTGAGACAGTGTCATAATTCATTTTTTTTACTAATTTTTACAATTTTTTTTTGGTATATCAACTTGTCAATCGGCTGAGGGGCCGAGGCCTAAAGGGTTAATATGCTGTCGCTTGAGGATCGGCAAACTGCTGCGGATATGACTGCGCTACATGACATCGTCAATGGGACGCTGGATAGCCCATACATAGTTTCGAGCATCGCTCTGAAAGTGTCGCAACGTAAAACCCGATCCACACAGTTATTCGAGCCCCCGAGACGACATTCTAACTAGACGCGCAATTCAATTCTTAACCGATTGCCACGTAGGTACGTATAATGATAAATTCACAGGGCTTGACATTTATAGTAGAAACAAAATTAGCTTCAAATCGGCAGTACGAACCGCCCTAGAAGCTGCAGCGACAACTGCCAGTAATTACTGATTTGTAATATGTATGTATAAATATAATATAACGTATATATGTATTCCCATTTACTTATTTTGAATTTATTTTGTATAAGTATGATTTATATGTTTGTGGTTAACTCTACAACTTTTGCGGTCATTTGACATTTTTTGGTTGGTGGGGATGAGTCCTTGCCGCGTGCCGAGTTCTCCCGGCAAAATTACATTTTCGGCAAAGCTACACTGGCCATCTACAAATGCATCGGGAGGACTGTCGTTTATTTCCGCGCGGTATGGATCCGTTTCCTCTCAACCAATAAATATTTACGGATGCATTGTATTTTTTGTTTCAGAATTTATGTAGTTTGTAAAATATTTTTCAAATAATTTCGAACGGCGTAAGCTATAATCGGCTTAAGAACATGTTTTTTTTAAAGAATTATGTACCTAATTATAAGTTCATGCTGTTACTTACCTAAATAAATAAAATAAAACAAAATAAAAATAAAAAAGCATCGATGAAATTGGCTAAAGTGAAATAACCGTTAATCGGGCTGGGTCGCTAAAATGTCCAAATTAAAATTTTCAATGCAATAGTAAAAAATAAATAAATCCAGAAACAACCCAAGCGCACTGTAATAAAGTGAAATACATTGAAATTCACAAGAAAGCTGAAACACAATAACAAACAACGAGCGAATATGCCGTATGACGTTTCGATGTAGGTAAACTAAATGACTCCTTGTAGAGGTGGACTCGACTATGAAACGAAAACTGATACTCAGGTACGACTCGACTATAAATTCGAGTGTAAATGATAGCCGTTATCTAGTGTGTAAAGTTTTGAAAAGGTACATCCATTCTTAAAATTATCTTTTACCTAAAATACAGATTATTAATTTGATCAGCGGCCAGCAATCTTGCTTATGATATTTGGCCACCTGCCACCGCTCTCCAGTTTTAAAACCTCGTAAAATTCTTAGGCCGGCTTCCAAATCCTATTTCGCATCGTATTCTTTTAGCGAAATGAAATTTAGCGGTTTTCAAATTGGTTCTGACCAAGTGCGTTGCTCCATTTATTTTATGATCCTCTGCGACCGATCGATGGAACCGAACTAGAGCACTATAAAAATAGCCATGCCTATTCATTCGCAGTTGTGTTCAATCAAGGACGGACCGTGGGTTTGTGGGGCTCTGGGCTAATATTACTTGGGGTACTGCCTAATAAATCACCTAATTGCCATTTTGTCAAAAACCTGACTTCGATAATGATGTCTAGGTCACTAGGTACACGGGAACTTCTGGGAAAAAAGAACACAATAACATATTTTATTTATTTTATATTACAGATCCACAAACAGCAACTGTAAACATAACGAATGGGTCGAACTCTGCCAATAACTCCAAACGATCCATATGTGGGAACAATTACCATTATGTGGGGAACCAAATACTTCTTCGGGACCTTTTACCTAAAGAGCCCCGTTTACTCAAAAAATTTACCATTGCAATAACCCCGCTCAGCACGTAACATCCCATTGGGGACATTTATATCGGCCGCCTAAAGCCCGTAATGTCCGCTACCGGACAAAGGGCTCGCCGCTGCGAAAAATGCAATTTACGATTCGAAACGTCGTACTATTATGCTTTCTGACGGCGCAACGATATGGCCAAAATATCTTTAATTCAAGATTTCTGTGTGGCAATATCGAACGGCGATTTAAAAAGTGAGCATAGACGTCAAAACGGCAGTCTCCATCGGCAACCGCCGCGGCCGCGTATAGTTCCGCGAAATGGTTGATAAAAACAGTGTTTTGTGCAGTGTTTTGTGCCATTTACTGGAGAACAGTGAGTAATTTGCATTTTTAAGTAGTTTAGGCATGAGGATTAGTCAATTGAGATAGTCCATTTGCTGTTTTTCACGAATTTTTAAAGAAAACACTTCGGCGACAACAAACGGCTCGCGAAAAAATGGTTGTTATTATTTTGTAATGTTTATGAAATATCCCGATATATTGCGAAATATGACGTAATGTCGCTTTAATTTACTAACAAAATAAGTATTGCTTCATTTACATCCCAAGTTATCACATAATTAAGCGTATTTTGAAAATTATATCTTGTTTGTAAAATGAATCGCGCAAAGAAACTTGTTTTGATAATTACTATGAGAGAATAAAGTGCGATTGTCCATAGTTTTTCGATGAAATGTGACTCTTTGGAGTATAGTAATTAGTTATTAGACATATAATAAGTCTATGATAAGACAATATAATTGAAAAAATCTAACGAATTTTATATTATGAGCATTCAAAGTTTATTATTAAGTTCGGACGCGGAAACTCTCAAAACTTTAGATTTTTCTATAATATCAGACAAAGCTCAAAGTTCTGGTGTGATTTCTAAGAAGTGTGATGTAGTAATAAAGTTATTTTGAAAGAATTTCATATAAAAAAATACCATAAGTAGTCACAAATTAAAAATAAAAAAATGTTTTTTTTACGAGAATACATAAAATTTTTCTTGGCTGAATAAATAACTATTTTTGTACGCAAATAAGTAAAAAAAAAATATCTTTTTGGTAAAGCATTTAATATAGAACATAACTGTATTTACAATTTTTGCATATTTTACGTATTTTGTGACAAAAAAATCGAAATGATTTTATAGGCGAGTTTTTTCAGTTTGCCAATTTTGTAATATTTATTCATTATTATCTTAATTGTTTTACGAGATAAGGTTATAATGTTTTATATGTCAAATTACAATGCGATCATTTTTCTCATTTATCGATCATCATGCGATCATTAAATCCGTTTAGTGGTTTATAAGTTATGATCGTTTTTCTCAAGGCCGTTGACTCGCGTCGATTTTTTGCCCGAATATGTCGCGCGCAAAAGTGATAGGTGAGTTTTTACTTCGCGACAGGAGGGGACGTATTCTTGTAATGAACTCTTTAAAGAGGCTCAAGTTTTGGATGCTAAGTTATTATTTATTAAAATTTCACTACGTTGGGTTTTCGTGGACAAACAAAATAAATCTTTTATTATTACGCACACGAAATCCACTAGACAACTCCTGAGTGATAATTTGAATGTACCTAGGATGAAGACGACTTTCGGACAGCGACACTACTCTTTCATAGCTACAAGACTTTATAATAAATTAAGCAGTGTCATAAAAACCACCCCCAATTGTCATTTAAAAGCAAAATAAATAAATGGCTGTTGCAAGAATAGCGTTTATCTATCCATGCCATGATCGATGTAGTAGAATAAGTTGAAGTTGACTTAACGTATATTGTATTTATATGTATGTATGTGTGTATATGTGTATTCTAATGTATTTAGTATTACTATTTCCTATATAATATTGTAATTTTAATAAAAGAAATATTATTATATATATTTGTTATTATTAGATATGTTTTTTCAATTATTATTATTATTATTATTGTGTTTGGTTGGTTCATCGACCCTCGTTTTAAATGTAAAAATATAAATTGCTTGCCCTGGAACGGGTATATCCCAGTTGGGCAGCACTAGCTAATGAATGAAAGAGGAAAGTTTTTGCCATTTGTTTTAATATTATACTTATTGCAAATAGTTAATTTGATAATTCCAATAAAATAAAAAATAAAAATAAAACAAATAAAACATTGTGATAATATTCTGAGAACGACAGCTGCTTGACGTTCAGCTACTCGGGTTCATTCGGCTCCGCTCGTGTAGCCCCGTCTCGAATACTGAGCGTCGCTTGATGTTCGGCTTGTAAGGTTTATTCAGCTTCGCTCGTGCGCCTTCTTTTGTCTATGGTGTGGATTTTCTTCTAGGCGCGATGGGAATTCCCCTGGCAGACATCACACACACAGCGCACGCGTTCAAAAATCAACTTAGAATGCCTTCAAAAGTCAAATGAACAATAGACAGTACGATGCGCCCTGGATGCTAGGAGCTTTAGTGAAGCAATTTTTTTCAGACACATGAATTTGGCACCCCCTGAAATTGCCGCTCGGGGCAGGTATCCTGCCCCCCTCCCCTCTAGGCTGCTGATCCGGGGGTGGGAAATCAAGATTAGAGGCGTTGATTTTTTTTACAGTGACGCAGCATCATTGACGTAATATTGCACTCTATATAACATTAGAGGGATTTTTTTAAAATTCATGAGCCCATCAAGAAGACTATTCCGTTATTATCGTTTTCATCTCTTATACTTCCTTCCATTAAAAAAATCACGAATTAGTTACCAGAACTGGAAAAAAAATCTAAATTAAATAAATAAATATATGAGTACCTCAATATCAAAGGCAGACATCTGCCATTTACTTGAATGAGAGAAAAATCAGTTTTTTGTGAAGTGTGCATTTTATAATGTAGGTGTTATATTTTCGGATTAATACTTCAGAAATTATTTTGTGAGGTAAATAATATAAACTACTTTTGATCAAGAAGTGACATCATATTTTAAAAATCCAGATGTCCAGCCAGACATCCAAAAAAACAGTTTCACTCATAACTAATACAAGCTACAAAACAAATTGCAGCTATCCCAAATAATAGCTTTCTAAAATACGTATTATTATTAACCTTCGGCATACAAGGTGAAAATAACTCCTCACCTATACAACGTGGGGTTAAAATAACCCCACAACGAATTGCATCTATGTCATACCTGCATCGAAGACAATATGTTTTAATGAGTTATTTTTATTAAATGAATACTAAACTAAAAGAAAAAATACAACAGTATATAAAAATACGTTTTTTTAATTAAAACAAACTAAAAATTACATTACGTAAGAATTCAAATTAACAATTTACTGTGAGTAACATAAAGTAATAATAATAATACTTTTTTAAATGGAAACAAAAAAAAACTCGCTACTGTGAACTACACTAATAGGAGGTTATAGAAAAATCACAAATGACTATAGTTATACATGTTTTACTGAAATTATTCGTTATCTAAATCAGTGCAATTCTGGCACACGAAAATTGCATGTTCCCTGCAAATTGCGACATCACCTTTGAAACAACCATTTATAGTCTTTCTGTCTTTATTCCTTGGACAAAACGAACATCTCTGAGACCTTCTTGCTTGCTTTTGTGGTGGTCCAGGGATTTCTTCATGCAAAATTTCATGTATACGTCCTCTCATGTCTCGTGGAATTCTTGGATTGTCTTTTCTTTTTCTGAGAAGGTCTTCGAGCAATGAAAGTCCAAATTTTTTGAGGAAGTTTTTTCTGAGATTCGTTTTTTTTCTTTCGATTCCGTTATTCAACATATATATAACAAAAGCATTTATGCCAGCATGGTTCAGAATAGAAAAAAATACTGTAAGAGGCCAGCGTCTAGAATTGCGGGAGACATCGTATGTTCTTGCAAGTTTGTCTACAACATCAACCCCGCTTTTTGTCGCATTGTAAAACGTTATAATCGAAGGTTTTAGACGTATAATAGAACGTTATAATCGAAGTACCTAAAATAAAAATAAAACCATATAAAAAAATATGAAATGTAACTATAAACAACAAGAAAATACAAGGGAGGGCACTTACTTTTTTAACGACGTCCTATACAACGTGGGGTTAAAAACGCCCGAGACCACTTTGCGCACGTGCAGACACGACGGCGGCGCGCGCGGCACTGAATCAACGTTGTCACGCGATGCGGCAATGTTCAAACTCCAGCTACTGAGAAAAGCAACTTACTAAGTTGCATTTTAAAAAGAAATCTGTGTATTTTAAATGGATTGGGGTTAAAATAACCCCACCTTGTATGCCGAAGGTTAACTGGTAGTCGGGATAATCCAGGTGCACCCGCACATATCAATGTAAGAAAAAAAAACGTTGGTTCGCTACGTAAATGATTAATTAAATTCTCATGATTTTTTTGCCAAGTTTCATATAATCCCGGTAAACTCACAGTTTTCAGTGCAGAGAAAAATAATCTAAACTAATCTATACTAATATTATAAAGAGGTAAAGATTGTGAGGTTGTAGGAAGTTATCTCTGGATCTACTGAACCGATTTTGAAATTTCTTTTACCAATAGAAAGCCACGTTATTTGTGAGTGTCATAGGCTATATATAAAATCCGAAAAATTAAAAGACTTTTTCGTGGTAGTCGGATTTGCAAAGTAAGTCGGAGAAAAAACGGTCGAACGAAAACGTTTCTAACTAACGCTGCCTTAACGATGACAGATATATGATTAAGTTCTAGAGCTTGATAATGCTTACAAAAAAGTCAGCGACAGCATATGTCTAACTTTTAAATTTAAGTCACAAAAAGTAGTATTTTAAATAAAAAAAATAATTTGAATCGTTAGGTCATGTTTATTGGCCATATTATCAACAATTATGAATTCTTATCACAATAAGTAAATTTATCGTCTCAAGTGTTTACAACAAAATACTTTTCCCTTTTACTGCATATAATTTCATTTTTACTGCATAAATAGTAGTCGGTTTTCCAAAGTAAGTCGGAAAAAACGGTCGAACGAAAACGTTTCTAACTAACGCTGCCAGATATATGATTAAGTTCTAGAGTAAAGTTGTAGAGCTTGATAATGCCTACAAAAAAGTCAGCGACAACCATATGTCTAACTTTTATATTTGTCACAAAAAGTAGTTTTTCAAATTACAAAATAATTTAAATCGTTAGGTCATGTTTATTGGTCATATTATCAACAATTATGAATTATTATCAAAATAATTAAATATATCGTCTCAAGTGTTTAAAACAAAAGACTTTTCCCTTTTACTGCATTTAATTTCACTTTTACTGCATAAATGGTTAAATAGATAAGTCACTTACAAATAAGACACTCACAAGAAGACACTCACAAATACCGGTAATATAGTCAAATTGGCATGCAAATACATACATATATATGCAGTAAAAATATAACCCTTCTTTTGACCGTCAGGAAATAAATCATAGCACACAGTACTAACCGAACCACACTCATAATTTCATCACAAGTAAAAAGTTTTACCGCCCAACGAAGTGGGCACGGGTCCGCTAGTTAAAAATAATTTAAAACTTTGCATTACAGACAACTTACGCCATCTGCCGTTCGTCCGTTACTTCAGCAATACTTCAGCAGTTTCAGCTATAATATTATTTTTTCGTAAATTAACCGGGACGTGACGCGACGGTCCGTTTCGTTCTAGTAGCACGCGGGGCTACCAGATGGCGCTGAATATTGAAATTTTATTTTTTGAAAAAATACAATGGATATTATGATTTGGAAAGTAGTCTCACTAATGGATTTTATTGAATTTTCTGATCTTTTAAATAAACCATTTCAACTATTTTTATTATAACATTTCAACTATTGACTATTTACATTACTAAATTTAATTAATTTGATAATCGGAGATGGTTATATTAAAATTTGTCTTGACTATTTCTCTTGAGCTATTTTTATTGTTGTAATTTTATATTTGTAATATTTCTAATTTGACTTTTCTATAATTGACTATTAAATTATTTATTTGAATTATCTGTATTTTTAATTTATACGTACCTATAGGTATTTTAGCAGGTTGAATAATTTTTAGAAGATTTGATATATTTTTAATACAAATTTATGTTTTATTGTTTTTTTCAATAAAAAAATCTGTACACAAAGAATTTATACTAGCATACTATATAAGGTAAATGATGTAGGATCAATTTGACTATACCAAGAGTAAAAAATCCTACCTGGCAATTTTTTGATTTAATAGTAATAAAAAAATAAGCCACAAGAATACTGATAAGTATTCAGTATGTAAGTCTATTAATAGATTTACATATGCTGCATAATATAAAATTGGTCATTAAAGGTACCTACCAATAGACATTTCGACAGATAATTGTTAACTGAAGCCGAATTAACTTTCAGTAAAAATAATAAATTACATATAGGTACATAGGATAGAACGAATTTACCGAGTGAAGTTCGCGACGTTGCAGCCGCCGTCTTCTAGGGTAGACTGTCTACCCTAGACTACAGCGGCTGCAACATCGCCGAAAAGTCGGGTGCTTCAAACTTCACGCGGTAAATTTGTTCCTCCCAAAAAATCGGACCCGACACATGACAAGTGTGAACAGAGCGACGACATCCGATTAAAAATCGAACCCGACACCCGACAAGTGGGAACAGAGGCGCCGACATCCGATTAAAAATTGGGTCCTCCTGGCACCCGACAAATGAGAACAGGCTGTAAGGCGTTGGACTCAGTATTTCAGTATTCAGTATTCAGTGTTCAATTTATTCATTCAGAATATACAACAAAAGCATGAATTATGAATTAAAGCTAATTGTCGCATATTAGAATTCGTCAGTTTTTATGTAGATACAAAATTATTAAAGCATAATATTAATTAAACAATAGCGTTGACTAAAGTCGGCTTTACACGGCAGACAAATAAAATAAAATAATAGAGGTGAATCCATGTACATGAGTACCTATACATATAAAATAGATAATTATTATAAGAATATTAATAGTCATCAAGCACTTTATACAAGAAATGATCACACAATAGGAAGTATCAAAACAAAATTGGAAAAAATAACATATGTATATGATCAGATGTTACATTACACATTGTAATCTACATATTAAATATTAAATTCATAATATTATTATTAAACATATTGAGATGTCAACCACAACGGGCGAACCCGTCACCGCAGGAAGTTTTAACGATTCATCGTTCTATCGACCGTGCAGTGAGCGTAGAAGACGTTGGACATTACAAATCCGACGTCTAGCTACGCCACAACCCGCAAGAGACCAACGCCTTTACCGCGAGATAGCCAGTATGTTACCTGGCGGGCCGACACTCGCGCCCTTGCTTCCAATTGTGACCAGATTTCACAGGTCTCTCGATTGGTTCCGAGTTCGAGGTCGCTTGCGCGGTCCTCTCCCTTACGAAGCGGTGAAACGGTGTGCACCGAATCTATCGCGGACCAATGCGTCCTTTGCCCGACTCTGAACCGGGATCGGATGGCTAATGGTCATTTCAAGAGCAGTCGCCGTAAGGTAGACAACCACCCCCGCTCTATAGGAAACAATACAGTTCCTAGACTCCCCCGACTGTTAGTCGGAGAGCACAGTCGATTGGCTTGCGCCGCTCGGTGCGCAGACCGTCCAGGAGCGCCAGAGGTTTGATTCCCAGGGGAGACTGGTTGACCCAGTGTCCTACCCAGGTTCGCACCCCATGCGTGGAGGCCATCGGATGGGTGTTGACCCGTGAGTGTGACCGACCCTGAACACATGTGTCATCGTGGCCACCTCATCATGGGCCCGTTAGCTCCCAAACAATAAGAACTAAAATAAGGTACCTGAAAGTTACATATACTCTCTCGGGTAAGTCGGCGGAGCTAGTCAGTGGACTGTCTTTGTCCGCCGTCATAAGGTTCACTACATGGGAGATAGAACGACCGGGTACGCCCGTTGTGTTGACACCGCCAGATGTTTGTCATTCTCTGGTTTGGGTTTCGCTTGAAGAAATACTTATTGTGTCTTTTAGTATATGAATTGCGTTCAGATACTTTCTATATTCCCTCTTTTCATTCAAACTACGCAAAAAATACCTTCTTCAGACGCTCTTGCATGTGTTATAATGAAGTTTTGAACGACATAGATATATTCTCAGTGTCATTAATTACTTTTAGGAAACAATTGAGTGATTTGTTTTTGCATCAGTTTTAGTTTACAGCTAATAATTTAGGTACTCGTACTAAATGAAAATAGTTCGATCCGACTAGAAATTTACATTGTTGTGGCTACATTTACAAGTTTTGTTAAAATTAATGGTAATGTAGGTCTATTTGTTTAAATGTATTTGTAAAAACAATTGTTTATGACTGTTTTTTACCTAAATTTAAAAAAAAAGAATTGGGCTGGTTCTTGAAGCGCGCTGTATGAAATATGGCACATTAAATGAAACAAAGTTTTATGATGGGGTATCATTACCGTCGCCGCCACCGTGGCACTATAGGTTTAATGTTAACTGGGACTGTAAAACAGTTACCGCCTTTTTAGCGCCCACCTGATTCGAGAACTACAGGTGTGGGCCTGGGACGTAATGAGCAACTCGACGATAGCTTGTTGATATGGATATAATGTGAATTCGAAGAAATAAAACAAAACGGTTCGCGCACAAAAAAAAATCCAAGCACAAAGATTAGAACCATTGATTTTATAGTGTTAGAACGCACCCAGCCGCCTGTGTCAAGAGGTCGATCAGACAGTACTGTCGGGTCGCGCGCGCCCTCGCGCTCCCTGCGCATCGCTCACGATGCATTTTTTTATATCAACAAACCCCGCCTCGGCCGTCTATTGCCATCTCTCTCAATAGCAGCTGCTACAACTGCCTTACTCTTCCCACGACTGCTACAGGCATCTACTCGTCTTAAGCCGCACGGTTCATCTCTCTCAATGCTTGGATTATCGTTTATTTTTTAAATAATTGCGTGTGTGTGGACATTCGATTACGACCGTTAGAGAAGAACGTCCAAGAAACTCTGAACGGGTTTTTTAACAAAGTTAAAATATTACTTTAAATTACAAATTTACAAAATATATAAAATTACGTTTGATTTTTTAAATTACTTTGTCATCGGCGGCAACATGGGGGATATTGTTGTTCTGACTCAATCGCAGTAGTACACTACGACTCCCTAGAAGGATAATTTCTCCCCTTCATAGGCAAGTGATTTGAGGTTATAAAGCACCTCAAAAAGCTAAAATGTGCCCTTTTCTGCGAGAAATATACCTACTGAGACTGAGCGTTGCAATTGCTACTACGCTCAGTCGTCGAAGATCGTATCTACAGGTGAGTTTTAATTAACCGACACCTTGAAGTGGGTACGAGCAATTACGAGCAATTAAGCAATTTTAATAACAACTGTTAAAAAAATGCTTTTTTTTTTTATTTTAAAGTTGTGTGTGTGTGTGTGCCATCTAGCGGTAGGTAAAATATCGGTAATTTTGTTTATTCGCGATATTTTACTTGCTGCTAGATGGTGGAGCATGCTCAACGCTTCTCATGCTCTTATTCACAATTTAAAATGTTGAAATTTTCAAAATAGAATTTATTTATGAAATCGAAGACTATCGCGGTTGTTTGACATTATAAATAGGATAGAAAACGAATTTACCGCGTGAAATTTGTAGGACCCGACGTTTCGGTGACGTTGCAGCCGCCGTTGTCAAGGGTAAACTGAAGACGGACATACGGTATACGGTATATCGGACATACGGTATATCGGAAGCCCACACATACGGACAGATATTTGCATGCAAGCTCACACCATCATCCCTACCATCTACGTTCAGTGCAAACGTCGCTCGTGAATCGAGCACGCGATCTATGCGACACTGAGCATTTTCCGAAGGAGATGGAACATGTCAATGATGTCCTTAGGAAAAATGGATACGGAAAATATCACGAGACACGCACACGATCTAATACGGACGAAACTCAAAAACCGAGCAGATCAAGAGCATTCTTACCATACGTCAAGGGCGCGACAGATCGAATAAGTAAGATGCTAAACAGATTCGATATAAAAACGATCTTCAAACCGACCCAAAATATAGCTCGATTTTTGAGGCCTGTAAAGGATGTAATACCACTGCAAACCCCGGGTGTGTATAAAGTCGAATGCAGCTGCGGTCTAGCCTACGTTGGACAAACGAAACGGCCCATAGCCACGCGACTGACAGAACACATCAAAGCTGTTAAAAACGTTCAGCGAGAAAAATCGGCGATCTGCGAACATATATTGGATAGCGGAAGTAACCACTGGATGCAGTTTCAAAATCCCATTGTTCTATCGAAGGAACAATTCTACTTTCCTCGCATGATCCGGGAAGCCATTGAAATAAGAAGAACTCCGAACTTCAATAGAGATGACGGCTACAAACTCTCTTCTACGTGGAACCCTCTTCTTAAAATGTTCCCGCCGCCGAACGCCGAACGCAAAGACGTAAAACAGGATACAGTGAGTGTTGTGTGCAAGACGGATTTTAAAAATTCCCGCGCTCCGAGCCCGGCCCCCCACCACCGTTATAACCTACGCAGTGGCGGCAGCGGTTTGCGGCCTACCCGCAAAACAACGGACTGACAGCTCTTCAGTTTACCCTTGACAACGGCGGCTGCAACGTCACCGAAACGTCGGGTCCTACAAATTTCACGCGGTAAATTCGTTTTCTATCCTATTTATAGAATTTATTTATTTATTATTTATTTATTTATTTATCCCTAGTATTACATGATTAAATTTCCTATAGTATATTTTACATCATTTAGTCGTACATACAAAATGTGAACCCTGGAAATTTACTAAAGGTGCGGCTTCGGCGGGATTTTATCACCTCACTAGGCAGAGCCTGTATTGAGGTGATATTTAGTACTGTGTTCATCTGCCGGGTGTATAGGTATTTTATTTAATCTTGGGAAATCCTACAAGTGTATATTGTATAACTATTATAGTATATAGGTATATATGTTAAATAAAAATATTTATTAAATTAAATGAGATATAATATATATGGGAGATATATGAATACAGTTATGAGGCTAATGAGATAATAATAACAATAATAAGTAATATAAATCATCTGTGCACCTATTTAATAACGTTAGTTACTAACGACTCACAGTGCTCCCTCGTCGAGTGTAATAACCATAATGTTACCAGTCTTTTGTAGTGAGCGTCATTTTGAATGATTGTAGCTTGGCCTAATTGCGTGGTAAATATGTTATGGAGTTTTCGATTTTTTTCCCCTCTATATTCCCCCTAATATTTCGATTTTTTTCCCCTCTTATCGCGGGGTAAAAATTCAGCCGTCACTTCTTCGTGAGATAGTTTATGTTGGATTTCATATCAATATGAAGATTTCATATCCAATATGAAGATTTTCAAAATAATTAAATCGGTCGGTGATGTCGCCGACCTTCAGGCGGACCTTTCAAGATTGGACAGTTACTGTCTCTCTAATAAAATTGACCTCAATCCATCCAAGTGCACCGTTGTCACCTACACCCGTAAAAAAATATTTACTCTAGCCTCATACTCATTAAAATTTCATAACTTGCAGAGGTGCAGCGTGGTTAAAGATCTTGGTGTCATTCATGATTCTCATCTACTGTTCGATAATCACGTTCAATCTATTGTTTCTAAAGCTTCCAAAGCTTTAGGTTTTGTTATGAGGAGTGCAGCTTCCTTTCACCGTGCTAAAACTTTCAAGATCCTTTACTGCACTTTTGTCAGAAGCATCTTGGAATATGCATCTCAAGTATGGAACCCTTGTTATGACAAATATATAAACAGAATCGAGCGCATTCAAATGAAGTTCATGAAATATCTCTGCTTCCGTCTGAAAATCCCATACAGCTCATCTAACTATTTCAATTTATGCAAGAAATTTCATATCCTCCCCTTGATTAAGCGGCGTGAAACCGCAGACTTAACCTTTTTGCTAAAAATTACCTCCAATAATATTAACTGTCCTGACTTACTAAATAAAATTAATCTCCATGTTCCTTTCAAACTCAATAGATTTAACCCTGCTCTTCATGTTCCTCATGCTGGTACCAAATATAGGCAAAATGCATTTCTGTGGCGAACAAGTGACAATTTCAATGACATGATTAAACGCTTTGACTTTGATCTATTCTGTACGAGTGTTAACTCAGCTAGGCAGCGGCTGAACAGTGAATTTTTTAGCATTGTTGAATAATTTTTGATGCATTCTTAATCGATAGCTTTAATTGAAAGAACACATATGTTTCTACAACGTTATTTAAACGTGAAAACCTTTAATTGGCTCTCTGCTATGTTACTCCGGCATTGTTAAATTATAATTAGCTGTTGGTTTTCCTGAAAATAAATAAATAAATAAATAAATATTGGATCGCTCACATTCCGCCGCGGGTAGGCTTGCATCCAATGATGGACGGGTCACATCAGTCGGATTAACCAAACTTTAAGCAAAAGTTGCTTACTTGCTCGTAGTGATTCATCCACTTTAAGGATACGATTAATTAAAACTCAGCCTGTATAATTCTGCCGCGCAAATGAAAACACAGTAACTTAAAAAAAGACGTTTTGAGAAAAAAAAAGCGGTCAAAGTTCAGTTGTTAAATATTTGTTTTCATGAACAAAGTAACCAATATAGATTATTTCTTTTAATCTTTAATGTTAAAAAATAGTTAGAACTTCAATTCTGCATAAAATATATATTAAATATTAATTGTTTAATTAACTAAATTAGATATTGTGTTTTAAAATAGGAAAATAATATCATAAATTTTATATTCTTAAGCTATAACACCGTAACTGAAAGGTTACTGTTATAGGTAAATTTTACCCATTACTGTGTTCTAACCATGTAAAATAAATATATATTTTTTAAATAAATAAAAAACTGCAGACACCTTAAACACAGTAATTGAGATACTGTAATTAATTCGTGTATTAATAAATTAACTTTAAACAAAATTTTACCTAAAACCACAGTATTTGAAGAAGCCGTGTTGTAACCAAACAAAAATATTTCTTAAATGCTTATAAGTATTAAAAAAGATCACAGTAAATAATAAGTTACTGTATTTTAACTTTAAAAATTATACATACCGTGTTTTTTATTAAAAATATTCAGATTTGCTTTCAGATTTGATACTGTGCTTTTATCTACAGATGTGGCCAAAATATTATCACCTCTAGATTTTTTTTGTAAAATTGTATGAAAACTTAGATTTATGATACCAAAAAAAAAATTTTGTATTTATTACATTTATTAGTATTTAGTGAACATTCCCTTTACGTTTTTCAAGGATTTTATCTTACGCGGCATTCCAGCGATGGCATTTTAGCATGGGTGACCAAATCGGCATCATTTTCCCAAACTTCCTTCATGGCTGCAATCAATTCTGATTTGGTCCGGGGGCATTTTTCTGCCACTTTCTGTTTAAAAATAGCCCAGATATTTTCGATAGGGTTCATATTTGGGCTATTCGCTGGCCAGTCAAGGATTTGGATGTTGTTAGTCCTTAGAAACTCCGTAACTCTCTTCGCTGTATGACAAGGGGCTTTATCGTGCATGAAAATTCCTTTTCCGTTAAATTTTCATTCATGGTTAGGATCACCTGTGTCTGGAGGACTGTTAAATACTGATTCGCGTTCATTACTCGGTCAACGATATGGAGTGGGAAGAGTCCTTTGGCCGATATTGCTGACCAAATCATGACCCTTACTCGCTGTTTGAGCTGCTGTTGGACACAGGAAGGTAAATACTCCTCTCCTTTCGATCGGCGAACATTCCTGGACATTGGTAGTGTCAAACTTACCATGGTCTCGTCACTGAATACAACCTATTTAAAAAATAGAAGTAATTTAAATCAAATAAAAAAATTATTGAAAAATGTGTTTTCAGAATACGTAATATCAAAAAGAGTGTTTATTTCAATTTTACCTTTTCTCAATCATCTGTAGTTATGCTATACCTTTTCTCAATCATGTTAAATGTTCACTCGCCCATGTTTTTCTTTGTTGGATCATCCTAGTATTTAGCTTCTACTTCTTGCGTGGCCGTCTTGCACATAGCCCAGATTGAAAAAGTCGAAGTCTCATTGTCCGCTCCGATATTTCTACACAAACGTCACGCATGGTACCCCTAAGAGACTTACTGGATAGGGTTCGGTCCTCTTTAGCTTTCCGCAGCAAATATCGATCCTGGCTGCTGTTGTTTTCCGGCTGCAACCGCATTTTACTTTTCTTTTAGGACTTGTGACAACTGATCAGCTCTATTTTTTGCGAACTTACTAACAAATGATCGACTGACTCCCACTTTCTGAGCTATTTGTCCATGCAAATATTGTCCTACTTTTAAAAAACGTCGAAATTTTCGCTTTAGTCACTGCACTGATAACCTTTGCTTTACCCATATTCAATTTTGCAAAATTCAAAAAGCCACTGTCAAGTTCACTGTTCAAAGCCTCAAATGAGATTGAAAATCATCGATTAGATGCTAATCCTTAATTACCGCACAGGAACCATAAAATGAAAGCACTTTGTAACTGAAACTAACTAGCAAAACAATAACAACTCTAATCTGTTGCTTTCCCGAAAAAGGCCATTCAGGTAATAATTGCTCCCGGAAAGGTGTAATTTCAAAAATATGACATACTAGCTGCGCCCAGCGGTTTCACCCGCGTGGTGATGGAAAATTGTGATAATGATGATAGAAAACCATATATCTTTATAAATTATAGCCTATGTGTTATTCTGATGTGTAAGCTATATTATTGTAAAGTTTTATCAAAATCCATTCAGTAGTTTTTGCGTGAAAGAGTAGCAAACATCCATACATACATACAAACTTTCGCGTTTATAATATTAGTAGGATAGGATAGAATTTAAATTTCGAATGTCAATTTCTTAGATTTTTTCCTACTTACTTGACAGTTATCGTTATTATAAATAGGATAGAAAACGAATTTACCGCGTGAAATTTGTAGGACCCGACGTTTCGGTGACGTTGCAGCCGCCGTTGTCTAGGGTAGACTGAAAGAGCTGTCAGTCCGTTGTTTTGCGGGTAGACCGCAAACCGCTGCCGCCACTGCGTAGGTTATAACGGTGGTGGGGGGCCGGGCTCGGAGCGCGGGAATTTTTAAAATCCGTCTTGCACACAACACTCACTGTATCCTGTTTTACGTCTTTGCGTTCGGCGTTCGGCGGCGGGAACATTTTAAGAAGAGGGTTCCACGTAGAAGAGAGTTTGTAGCCGTCGTCTCTATTGAAGTTCGGAGTTCTTCTTATTTCAATGGCTTCCCGGATCATGCGAGGAAAGTAGAATTGTTCCTTGGATAGAACAATGGGATTTTAAAACTGCATCCAGTGGTTACTTCCGCTATCCAATATATGTTCGCAGATCGCCGATTTTTCTCGCTGAACGTTTTTAACAGCTTTGATGTGTTCTGTCAGTCGCGTGGCTATGGGCCGTTTCGTTTGTCCAACGTAGGCTAGACCGCAGCTGCATTCGACTTTATACACACCCGGGGTTTGCAGTGGTATTACATCCTTTACAGGCCTCAAAAATCGAGCTATATTTTGGGTCGGTTTGAAGATCGTTTTTATATCGAATCTGTTTAGCATCTTACTTATTCGATCAGTCACGCCCTTGACGTATGGTAAGAATGCTCTTGATCTGCTCGGTTTTTGAGTTTCGTCCGTATTAGATCGTGTGCGTGTCTCGTGATATTTTCCGTATCCATTTTTCCTAAGGACATCATTGACATGTTCCATCTCCTTCGGAAAATGCTCAGTGTCGCATAGATCGCGTGCTCGATTCACGAGCGACGTTTGCACTGAACGTAGATGGTAGGGATGATGGTGTGAGCTTGCATGCAAATATCTGTCCGTATGTGTGGGCTTCCGATATACCGTATGTCCGAGAGTATTGTCACTTCTCCTCGTCACTTTGACATCCAAAAATGGTAAGGAGCCGTCCTTCTCTACTTCATAGGTGAAACTGATTTTTGGGTGTATGGAGTTTAGATGACCCAGGAATTCTTTCACCGTTTGAATGTTGCCTTTCAGGATGCAGAAGGTATCATCCACGTAGCGAAGCCAGAGAATGGGTTTAATTTTGGAGGTTTTTATGGCTAATTCCTCAAAATATTCCATATATAGGTCACTAACTATCGGCGATACGGGGCATCCCATTGCTACTCCGTCGATTTGTTTGTAATAATCGCCGTTCCATAGAAAGTAGCAGGATGTCAGGCAATGTTGAAGCATGTCGGCGTAGCTAATAGGGAGGTCCTCAGACCTTAGTTTATCTCTCACCACCGTAAGACACTCCGAAATGGGCAAATTCGTAAATAAAGATTCGACGTCAAAGCTCACCATTATTTCGTCTCCGGCCAGTTTTAAGCTTCTAATAATGCTTACGAAATGTCGCGAGTCTTTCACGTAAGACGTCGTTTTGCCCGTGAGCGGTTGGAGGACACCAGCCAAGTGTTTTGACAGAGGATATGTGGGGCTGTCGATTTGGCTCACAATCGGTCTCAATGGTGCATTATCCTTATGGATTTTAGGTAAGCCATATAATTTCGGTGGCTGTACGTTACGTGGTTTAGTGAGATAAGCTATTTCTGGGAGGGAAGTGACAGATTTATCGATTAAAACTCTCGTTTGCCTGGTAATTCTGCTCGTGGGATTGTAATTCACCTTCTCGTAAGTGTTGGCGTCTTCTAAGAGCGTCCCAATTTTCCGCTCGTAGTCCACAGTATCGAGTATCACGGTTGCGTTGCCTTTATCGGCCCGCAACACAACTACGTCCTTATTATCCCGCAGAGATTTTAAGCTTTTTCTCTGGGCGGCTGTGGTGTTCGACTGTGGGAGCTTGGCCTTGCGTACAAAGACAGCCACATCCTGTCGCAGTAAGTCGGCCTCTGGCGCAGGGATCTTGTTACGAGAGATGACTTCTTCAATGCCACCGATAATACTTTCCACAGGCAAACGGTTCGGTGTCGGTACATAATTTAATCCCCTGCTAAGAATTTCTGTCGTCGGCTGGTCAATGTCAATTTTCGAAAGATTAATGACAGTACTTACAGCGTATTTCGGTACCTCCTTGCGGGAATGCCCTGCGTTTGCCAGGCGCAGGAACTTGGCATTACGCGACTCCTCACATAGCACCGTGGTACGTTCCGATTGGCTGAAGGAAACTCTGTCGCACTTGTGAAAATCCTCGCCACTTAATACGCTGCTTAATTCTAGATGAAGAAATAATAATTCTTTTTGCACATTATCGAGTTTGTACCGATTGTTTTGAATCAACTTTCGAAGCAATTTGACACTGGCGACACGGAGAATGTCTGTAGATCCTGGGATATCTTTTCGTGGATGAATCCGCACACAATTCGGAATTAAATTACTATCACGACACTGTTTCAAGAACACTAACGACGACAAAATTCGCGCGCGTTTTTTCCGCAAACGTTCGAACTGACGCACTTTATACGAAACTTCCTCTCCGTAGAGGCTCGTAATATAAAATCGAAGACTATCGCGGTTGTTTGACATTATAAATAGGATAGAAAACGAATTTACCGCGTGAAATTTGTAGGACCCGACGTTTCGGTGACGTTGCAGCCGCCGTTGTCTAGGGTAGACTGAAAGAGCTGTCAGTCCGTTGTTTTGCGGGTAGACCGCAAACCGCTGCCGCCACTGCGTAGGTTATAACGGTGGTGGGGGGCCGGGCTCGGAGCGCGGGAATTTTTAAAATCCGTCTTGCACACAACACTCACTGTATCCTGTTTTACGTCTTTGCGTTCGGCGTTCGGCGGCGGGAACATTTTAAGAAGAGGGTTCCACGTAGAAGAGAGTTTGTAGCCGTCGTCTCTATTGAAGTTCGGAGTTCTTCTTATTTCAATGGCTTCCCGGATCATGCGAGGAAAGTAGAATTGTTCCTTGGATAGAACAATGGGATTTTGAAACTGCATCCAGTGGTTACTTCCGCTGCAGTTTCAAAATCCCATTGTTCTATCCAAGGAACAATTCTACTTTCCTCGCATGATCCGGGAAGCCATTGAAATAAGAAGAACTCCGAACTTCAATAGAGACGACGGCTACAAACTCTCTTCTACGTGGAACCCTCTTCTTAAAATGTTCCCGCCGCCGAACGCCGAACGCAAAGACGTAAAACAGGATACAGTGAGTGTTGTGTGCAAGACGGATTTTAAAAATTCCCGCGCTCCGAGCCCGGCCCCCCACCACCGTTATAACCTACGCAGTGGCGGCAGCGGTTTGCGGTCTACCCGCAAAACAACGGACTGACAGCTCTTTCAGTCTACCCTAGACAACGGCGGCTGCAGCGTCACCGAAACGTCGGGTCCTACAAATTTCACGCGGTAAATTCGTTTTCTATCCTATTTATAATGTCAAACAACCGCGATAGTCTTCGATTTTATAGTTATCGTTATATTTTAGATAATTCATGCTATATCTTTATAAATTATAGCCTATGTGTTATTCTGATGTGTAAGCTATATTATTGTAAAGTTTCATCAAAATCCATTCAGTAGTTTTTGCGTGAAAGAGTAACAAACATCCATACATATATACAAACTTTCGCGTTTATAATATTAGTAGGATTATTATTTATTGTTGAGAAAATTTTCAAAATATATGTTGACGCTTAGAATTTAAATTTCGAATATCAATTTCTTAGAATTTTTCCTACTTACTTGACAGTTATCATTATATTTTAGATAATTCACACTATATCTTTATAAATTATAGCCTATGTGTTATTCTGATGTGTAAGCTATATTATTGTAAAGTTTCATCAAAATCCATTCCGTAGTTTTTGCGTGAAAGAGTAACAAACATCCATACATTCTTACAAACTTTCGCGTTTATAATATTAGTAGGATGTATTGCATTACTTCTTGGTATTTCAGGTAACCTTTGCAAACAACATGCCAATTTAGAAAAAGGATGCAGCTGCAGTTTTGTAAACTACATTAAAAGGTTTTTTTAAAGAGGTGATAATAAATATTATGTACGCTCGTAGACACCTAACAGAAGCTCCGGTGAATAGTGATTTTCATCATTACGATACGAGGAATAAATCCAATCTCCACATAAACCGACAGCGACTTAGCAAAGTGCGATACAGTTTTATTCATCAAAATTTGTCGTTCTATAATAAGATTCCAGAGCAAATGAAAAGCCTCGGAGAGGTCCAATTTAAAAAGATAATCATAAATAATTTGGTAAGAAACCCAATTTATGGTATAAGGGAGTTTGAAAATTCTGAGTCTATTTTCCATGTTGATGATTAATGAAATGCGTAAAGTTTTAAACATAACGGTATTATGATAGCTGACATTCTAATTTTCATATAATTTATTAAACATCTATTCATTTTTAAAAAAAATACGAAAGCATTATTGCTGGATTGACAATAAAATATATATTTTTTGATTATTCTACATAGAATTTGCATTTCTATTTTAATATATTATTCTCCTTGACTCTTAAATCACATTAGTATATTTTGATTATTTGTATATAGGTAATATTGAATATAATATTACAGCGATGACAACTATCACGATAGTTATGTTTTTAATAATTAAATTTTTAGCATTTAATTTTGTGACGCATCCAAGTGTAGGAATGCCTATCTACTGGAGTAGTTGATTGTATTGTATTGTATTGTATTGTATTGTAATAATTTGGCCACATCTGTAAGGTATCTCGGTAACTATCCATCGACAGACAAACCGAAAAATTTGCCTTATAGTACTCAAACTCGTGATTTTAAAGAACCAAACTTGTATAAACACAGTTAATGAAGTTACTGTGTTTTCATTTACGACGGTAGAATTATTGACCGCATTTAGGGCTACTTAACTATTTTGAATGAAATGGTGTTCCTGCGTTCATTATTTTTACCTTCGAGTTGAAAATTGCATCATCTTGTGTAAGCAGTAGTTGATCTTTATCAAAATTTAAAAAAATGACACTTCATCAGGATCATTATCCGCCGGCAACGACAAAAGATGACTGACAAGTCAAGTGGTTCTTGAAAAAACAGATAATATTATTTGTTATGATTTCTGTTGTATAACAATATAACTTTCGATCATTGCGTCAATATGGTATCTAGAACGAAGTCTGTTCTGTGTCAATGCTTCTATTCCCTAACAGGTGAGAAATAATATAGAATATCAATTACATTGAATTTCTTTATTCTAACTATTTATTTTTTGTAGCAATTTTAATAGGCATAGCTGCAGGTCTCTCTATAGCATGGACATCAAGCGCTGTTCCACAATTATTAAGTGGAGAACTTGGATTTGAGGTGACGTCGGTAAGTTTCACTGTTTATTTATTTTTGTATTTATTGCTTCTTTATGTGATAAATTGGGAAGAGCGTGCTATACACTCCATCGCATCGCTTCATTTCTCGATTTATCCGCGCTGCGAATGTGCTACTTTGTATATTTTCATTCGCTGCTAACGTACGGCGCGGAGTTATGGGGGCGAGCAGCCGACAGGCAGAGGGCTTTCGTTATGCAGAGGCGTGCAGTCCGCACAATAGCGCGTGTGGCGCTTGATACGCCAGCTAGGCCTCTGTTTAGAGATCTCTGCATCATGACACTGCCGTCCATTTATATAATGGAAGTAGCGCTGTACGTTCGTAGAAATCTAGCCGATTTCGAAGTGAATGGTGTGCATCACCACTATCCAACAAGATCCCGTAGTTCGCTACGTTCGGTAAGTCATGCATTATCAAAGTCGGAGAGGCTAGCCTATATCGCCGGCCCAGCGGTTTACAACAAACTCAGCGAGCACATTAGGCAGGCGCAATCTCTTGAAAGAGGTACCTCACAGATAAGGCGTTTTACTCACTGGAGGAATATTACTCGAGTAAAGTCTAAAATGCTTTGGTGGTTAAAGTGTTTATTGATTTCTTTGCATTTTGTCTTGTATTTCCTCTTTTTACATTATTCTTCTTTTTTTTTTCGTTTTTTTGTTTATTGTTATTTTTATTCTACGATTAAAAAAAAGTTTGTTTGCTAATATGTATGGATGTTTGCTAATCTGTATCTGACATGTATACCAGTATACTAATAAAATGAATATGAATATGAACATATACATTTTATTACTAATCAACATTACAAAAAAAAAAGTAATGCACTGAAAAGTAAAATTATTAAAGCTACCAACTAGTTACTAGAGCTGTCAGCCACAACGGGCGAACTCGTGACCTCAGAAAGTTTTAACGATATAAGATCGTTGTATCTCCCGTTAGGTGAGGAGGAGACTTAGCACGAAAACAATCCACTATATTTACACCACTCGCCCAACGCCTTACCGCAAGAGCGGGCCGACACAATCGTGCCCTTACTCCCCGTTGCAACCGGATTACTCCATTCTCCTGACTGGTTACAGGTTCGAGGTCGCTTGAGCGGTCCTCTCCCTTACGTAGCGGTGATACGGTGTCTGCCGAATCTATCGCGGATCACGGCATCCTTTGCCCGGCTGTTCACCCAGAATCGGGTAGCCGAATGGTCGTTTCAATAGCAGTTGACGAAAGGTTAACAACTACCCCCCGCTCTATAGGAAACAATACTGTTTTCAGACTCCCCCAGCTGTCAGTCGGAATGCACAAGTGGTTGGCTGACGCCGCATGGTGCGCAAACCGCCCAGGAGCTCCCGAAGGTTAATAACGAAAATATATGAAAACTAGAAAAATAGAAAGCATCCAAAGAGTTCTACATAGACTACATTTAATGAGGATCAAACTATCAATCAACAATCAAGAAATAGAAAAATGCATCGACTCTTCAAAGAACAAAAAATCAAATGGTCTCGATGATATACCTGTTAGCGTAATTAAAATCCATAAACGTGTACTGGCACCTTGTCTAGCATATCTTTACAATTTAAGCTTTTCAGAGGGAATATTTCCAGATTGTCATAAAGTAGCCAATATTACACCGATATATAAAAGAGGGCGATCCCACGAGCGTAGAAAATTATCGACCCGTAGCCCTACTGAGCAATTTCTCAAAAATTTTGGAGAAGGTCACCGAAAAACGACTAAATGGTTTCCTTGAAAAATTTGTGGTCATTTCAGACAGTCAATATGGATTCCGGACAAAAAAAAAAAATCTACACAGGATGCCGCGCTGTATGCATGTTTCATGATTGAGAATAGTCGAAACAAGAAGATGCTTTCAGCAGGACTGTTCTGCGATCTAAGCAAAGCATTCGACTGTATAAACATCAATACCCTGGTAGACAAGCTAAACCATTACGGAATTAGAGGAGTGGCCAATTCACTCATTAAATCGTACCTACAAAACAGGCAGCAAGTGGTGGAGATTAAAATAATTGATGGAATTGAGGAAAAGGCTGAGCAATCGAAATGTGAAATAGTAAACATCGGTTTGCCTCAGGGCTCAACATTAGGACCTCTCCTCTTCAATCTCTATTGTAACGATTTAGCAACTAACGGAGAAGGTTGACTCCTATGGGAAACTGGCTCGTAAGCCGGAGTTCTTTCCGGGCTCAAGATTCTGCTTCGGATGGGTGTTGACCAGTGCGCGTTTGGCCGCCCCTATACATGGGTCTCGACTGATCTAAGTATCGAGAGGCCCATGGTACGTTCGAAAAGCGAATCTAGACGCGACTTTAGCGAAACAAAGTACATGAAATAATACTTAAAGTGCCTCGCACGCGCCATGTACCGACGGGTCGACATCTCGCCGCATGAGCACATCCGCTGCACACCAGGTTTCCGGAAGTCTCAAAGCCGTACCGGCGCAGTCTGAAATAAAGCAGACCGCCACCTTCGCCGAAGAAAACGCCATCTACCTTCTCTCGCTCCAGTCTACAAACAACTAAAGGCGCCTGTAACTTTAGGCGCCCAATGGACATCTACCACAAAGTGTCCGCCCTGCATTGCTATATCCGGAAGTGCCGCTAAAGGGCATTTGGCCAGCGGCAGCTATCTAGGGACTTGAGAGAGGCTCATCGTCTGATCCATTCATTGATCGAACAGCCACAATGTTAATGTTGGAATTAGATTTTTATGCATTTCTCCAGCTGGACGCAGCGTTAAACGCCACGTGATTGAATTGGGATATAACAGAATCACAAATATCACTATATCATTAAATGACTGATTATCAGTGTAGATGTGACCATTTTATCACTTTATTGTTATACAAGTGATTAAAGACCACTGATATGACACCATATAGATAAAACAGATACAGATATATCACACACATAGTATATATATATATATATATATATATATATATATATATATATATATATATATATATATATATATATATATATATATACATATATATATATATATATATATATATATATATATATATATATATATATATATATATATATATATATATATATATATTATATATATATATATATATATATATATATATATATATATATATATATATATATATATATATATATATATATATATATATATATATATATATATATATATATATATATATATATATATATATATATATATATATATATATATATATATATATATATATATATATATATATATATATATATATATATATATATATATATATATATATATATATATATATATATATATATATATATATATATATATATATATATATATATATATATATATATATATATATCAGTGGCGTGCCCGGGGTTGGTGAATGGGGCAAGCCCGACATACCTTTTGTGTTTTTTTATAGTAACAAAAAGTAGTACCTCTTTCCTCTTCAATCTTCAATTTGAAATTTACTGCTTGTGTCGTAGATTCAATAAAGCACACTGAAGGCATACTACTGCTAGACAGAATTTAACATACACTTATCAGCAGTCGAATACCTCCGGTGGCTTTAAGAAAAACCGTTTTATTTGCTTGAGCGAGTGACATCGAGTTAAGAAGTTGACCCTTGCTTGTATGAGCTGTAAGACTTTTTTATAAAAAAAGGGAACAAAAAGTAATTAGGTGCTAGGTACAAAGCTTTAACTAGCTTATTTATATTCTAAATCGAAGCGTCTATCTTTTTTCAAAAATGAGTTTATTACGTCTGAGTAAAATGATGCAAAGAACTTTTGCTCAAAACTCAAAGATTTTACTTTGTCTTCACCGATTAAAAGTCGTACACATAACTCACCACAAGGGACAATTTCCTCCATTGTTTATCAGGCACTAAAAACCACAAATGAATTGAAATTACACAATAAAAAATACCGTGATGTCAGTCGCACAAACCTACACTAACTACAGTCAAGTGAAGTTCGCGCTCATCGTCTCACGTTGCGACATTTGACACGTTCGCTGTCACCTTCATGGGCAAGCACGGCTTTGGTTTCCATAGTAAAATCCTCTATATACTTATAATTGTTTTGCGTAATTTGCCACTGGTTAGAGCGAGAGGTACACTGATTTTGAAAGCCACATTGAAAGCCCACATGTGCGAGCGAGCGAGAGGACACGTCGGTACACAGCTGCAATCGCACGCTGCTTATCGACGCCGCGGCCATAACGAATTTCGTCTCGTGGAGCGAGCTCCGTCCGCTAGATAGCACTCGTTAGATAGCAAATTAATTTATTTAATTGTTTTTTTTTACGAATTGTGTTATTAATTTATTTAATTGTTAATTACGAAGAATAGGCAAGCCCGGCTTTTCGGCTTATATGAAGAGACCGCCACTGATATATATATATATATATATATATATATATATATATATATATATATATATATATATATATATATATATATATATATATATATATATATATATATATATATATATATATATATATATATATATATATATATATATATATATATATATATATATATATATATATATATATATATATATATATATATATATATATATATATATATATATATATATATATATATATTGTCCAAAGTGAAACAACAATAGATGCACTATCTCAATAAAACGTTCTAAATGAGGTGTTGCCCCTTTCCGTGTTGTATATAGCTTCCTAATTTTATTTTTTATTTTATTTTATTATTTTTAAGGAAACATACAGCTGTTACAATAAATTAGTTACAGAATTATTAAGAGCGAATGATGACGTATTGAATACGTCAATATCGCCGAGCTGCGTATTACAAATTTTACATACCCTATACATGAAACAGTTTTGTGCATAATTAGTACTAACCTGCGGAAGGTGGAATAACTCCGTTTGGCGAGTGAGTCGCGATGGTACACGGAAAGATATCATTCCAAGAAGATCAGAACAATCAATATAACCTGCCAATATTTTATGGAAAAACACCACGTCTGCGCATTTTCTTCTTGATTGTAAGGATTGAAGCCCATGAAAAGCAGCTGCTTCGTTGTGATTGGGAAAGGACAAGAAGGAGCGATAATTCAAATGTTTCAGGAACACATTTTGAATACGTTCAATTCTCTTTATGTGAACATTATAGCTAGGAGACCATATTTGAGAAGCATATTCGAGGTGACTGCGGACGAAAGCGTAGTACAAGAGTAATAGAGAATTTTTACCTAACTAAAGTATAAGTCTAATCATGAACACCATCTTGAAACCAGAAATACTGTCCTCTCGACCGATATACTGTTACGTTTTGCTAGTTGGGTATTTATTGATTGACAGTTATCACGCAAGAATGAACACTTAAATTGGTTGAAACAGTAGACGTGTTTTGTTATTTTAATTTAGGAGGATTGTAATGTCATCATCATCATCATCATCATCATTTATTCATTCCATAAAAGCATTTCACAATACTGAGGAACATGTCAAATTTTACAATTATAATTTACCGGATGATAAAACCGCTTTGATTAATTAAAAGGAAAAAAATAATTGTAATCAGAGGTGATTACTTTAAAATAGTCAAATTTACAAAATAATCAATAATCAAACAAATAATAATCAATACCATAAAAAGAAAAATTCTGAAACATGCGTAATTAAAAACAATGTCAATAAAATCTAAAACTTAGTTCGAAAGTATAGTCATAATATGGTTATTTATAATCAAGAAATTGTGGACGCAATATCATAAAAGTCGTCCAGTTTGTAAAGGGCATGTTTGACTAACTGATTTTTCAAGCAGATTTTATATATATATATATATATATATATATATATATATATATATATATATATATATATATATATATATATATATATATATATATACAGACTGTATAGTTCATAAGCGCGGAAAATTTAACCACGTTTAATGACCATGATATAGATCACAAATTTATTATAATTTTTGAATTTTGAAATTTGATCAAAATTATCTAAAATTATCTAAAATTAATCATCGTTGTATGTATCCATACCTTTATCAATATGAATGAATTCATTCATACCGGTAGGCTATTCACGCGGTTTTGCCAGTAAGTAATATGTAAAGCATGTTAACTAGGTTTGTTTTATTTTTTAAATTTTAAAATGTTTTTTATTATGGTTTTTTTTGGTATTTATGTATTTTTATGTATTTATATTTAATATTTATGTATAATATATATATATATTTTATGTATTTATGTATTTTTATTTTATGTATTTTTTGGTATTTGGTATTTTTATTATGGTATTTATGGTTTTGATTGTTTTAATATGTCGCTTATTTATTGAGTTCGCCAAAAGATTATTTCAGTATCGAAATCAGCGTGGTGAATACATCCGGTTTTCGGTGAGTTTCCTAATAAGAAAAAAACGCTTTTCCATGCCAACCCAAGAGGTAAACGTTTAGAGCTCGCATTTTTTAAAGAGGTATCCCCTTAATCATAACAAAAAAAGATGGCATTGCTATGATTACATAATCAAAGCAAAGTCATTCTTTTGACGTTATAATCAAAGGCCTTGTCCTCCATATAATACATACAAAATTAATAAAATGAAATCAGTAAAATATTTTTTAATACCTAATAATTAATAAAATAATTAATAAATAAATAAAATAAAATTAAAAATAATGAAATAAAATATTAAAAAATGCGGCACATTGAAATGTCTCGCGACTTGTCGAATGCTTAAAGTAGGATTTCTTCTGACGTATAACAATATCCTTTCTTCGACGCGAATTCCGTGGACTTCAGGAAAATTATTAGCCTCTCTAGTATATGGAACAATTGGATGTTTTCTCTGATTCGCTGAAAAGCAGAGTAGATAACTACGCCATTTCTAGGATGTCGACGAAATGGATATTTTTGACGATAAAGACGTAAAGCTTGTTCCGCGTTGCCATCGCATAGGCCATATACAAAAACCATATCCGCGTATTCTATAGAAGTAAACACAGCTGGTCTTGGCATTCTTGTAATAATTGAACGATAGAGAGAGACAGAGACAGAAAAAGAGAGAGAGAGAGAGAAATAATAGATAAAAACAAACAAACAATAATAGATAATAGATAAACGAACCTTTAAAATGTACAGCAATTTTGAAAAACACAGATAACTCACAATTTATCAATAAAATACACAAGTACTGTTTCATTGAAATTATACGAGACGCCGACACAGACCTGGCATCACTGAATAAAGACTGGCCATTTTGGTTTTGTAAACAAGTCATCGTGACTCGCATGCTGTCTCGTTCTTGCTTTTGCAGGGCTGTCACTTTGTAAACCACCATATTTTTAGCTGCGTAAATCATCTCGGACTATACCTACTGGATGAAAAGATGCCATGGAATGAGCATGTCAAGTCAAAACTGTCATCAGCCTGCTATACTCTATTACGCATCATGAGTTGTATGGTAGTTGAACCTCACCCGCGCTATGTTATTCTTCTATGGAATACTGCAGCGCACATCAACGGTGTACTCACTCTCCAAAAAAAGGCATACGTGCGATAGTAGGTTTTGGTCCACGGCATTCATGTCGTGAAGACTTCCAAAAGCTAGGGATATTGACTTTATATGCGATTTTTGCTCAAGAAACTCTTTGCAAATTCTTTTGCATTAAGAGCTCGGCAACATCTCACGAGGAAGTACATCGGCATGTCACCAGGAAGAAATCCCATTACCTTTAACCGATTATACCACGTACGGCCAAGTTTCAGGCGACTAGCCTTAAACTATTTAACAAATTGCCCAAACAAACGACCCCTTGAGCGTTGACGTTTGAATTGTAGTGTCTCTTAGAGAACGTGAAGAAGAAGAAGAATACATCACAATAAAATGATAGCGTTTCAGAAAAACGACGATTACTCCGATACTGCCATACGAATCGTATAAAGAAGGCCTTTTTTATGTTCCTATGGAAATTTACTATTAGATAATTGTAACGTCGTTTTGTAAAGCAATACGCATTATTCAGAATTATCTGTCAAATTTGCGGTACAGAAATTTAACTGCCTTGTCCAACATTTCTTTGCTTTTTCAGGAAATACAAGTAGATACCTCTATATTCAATTGTTTAATATAACTATAGGTAGGTAACCTTAAATTCACGTCTGTAAAATTACGTAAATTCACGAAATGCGCAAAATTTCGTGTACCTACCTGTAAACATTTTATGTCGTAAAACAATTAGATAATTCACGCGGTAAATTCGTTTTAAACCTTTTTATAATGTCAATCAACCGGGATAGTCTTCGATTTCATAATAAGATAATAATGAATAAATATTAAAATAGCACATTACAAAAAATAGCATAGCCCTGAATGCGCGCGGGGCTGAGGGGAGAGGATGGCGGCCCGCAAGAAGCAGGTAAAAATAATTTTCCATTGTAATCTATTTATAAACATGCGACTCGCAACACTCGCACAGAAGTAGTTGACCTTCAGCGCTCGTGGCTCCTGACTAGAGATGTGTCAATCCTGATTGATCGAGTTTTTTTGATTCGATCGATCGAGTCACAGTGCGAGTCAATTTATTTATTTATTTTATTTATTTATATAAGTAATGCAAATATTAAAAATAACAGTAAACAATTTCAGCATAGGAATTATGCATAGAAATACTTTCAAAATTGAATCAAAAGCAGAAAAAAGAATACATTGCATAGTCTAGTGGCAACGTCACCTAACTAGGCCGGGACCTGTTCTAAGGTAAACATTTATTTTTGAATGTGCTTGCACAAATACCGTGTTTATAAGAATGGCATATACATATTCCATGTATGCATAAAATAATGGAATTGCAAAACAATATTAAAAATGACTAAATACTTAAACTAAATAATTAAATTAAAGTTAGAAGTGGAAAATTAAAATGACAGCAAATAAATTCAAATCAGAAAAAAACAAAACAATTTAAAATAGTAAAAATTAGAATAAGAATTTAAACAAAATAGTCCTGCATTTTACTTATAACTAAGATAAAATATGAAATCGAAGACTATCGCGGTTGTTTGACATTATAAATAGGATAGAAAACGAATTTACCGCGTGAAATTTGTAGGACCCGACGTTTCGGTGACGTTGCAGCCGCCGTTGTCTAGGGCAGTCTACCCTAGACAACGGCGGCTTCAACGTCACCGAAACGTCGGGTCCTACAAATTTCAAGCGGTAAATTCGTTTTCTATCCTATTTATAAGATAAAATAGTGTTAAAACTAAACAAATTATCTCTTAATATACGTTAAAACATAATAACAATAATAATAATAATAATAAATAAATTAATAATAATATTATAATAATACAATATGTATAAGATTCAAAATATTCAAATGTCCGGGTTAGATTATAATGTCCAGTATTTTAAAAATTCTTTGTCTTCCCTCTTTTACAAGCCAGTTTCTTAGCAGCCTTTTAAAGTAGGTCTTATTTTGTGCTGATTTTATGTCGCCAGGAAGAGCATTGAAAAACCTTGGGGCAATAAATGTATAGGTTCGCTGACCAAAAGTAAATTAACCTTCTGGGTACTATCATATTATTATCTTCGGAAAACCTCCTTGATAGGGTATTTTGAGAAAAATACCCTATCAACGTTTATTTTCCATATTGATAATTAGCAACATTTGTAAACTTTTCAATATAACGGAATTATGATAGCCGACATTCTAATTCTTATTTAATTTAGTATACATCTATTTATGTTTAAAAAATACGAAGGCATATTGCCGGATTGACAATAAAATTATTATACGTTGATTATTCTACATAGAATTTGCATTTCTATTTTAATATATTATTCTCTCTTACTATTTAATGACATTAGTATATTTTGATTATTTGTAAGTAGGTAATATTACAGCCATGACAACTATCATGATAGTTACGTTTTTAATAATTAAATTTTAAGCATTTAATTTTGTGACGCATCCAAGTGTAGGAATGCCTATCTACTGGAGTAGTTGATTGTATTGTATTATATTATACACAACTAGGGAGGTACCTACTTAAGTTTAGTGTATGTGTTTTTATCTTAAATCGTTTTGATACAATGTAACGCCGTGGAGTGGTGGCGTAACAGGACCTTTTTGTAACCACATTTGATGCATTCTTTAAACATAAACCAGACGAAATCATGTCTAATTTAACAAAGAAGAAAAGTTACATATGGAAGCACTTTGATGCTCTCGACGATAAAGTCGCTAAATGCCACAACTGTAGCAATAAAATAAGTTATGCTGGCGGCGAACTGGAAATCTAAACAGACACATGAAAACCAAGCATGGATCGATTCCAGTGGAAACTTACAGAGCGACCACGAAATCAAACAAGACCACCGAATCAAACAACCGACATGGATTTACTACAGCAAATAATATTTCTAGCACTCAAGAGACAGTACTGGTACCGCTTCCATCATAACTACAAGATCAGCGACTCACTCAACAATCCAGCATAACAAATTATTTCTACGTATACGTTGCGAAGCAGGAAACATATTTAGTCGAACCTAATTCCGAAACGATCAATTATTGATCGATCGAGTCGTCGATTCGATCGCCATGCAACGGGCGATCATGTCACAACACTACTTCTGACGGTGTGCGATGTTTACCTATCGATTCATGAGAGAGAAGGAGATGCAAGATTTACGATGCCATAGTCCGGCCGCCCTTTGTAAAATATATTTACAAATAATGATTTTAGTCCTCTTAAAATGAAGCAAACAAATTAAGTAAAAAAACCTGTTATTTAAGTAAAGCCTGTTATTTTACAGATTTTAGTATGTGATTAAATTAACTCGTAATAGTATAAGTACCAGAAATAAGATTCCAAAATGGCGATTTCTACTCGGAAGATTAGCCTCGCTCAGACAACCTTCTGGTATTGATCACGACAATGTGCGTTTGATAGTGGAAAAATCCATCTATTAGACTATTGAACATTAAAGGCGTAATTATTATGTATTGAAATCTGCCCCGGGATTCTGAAAAGGCGATACGATACGTCAACGAAATACGACATTGCATTGATACGTCAACGAGACTCGACACAACATCGTCCTCGATCCGATGACTTGACTGATTCTGTTCTAGAATCGCCAGCTAATCTCGGAACTCGATACTACCCATGTGATTCCCATCCCGATATCGTGTTTTGATTGGCCGGGGTCGGCCGTTTAGCAGTGAGCGGCGTATACTGAATTCGGACCGGCCTCTGATAGTGCTTAGTGCTTTGAGCTAAGGAAAATTCCGATCGCAAATTCAGCGAATTTCATTCGATCTTGGGTGGGAATGGTCGGTAATCATTGCTGAATGGGGATTTTTACTGCCATTTCTCAGCTATCTCCTAGAGCAACGACATGCAGACGACACCTAATGTGCTGATGTCTGTCCTTACCTTACTTCTGACGGTTGAAGGACTATCAAATCGCTTCCAGAATTGCAAATATTTTCGAGTGACGACAATCTAGTATTGTATCGTCGCTTCAGAATCCCGGGGATGTCTACCAATAATATTAAAATAATAAAAGCCATGATTTAAAAACCCGTTTGTTACTATATTACTGTTTTATTTTAGATTTGTTTTTAGATATTTTAGATTTAACCCTTCGAGTAGCGGCATAATTTCATGGCAGACCACGGCAATTTATTGGAATTTCTTGCAATATCGCCGCGCTCGACAAAAAGTACTATAACTATGGAACTACTATAGCAATCATAAAAAGAACAACTGCACAATGATTGCATTGAAATTTCGTATATAGAATATTGAAATGTCATTCCGTAAAACAATTAGATAATTATGAATATGAGAAAGTCGTAAAAGCGAAAAAAACTTGGCATTTCTAACTTGTACTTGTCTTACGGATAAATACGAAACCCTATTTAGAAATTGTAAATACTATCGTTATCTTTATTAGATTCTCTATCAAAGGTAAAATTTCTTTTTGCTTCTTTACATACAAAAATATTTAGATATTAGCTCATAAAAACCAATAAAATAATATTAATGCGCGCTTCGGGAGTAAGCCGCCAATATTGGTCGTTACTAGTCAATGGTGTTCTGATGTGCAACCAAATTTGGTCGTTACGTAGCCGAAGGGACAAGTCTATATTTTACCATATAGACTTGTTTGAAATTGCTATCTATTGGGCTACTGAACATAAAAAGAAGATGTTTGAAACTATGAGTGCCATCTACACGTCGCATTTCATAGTAAAATACTAGCTGCCGAAACGCAGTATGGCATTGAGCAATCTAATACCCTATATCAGGGGTCGGCCAGTAATTTCAAAAGGGGTCCTAATACCGTTAATTTTTTTTATCGAGGTCCAGAAAAAAAACTCATAATAATTACTAATTTTCTAAAATTTGCAATATTTTAAAAAAGGGAACAATTTGCTGGGTTTTTATTTAAGACTTTGCGTATTTCCGACGATAATAATCATTCAATTGCATAGATAGGTAAGTTATTTAACAATATTTGGCGATTCAAGTTTCAACCTTCCGTGTTCCGGATCCAGACCGGGTCCGCCTGTTGCCGACAGAGGCCCTATAATATAAAGTTCTCCCTGTGGCCCGGCCTAAGGAACTTAAGGAACAAATTATTGGCCGGAAACTTAATAGTGGTTACGTTTTGGACTAACAAATATTCTCACAATGGTAACTTTACCAAGATATTACCATGTAAAACTATTCATCTACTAAACCAGTCATTGAGTACAGAAATATATGCAAGTATCTCGAAAACAACACAGAAAAAATCAGCAGCACGGATAGTGGCGCAGATCAGTGTCACAAATCAGTACGGAAAGTGGAGTGACTTTTGTCACTGTAAAATTGTGTATCAAGTGCTGAAATCAGACGTTTAATTCTCAGACGGAACGTCAAAATCAGTGCGTATGACATTTTTTTAATCTGTTAAACGGGGGTGTCTCTTTTTAATTGCGCAACATCCAATGGGAGCGCACTTTTTCGTATAGTCTTGTTATTACATGTCATTTGCCAGCAACTTGCCCTTGATGGGCGGCATGGTTAATCTTAGAGAAAAAATATGATGCAGTACTTGACATAATGTTTGTATTGACATCATCAGTAGTTGACATCCATGTCAAATATTGCTTCTAGTAACAGCAATGAAACATAAAATATCGCAAATTTGAAGTTTCCAACGCTATTTCCTTTTAGATTTAGCATTAAAATGACCAATTTTAGTAGTGTGTTTTTTTTTTAATAGGCGAGGTAGCAATACTTAGATGGCAATTTAACCCCTTGAGTATGATACGACCAAATCTGGTTCTGAAACAATTATCCGTTGAGTATGATACGACCAGATCTGGTTCCGCGTTTTTTTCACTTCTTTGACGTTCTCATATTTATTCATAATTATCTAATTGTTGTACAAAATGATATTTCAATATTCTATATTCGAAATTTCAATGCAATCATTGTGCAGTTGTTCTTTTTATGATTGGTGTAGTAGTTTCGTAGTTATAGTACTTTAAGGTCGATGTCGCCGAAAATCCTGCAAAAGAGACAGATGCATCCATGAAAATACCCATTTACTCCAAGGGTTAAGAAGAAGAATCATACAATGGGCTCCCGATCTGCGCGTAAGTGAGTGATCAGCTGTGATGTTACGCGAATGTCAGCTGACGTTACGACCTCGAATGAACTCGATTAGGGTAGAGACATACTTAGTTTTAGAAAATCTCAAAATATTTATATCTACAAAACGACACGGCAAGTTTTATTCAAACTCTTAGGAATTAGTTCTTATAATGGCCACTTCAAGTGGTTAAATTTTCCGCGCTTATGAACTATACAGTCTGTATATATATATATATATATATATATATATATATATATATATATATATATATATATATATATATATATATATATATATATATATATATATATATATATATATATATATATATATATATATATATATATATATATATATATATATATATATATATATATATATATATATATATATATATATATCTATATATATAGGATGATGTTTTTATTTAAAATAAAATTAGTAAAAGCTACTTAAAAAGTAGCGAAGGAAATCCCAGCTTGTATTGGGAAATGCTTATGTTTGAATGAGATATACTTACGGATGTGCACGACTTTCGACGGTGCAATGTAAGTTTAAAGGTCCTTTTGCAGTCGACTAACGATCACTATTCATCCATATATCTCATAAATAGGGCTTATCCTTATGCAACACAAAATGCCTTCAATTGAGACGAATTAAGCGAAAAAATAAAAAATTAAACTATTGATCACTTCGGCAAAGCCGTTTTCCAAATGAAAGAGACATTACGAAATAATTCAAATTTCGAATTGAACTAATTGTACTAATTGTAATGGTAACGAGGTCGGCTCATATAGGTGGCTGATTGACGTAATTACCTGGGTGAGTGGGTTTGCATCATTGTTCTTTACCTAGAAATCGAGTCTTTCATACGAGTCTTTTACATTCGGCAATAATCATATGCATCTTTCAAATAAGTCCTTCGTTATAGCGCTGTGTCGAACAAAATATGACACAATTATTACGTATTATGAGTAAGCTAGTCGTGTGAATCAAAATGGAGGACTTGCAAATACATCGGGAGAACCTGCAAGAAAGCACGCACCCTAGGTACGTCACACGTCACAATAGTCACAATTGACGTCATCGTCACGTCACGTCACGTCACAATTGACGTCATCTAGAGTTGTCAACTACAACGGGCGAGCCCGTCACCTCAGGAAGTTTTAACGATTAGTCGTTCTATCTCCCTGGAGTGAGCGCAGAAGACTTGGACAGAATAGTCCACCGTCAAGCTCCGCCACAAACCCGTAAGAGGCCAACGCCTTAACCGCGAGATAGCCAGGAGTGTTACCCAGCGGGCTTACACTCACGCCCTGACTTCCAATTACGACCAGACTACTCCGGTCTCTCGATTGGTTACGATTTCGAGGTCGCTTGCGCGGTCCTCTCCCTTGCGAAGCGGTGAAACGGTGTATACCGAATCTATCGCGGACTACGGCATCCTTTGCCCGGCTGTTCACCCAGGATCGGGTAGCCGATGGTCGTTTCAAGAGCAGTCGTCGTAAGGTCCGCAACCACCCCCGCTCTAAAGGAAACAGTACTGCTTCCAGACTCCCCCGACTGTTAGTCAGAGTGCGCAATCGATTGGCTTACGCCGCACTGTGCGCAGACCGTCCAGGAGCGCCAGAATTGACGTCATCTGTAGGCGCTTAGCCCAAACCCTCCACTAGCCGAGAAAAGAACCGCGCTATTCGATGCGGTCGCAGCCGAAGCTAACCGGGCTCGGCCGCCGGCCGATAGTGGGTGCTCATCGATTTTATTTATGAAGCATTTTGATAATAAAGACATTACGTTTGGTATTATGCAGAGCATCGGATTGGCACTCACTCCAACGATCCGATTTACTAATAGTTCATTTGGAGATATCGATAATAAAGAACCTAAAATTTAACGTTTTGGTATAATTGGAGTTTACGCATACCACTCTTCTATGAATAATTTTATTTGGTTCAGCGCCTGCGTCATATTTTGTTGATTTCCAGGGCAATGGATCCTGGATCGTTTCGTTCTTAAACATCGGCCACATGTGCGGTTCCCTGATCGTGATCTTCCTGATGGACAAATTCGGTAGAAGATGGACTTGTATGATGTCACAGGTTCCTCATCTAATAGCCTGGTGCATCTTACGCTACTCAAGCGCAGTCTGGATGCTGTATTTCGGAAGACTTCTTAATGGGTTGGGATACGGAATATCGTCAGCGGTAACTTTTTTTATTATTTTTATTATTTTTTATTTTTTTATTTTATTGTTAGAATCAATTGTGCGAGTTCTACAGTGCAGTATAAGTACCTATGGTGCAAGTGTGTCAAACTATCAGAAGATATAATATCAGATTTGGATGAACAATATTTTAAAGGGAATTAACCACAAAATATTATTAGATAATTTATTTATTTATTTACCAAAATATCTAAATCGTAAATATTATATCCACGTCATTAAACATTATTCTATATTATATCATACACATACTCAATTAGTTAGATTGGCTTCAGGGGTGACGAAACAACCACTCAATAAAACGTGCGTATCATGGCCACATCAATGGACTTGAGTCTTTCGAAGTAGTTTTTCTGATATACCTGTGAGGTGGCCACCCTGCACTAGACTCCAATTGCTCGTGAGTGAAGGGTGGTTCTCATCAAGGGGTTTTCTCCGTAGTAAAAGTCGAATGTTGCCGAAGTTGAAGTAATTTATTCAGAAGGTATGCGATGGTTGCCAGTTCGTAACGCCTTGATTGATACGTCGCAGAGTGTGTGTAGTGTGTACTCGAAGTATATGTCGCAGTTGTGTAGTCGCGGAGTGAGACTTGAAGATCGGTATCTCGGATAACGTAGTGAATGCTTGATGATGATGATAACGAGGTGTAGTCGCGGTGTGTGCTCACTGGAGGATGATGATTAATCGATCGAATGTATGGCTTTATATATCGTTTGTATGATGCAATGTTCAATGCGTGGGGGAAACTAAGTGTGTCAAATTGAATCGATCAGAAGAAATGACATTAGTCATCGGCTGCGTGTGCGTTAATTGTCGAAATTATATAGAATTCAATGCTAGTTGACGCGTGTTATATTAAGTGTGTTTGCAGTTTCGATTCTAGAGAAAAAGAATATGTTGGGCGAAGTCCTCAACATACCAATGACGTATGATTCATTACTCGTATTATGTTTTATCACCCTCCCCACCGTGATACCACCCGTTTAGATACCTGCCGATTCGTTCTCTAAGTATTATTTGTTCATGTCTTCCTCGGTCATGTTCTTTTTATCGTGTCCTAATAATAGGAATCCCTTTCAATCGGTCGTCATCCTGAACTATGCCTTGTATCATGGGTCGATCGTATACGACAGGGCCATGGCGTGGATACGGACGATCGGGCAGATTGGTCGGTTCTGGTAGTGTCGGAGACAAAATATCAGGCAGATATTTCGATCTAGAATCACATTGCAGACCCGGGGCCGTTGCCGCGGCGGTTGTCGCTGCGGCTACTGCGGCAGAAGTTACGGTAGAAGACGCGATTGACGCATACGTAGCTAACGGGATGGTGATCCTAGCTTAGTAGCGTGCGATGCGGCAAGAGTGGTAATTGCGGTCGCAGCGACGGTCGTTGTTACGACCTCTATAGTAATTGCTCTCCTCTATCGTGTACTCTCCCAATCAACACCATTCTATCTCCACGAGCTTTTTGAACCATTAAGTTCCGACGGTCTCGTACTTCGGTCAGCCTCTGACAGTTTACTAAAAAATCCGTGTCATAATACTGATTTCAATTCTTACTCGTTCTGTGTGCAAGACTCTGGAACGATCTCCTGGCAAATTTACGAAACTCGCCTTCTTTACCATAATTTAAGACTCACCTCAAAGACTACTACCTTCCTAAGAAGTAACCAGTTATACTTTTCTCTCCTCTTCCTCTCCCAATGTCCTTTATTCGGACATTTTTAGTTTTAAACACCTTTACATATCAGCCGCGGATATAAGGTACCTATAATTAATACAGCGGTATCCTGATCTGCCCCATTATTCACACCGAGATTGCTTACATCAGTTACTTAAGGCGAGAGGGCGGAGAAGCGAGACTCCCCTAACTGAACCATGAAACCACATCGTTTCATGGTTCACACATGCGACAAAGTTAAGGCCGTTACAGACTGCTGCGCATGGTCACGTTTCACACGTGGTTTTAACTTTGTTCAATACAAGCTGCTATACAAATCAACACGTAGCGGGCTACGTACACGCTATGCACGGCTGCTTGGCTACGTGACTTCAGAAGTACACGCGTGGGTTGCAGCGGATGCGTCCTCTGAGCAAGGTTGTGCGCACGTTTTGTGGCCACGGCAACCACGTTTGGGGAAACGCTCACCCGCTCATCTGCTTCCGCCCTTCTCCCCCCTCCCCCCTTAAACCGTTCCCAAACCGTCGCGAGCGCTTTACGTACACTCAAAAACGTGCGCTCTAAAAGGCAGTCGAGACAAAATGGATAGATTGCATAGCGTAGTTCAGCTAGCAGTGTGTGGCCTCATGGCAACATCGAGCTATAGTCTACGAAATAGTATTTGACAAAAGTGTCGTTAAAATGTCATAAAATAAACAGTGATTCCCAACAAGTTGTAACCGTTTATTTTACTATGGAGATCGATTCTACCTGCGTGAAACACTTTAACAAACGCTTTAAATTCCATCGATGCGATCGCGATTTTGGAGCGCATTGAATTTTATGTTCTTCCCCGCCCTGTTCGATCGCATCGACTATTTCATCTCCCTGTGGTGAAAACCAACGCATCTCAAAATGCATTTCTATACAGAGCGTGTCATATATATAATACAGACTTTTTAAGTGTGGACATATTACACTCATCAAAAACCTCTTATATGAACTCAATAAAAAAATCTAGAGTCTATCTAGATGATCACAAAACATTTATACATATTATATTTCATTTAATTTAGTTCAAGGACATAATTTTATCTCAAGTATATTCATTATAATAACTATATATGATACCTAAAATTAAATATAAAAATATTTATATACATACATAATATATTTTTATCTATTTTGTCTCTCCCTTTCACCTCACTTCCCATCCTGATTCCCCCCATTCTCAAGCGGAAACAATATAAAATTATATTGGGTTCATTTTGTATACTTTATATTCGGAATCACATTAATGGATTTTTGCCACTTTTAAATAGGTTTTTATTGCATTGTATGTAGTTCTGTTTGGTTCCAGAATAAAATAAAATAAAATAAAAAAATAAATAAAGGCACAAACCGACCGCTGCACCGGGTTCGATCATAACATCTTGAACTTTATACCACCAACGATCAGAGTAAATATTGCAGTATAGGTACCGGTTATACAGTATACGTATTGGTTTTGTTTTACTCCTGTGTTGGTTTTGTGAACTTTTTTATGTTAATTTCTTAGTCAATACTTCCATCATATGTTCGACTTATTGTAACAAACGTTTAATATTGTTTTCAGTCTATAAAATTAATAAAGTAACACTAATCATCGTAGAAGAAATAAAAAGTAAACCGTTTTAATATTTTTTATGAGTAAATTATGTCAAATCATTTTATTACTTTTTACTACAATAAAGATTTTTCCTAAATTAATTCTATTGCTTATTCAGCTATCATTGAGAGATTCGAAAAAAAATGTTATTATTAGTGTTTTTGCTTGAAAATTGATACGTATACATACCTAATTAATATTATTAAGCGATCAAGTCGAATTAGTCTAACCATATCAAGCCATTAGACATTTGACGATAGGTGTGAAAAAGGTCTCGATCGTTGTGAAAAGGTACCAATGTGCTAACGACACTTTTGTCAAATAATATTTCGTAGACTATACGTATCTCCCGTGTCAAACGTAGGCGTGTACCGTCGTTCGCCGTATGTGGCCGGCTTTACCGTTACCTGTAATGCTAACCTTCAGAAAATATTCATGACTTATTTTAACTGCAGTTATTAACCGACAAGTTAGGAATAAGAGATATAGACAATACATGATTCTATCTCGAATGTTGTGGAATGGTTCACAGCAAACAATCTGCTACTAAATGAAAAGAAAACAAAATGTATAAAATTCTCACTTCCAAATGTAAAGCAGATAGGGCCAAATATTATCATAAAAAATAAGCGCCTAGAACTGGTCGATTCCACTGTATTCCTTGGTATCACTTTAGATGCAAAGCTACAATGGGGACCACACATTAAGAAATTGGCCGACAGGCTAAGTTCTGCGGCATATGCTGTAAAAAAATTTTGTAATTTAACAGATATAGACACCGCGAGGCTGGTTTACTTCAGCTATTTTCACAGCTTGATGTCGTATGGCATCTTGCTGTGGGACCATGCTGCTGACGCTGATAAAATATTTATACTACAGAAACGAGCCATCCGCGCTATTTATAAATTGGGTGCTAGACAGTCGTTACGCGGAAAATTTAAAGAAATCAATATTTTGACACTTGCATCTCATTACATCTATGAAAACTTAATGTATGTGCATAAAAATAAAGAACTGTTTTTAAAAAACTCTGATAGGCATGGTGTCAATACTAGAAATAAAAATAAACTTGCTGGCCATAAAAGTCGACTCTCCAAAACCACAAAATCATTCACAGGGCAATGTATACGCTTCTACAATAAAGTCCCAGTAAACATGCAAAATTTATCTGTGATACAATTTAAGTCATTTATTAAGAAGAAGACATTAATAACATATATATTAAAATAGTGCACGATTTGTGAGATATAGTATATATATATATAGTATTATTTTATATTTATCTATAAAGTATATATGTTTTTATATATGTATGTATATATATATATGTATGTCCCAAAATTTAATATTATTACGCTTTCTTATTCTATTTTTAACTTCTCAAATGTACCATAATAATATACAAAGATGTATTACAGCTAGTTACGTAAACCACTATACTTTTTTTTATATTAAGCCTACCTTAGTACAGGCGAGGCCTAGTTAGGATGGCTTTGAATTTTAAAAAAATGATGTAATATTATTGATAAATAAAGAATTTTGAATTTGAATTTTTGTACTTAAAGGGCTACTATAAAATAAATGATTATCTAGACGACAAAGACCCTTGGAAATAAAATGGTTACCTCGATGATTAATATCACGTTATATGTCACAATAATTTGTTATAATGTCACAATATCTTAATTTTTTATCATTTATGTATGTTTGTATGCATTATTGACGTCAAAAAGTTACGATTTCGTACTATTTTGAATAAAAAACTTATGATTATGATTATGATTACACATATAATTACTATACCCTAACATCTCTAACAATATAAATTACCTATATGTATACAATATTTAATTCAGATTACTATTTTTATTACGTAATATTCTGTATTTGGACTCATTTTATGGTTATTTCGGGTGTTTTTATTATTTGTCTTTTTATTGATTATTTTATTTATAAAAAAATATATACTATAACAGTTTTTAACCTTTTTTATCGTAGCTTATGAAACCCATAGACAAGAAACCATAATTTTCATAAAATTGCACTTTAAATATCTGTCATATGAAATTGGCGCCTTTCTTGGAACAGCGGCTGCCTACTAAAGTTTAGTTAGAAGAGACACATAATATCTGTGTTTAATAATTATTATATAATTTATTGAATACATGAAATGAAAAAAAAAACAAAAACAATACAGAATACAAGCAACTAGGGTTGTCGACTACAGCGGGCGAGCCCGTCACATCAGAAAGTTTTAACGATTAGTCGTTATATCTCCCTGGAGTGAGCGCAGAAGACTTGGACAAAACAGTCCACCGTCTAGCTCCGCCACAAACCCGTAAGAGGCCAACGCCTTAACCGCGAGATAGCCAGGAGTGTTACCCGGCGGGCTTACACTCACGCCCTTACTCCCAATTGTGACCAGATTACTCCAGTCTCTCGATTGGTTACGAGTTCGAGGTCGCTTGCGCGGTCCTCTCCCTTACGAAGCGGTGAAACGGTGTATACCGAATCTATCGCGGACTACGGCGTCCTTTGCCCGGCTGTTCGCCCGGGATCGGATAGCCGATGGTCGTTTCAAGAGCAGTCGCCGTAAGGTCCGCAACCACCCCCGCTCTATAGGAAACAGTACTGCTTCCAGACTCCCCCGACTGTTAGTCAGAGTGCACAGTCGATTGGCTTAGGCCGCACGGTGCGCAGACCGTCCAGGAGGCGCTCCTTCTGGCGCAGAAGGTTGATTCCCAGGGGAACCTAACCATAAGGCCAGAGTCCTACCCAGGCTCGCACTTCATGAGTGGAGGCCGCCGGATAGGTGTTGACCCGTGAGTGTGACCAACCCTGAACAGAATGGGTCTTCGTAGCCAACTCAGCAAGGGCCCATTAACTCCCACAGAAGACAAGCAGATAGGGGTCGATAAATAATAATAGGTGCACAATCATTATATTTCCCTAAATTTCAGGTGGGGGTAATAGTAGCTGGCGAGCTGCCAGACAAATACATCCGTGGCAGCATATCATTTGGAAATAAGATATGCTCGAGCACCGGCCAACTCATTGCCTTTATAATAGGGGCATACTTGTCATACTATAACGTACTATACGTCAATTTTGCCCTGACACTAATCGTAATCCTGCAAGCATTGATCTTCCTACCAGAATCACCGTTCTTCTACATGAGAAACGAGGACAGAGAAAGCGCTGAGAGGGTTCTTATGAAGCTCAGAGGCACGAATAATAGCAAAGTAAGTATTTTCACAGCATTACTGGAATACATTTAAGAAACAATTTAGAACACACGACTTCAGTCGAGATTCAAGAAATTTTACATATACGAAGAAAAATCATATTTTTATACAATCATGTAGCACCGGACGTTTCGACAATGTTGCAACCGCCGTTGTCCAGGGTAGGTTGAAGTGCCGTCATCCCATGTTCTGCAGGTAGGCCGCAAGCTGCTGCTATTACTACGCATATTATAAGGGTGGGGAGGGAGGGAGGGGGGGGGGGGTACGCGCGAGACACCTACAATGGAAATCACATATCAAGTGTTTGGTGTAAATATTTTATAGGAAAAACAATTTTATATATTTATTCAATTGCGAGATATTGGGCCCGATTGCGTTTCTTTGTGAACTAAAACTAAAAAAACACTAAAAATACGCTTTTATAAATGCACGTAAAAACCAAAAAATCCGGCTTTATCATCAGACCTTGAAACTTAATCGTGGTCAAAGTTCATTACAAGACCTTTCTAACAAGTCCAAACACGGCTATGATACGATATTATATCATGGAATGCCAGTGCCTATCTTCCGGCTTCATCATCAGACCTTGAAACCAAATCGTGGTCAAAGTTCATTCCGAGACTTTTCTAACAAATCCAAAAACAGCTATGATACGATGTTCCACTCTATCATCAGATCAGTTCGATAGTACGATATTATTGTATTGTCATCAGAACTACATAAAGCTGCCAATTTTTATGACGCTACGATCCTTGGAAGATGGTTAAATTAGTTACCTTAGATTCCATTACATAGTTAGTTACATACAGATCGACCTAATAAAAGCGTGTTAATTAGTCCAATCGAACGAGACAGAGCAATACGTTAGAGCGGAATATGAAACGAACGATCGTCGATAAATACTACCTGTCTAACTTATACTCGTCCGAATAAATTCGAGCATATTTCGTGCGGTGTAAGATTTGACCCTGTGCGAAAAAGTGACAACCGGTCATCTCACATTCCGCTCTAACGTATTGCCCTGTCTCGTTCACACTGACTAATTTCCGATTTTAGTTCACGAAGAAACGCAATCGAGCCTATTCTCGTTCTGCGTTCTTTAAAGTATTATTTTGCGCTATATACCGCCATATAATATCCAACATATTATATTTGGATGGGGGTTTTCGGAAAAGCCGCCTCCAGAAAGTGAAATATTTCCAAAAGGCAATATTAGAATCATGCTAAGCAAGCTAAGGCCTCGCCCTTCCGACGAGCAGGCTGTCGAGGAACAATATTGATGGATTTAGGTCAGTTGTGTTGCCTTAAAGCATTAACATCATTTTAAATCTTCCGCAGTATATGAAGAATATGTTTTTTCGGGAAACAGTCAGAGGTCTTAAAAAAAAAAATTTAAAGTGCCAAAACTTCTAACGTCTTTTGGACAACGTCACTATAGCTTTATTGCTCTAAAAATTGCTAATAATATTATGAGTTAAGACATATTGGGAATAAGCAGAAAGCATCAAATATATCGCCTTAAATTTTGCTTAATTAACCTCGAAGTTAGAAAAAGACACGGATAAAACATTTATGACATTTTTTTTTATCTATGCACATATTAATATTTATTGTATTTAAGTACTTATTGGGCTCGATTGCGTTTCTCCGTGAACTAAAATCGTAAATTAGTCCGTGTGAATGAGACAGGGCAATACGCTAGAGCGGAATGTGAGATGACCGGTTGTCACTTTTTCGCATTAAAACTGCCCGCCAAGGTCAAATCTTACACCGCACGAAATATGCTCGAATTTATTCGGACGAGTATATAAGTTCGACGGGTAGTATTTATCGACGATCGTTTTTTTCATATTTCTCTCTAACGTATTGCTCTGTCTCGTTTGCTTGGACTAACTTTAGTTTTAGTTCACAAAGAAACGCAATCAGGCCCATTATATACGTATTATTACTAATTCTTATTTATTATTGTCCTTAATTCAATGTCCTTAATGAATTTATAAATGATATGAAACTTACTATAAGATATATGCTTTTAGTTTATTTAAATCAAACATATCTCAGTTTAAGATATTTCTATGTACATTGTCCATGGCATGTATTAATTGAAATAAAATAAAACTGAATTTGAGTTTGAATAAAATATCATGCGGTTTTGACGTACAAAAGATGAGTAAAAAACTGAAATTAAGGGCGATAATAAAGGGCACACACGAAATGGTATCATCACCCGGAATCATCGTAACGAATAATATCATTGTTTTTTAAACTGTGGTGCTGTTATTCAGGAGGTGCAAGAAGAACTAGAAGTAATCGAGAAGACGGTGAAGAAGGATATGGAAAATCGATCGACTATATGGGAGCTATTCAGTAATCCAATTTACAGGAAGAGCCTCGTTCTTAATGCCAGTGAGTATAATATCCAATATCTTGAAGTTAATAATACTTATTCATCATTTCCTTATTCATGATGGATACCTGTGCCTTCTATTGCCTAACCAGTTTGCAGTCATTGTTCTTAATAAAGATATCCCCGAGTAGGTAGATATAGATAAAGATATCCGGGATTTTTCATATATTCAAATGGTTCTTTATTGATTTAATTTAGTCTAATAAGGTCTAATAAGGTCCGGATAGTGCTGAAAATTTTTATCGAGGTCCAAAAAAACTCATAATCCTTACTTGTTAAAATTTTAATTTTGACTCATTTAGGAACCTAATAACTTAAATTTAACTTAATATGAAACACAATAGGTATATATATTTTTTTAAATCACCTGCCCGCTGGAATGTCATCCAAAATTTGCGATATCTTAAAAAGGCAGGGTTTTTATTTAGACTGCGTATTTTAGATGATAATGATCATTAAACTGCATAAATAGGTAAGTTATTTAACAATATTTGGTGGTTCAAGTGTCAACCTTCACGGTCCGGATCCGGACCACGGTCCGCCTGTTGCCTACCGAGGGTCTAAGATTACGATCATGATCAACAAAGATCTTTCACTGTTCAATACTATCATTCACTTTCATTTTTAACCGACTTCAAAAAGAGGAGGAGGTATTTTTGTATTTGGCTGTATTTTGTATTTGGCTGTATTTTTTATAAAATGTTTTTCACCTCTCAGAACTCCGTCATTTATGAACAGATTTGGAAAATTATTTTTTATTTGAAAGGATGTACTTCCAGATTGGTCCCAATTTTATCAAAACTCTGTTCTGATGATGGGACCCATGAGGGTGATTATAATCTGATTCTACCCCCAGGGTTGGCTCTCGTTAAGGGGACTTCTCAACGGTCAACAGCACAAACATGAAATTTTGTATACGCATTCAGTTATGATGCCCCTTTCGCAGTTTCACCATGACATGGCTACTGCACCCAAGGTTGGTTCCTGACGAGGGGACTCCTCAACGCTCAATAGCACAGCCACGAAATTTTGTATATGCATTCAATTACGACAGCTTATTCTAAGTTTCAACTAGACAGGACTGCGGCACCCAGGGTTGGCTTCCAATGAGGGACCTCATTGGAAGCACAGACAAGAAATGTTGTATACGCATTCAATAATGATAGTCCGTTTTTTTACCGCGACATGGCTGCTGCACTTATAAAAAAAAATGAGTCGTTTTTTTAATTTTTTATTTTGTATTATTCTATTCATAATACTAAATACAATCTGACCTGTATTGAGTCAATTGGCAATTTCAATCGCTAACATTACACACTCTATAAGCCCTACATTTCTATGGTATAAGAAAGGTGAAATTTCTGGCTGGCGAACGTGCAGCGATAAGTGTGTATCACTCCTGCTTCCATTCAAAGATGTCTTATGCGATACTACTATGGGGTAATGCAACCGATACCCATCGCGTTTTTGTGCTACAAAAGCAAGCCGTTAGGACAATTTTTGGTGTAAGCAGAGAAACACATTGCGCCCCTTTTTTTATTAAAGCTGGTATCCTTACCATGTCGCCCATGTACATATATCAGTGCCTTTTATACGCCAAAGAGAATGTTTTAAATTGCGAGCTTCACTCCACTCGGCATAGCCATAATACGCGACATAAAAACAATGTGTTATTACCTAAAGTACGCTTGACTACATATCAAAAAACATTTGTATATATTAGTTTTAAATTGTTCAATGCTTTGCCATCATCAACGAAAAGACTTGAGATGGCAGCATATAAAATCTGCTTAAAAAATCAGTTAGTCAAACATGCCCTTTACAAACTGGACGACTTTTATGAGATTGCGTCCACAATTGCTTGATTATAAATAACCATATTATGACTATACTTTCGAACTAAGTTTTAGATTTTATTGACATTGTTTTTAATTATGCATGTTTCAGAATTTTTCTTTTTATGGTATTGATTATTATTTGTTTGATTATTGATTATTTTGTAAATTTGACTATTTTTAAGTAATCACCTCTGATTACAATAATTTTTTTTTCTTTTAATTAATCAAAGCGGTTTTATCATCCGGTAAATTATGATTGTAAAATTTGACATGTTCCTCAGTATTGTGAAATGCTTTTATGGAATGAATAAATGATGATGATGATGATGATGATGATGATTTGTTCTCAAGTGTATTTGCGAAGAGTTTATTTTATTTAAACAAATTTCTTTTTCATATTTCAGCGATGAGAGCTTTACAATTTGCGTCTGGATTCTTCATTATATCTTCATACGTAAATTCCATTCTGTCTGATGCTGGTTTTGCGTTGTCAGCAGAAAATTCCTCGATCTTATTTGGACTGATGCAATTGATATTTAGTAAGTATATATCATATATGCAAATCATTTGACGACACTCCTTTAACAAGCACACGCTGTAACTGCTTTTGGACATTTTTGGACATTTTGGACATTAGACAGATTTATGCAAAAGTAACCCTACTTTATTATCTCAATAATCCGCACACACACACCATCACTGACCACAACATTGTAACTAGAGGTTGCGCGTCAAAAAAACATGTAATTAAAAAAACCAAAATTAAATTTGCGCAAAGGCACTTTAGTTGTGTAGCTCCTAAACTCCACAATTACTTTCAGGATAAGTTAAAACAATGCAAAAGCTTACATATGAAAAAGGGAAAACCTACTTTGTGGCTGTTTGAGACCGGCAGGGAAAAGGTAGCTGAAATTATTACACATATCCTCGTTTAAAACGACGTTATCAATTTAATTTAATATTACAAATATATATTACTAATAAATACGTGTATGTAAATGCAAATGTATGTAAATAATAATAGTATGTAAATAATACAAGTAGGTAAATGTATATATTTTTATATAAATGAGAATAATATATGTATAATGTTTAATATTATATAAACATGTAAAATATCACCATAGTTCTATAATTGCAGTATAAAATTACGTGCGCATCTCAATTTAAAAGAAAAGAATCTACCCTAGTACGGGCATTAACCTAGTTGGGTAGTTTTTAGGACATATTTTTTGTACTACTTTCTCTTAAATAAAGCATTATTATTATTAAAAAAAAAAAAAAATATCATTTCTGTAAAAAGCGGACTGTTATATTACGTTCAGCTGAATTAAAACTGCTGAACATTTAAATTTAATCGCCCTCAAACTAATGTTATTTTAGGTAAATTGCATTTATTTATTTTTATAAGACTTAAGAGGGTGCTGCACGAAATTTCTCAAATTAGGGTCTAGCGTTTTAGTTATTCCGCTAAAACTACGCTAATAAAAGCAGTGACAAAAAACACTCGTTTTTATCAATAAGTCATTTATAAGGTGAGCTAATAAATTTGGCAATAGTTTGCGTAGTTTTTTATAAAAACACACGAGAAAATATACAAAAATGGGCGCGGGGTTTTAATCCTCACTGGGAAAATAATAACTAATTTGAATTACAAATTATTATAAAAGAAAGTTAAATGACATATCTTCACTATAAGCTATTTAAATTTCAATGATTGTAATAGGATTTTATAGAATAAATCCCAGAAAATCAGGTATCAGATTCTCCATACATTTTTTGTATGGGCCGGCCGCGTTAATAAATACACAGGCGCGCTATGAAATAGATTCACTTCCCTGCTGCTATTCGAAGCGGGAGCACGTCTTTTTCGGTTAGCTCTTATCAGTTCCCGCTCACGTAATATTTTATTCTTCTACACCGCAGTGCCGCGTCGTCACGCATCGTCACGAGAAAGCAAACAGCAGTAAGTAGTTTATTTTTTATATTTGTTTTTTATTAATGGATGTTTATGCCATCTTTGTTATAACTTATTATAATACTCTACATGTATTTTAGTTAATGGGGAAGCGTAAGAAAACATATTTCGTTTTTTGAGAAACGCCATAGAATCAGTGTGAAATTTCAGTCTGAAGACATGAGAAAGCGATGTTGTTTTCAGTCAGAGATATAAGAAAATGAGATAGTTTTAAACCCCAAGATTCGATCGATACGATGCTCAATATATAAAAAATAGATCGACTCCAATAAGCGTAAAACAATTGAAAATATTTTCTGAAGGGACCACTATTCGAAACTTGTAATCTCGAATAGTTTAGTTAATTTGCGTGAAAAACCTGAAATTCAATAAAAAAAATACTGAAAGACGCATAAACCATGTACAGGTAGAATATTGATTTTGAATATTGATTTTGAAAAGCAGTTTCGCCATCAGGAGTGAGCAACGAAGGACATTTCGGCATGCAGATGTAACATTTTCGTAAGTTGAAAATAAGTGGTTGGCTGTAAGATATTTAGCTTACAAAGAGCATTGATGGGATATGCACTGATTTAAGGTTGCGACACGTCATTTAAACCAGAAAAAGCACGGGAATTTTAAAATCAAATAGTCTTTGAAAATATTCAAAACTATAGAATACTTATAAATATTTTGAAATTATAGAAAAATTAAATAATTTAAAAATCATTTTAAATTCAAATAGTCTTTGAAAATATTCAAAACTATAGAATACTTAGAAATATTTTAAAACCATAGAAAATTTAAAAAAATTGAAAATCATTTTAAAATCTAATAGTTTTTGAAAATATTCAAAACTATAGAATACTTTGAAATATTTTGAAACCATAGGAAAATAAAATAATTTGAAAATCATTTTAAAGTCAGATAGTCTTTGAAAATATTCAAAACTACAGAATACTTAGAAATATTTTAAAACCATAGAAAAATAAAATCCTTTGAAAAACATTTTAAAATCAAATAGGCTTTGAAAATGTTCAATATCATAGATATTCAATAGTATAGAGAGAGTTTAAAAAAAAATGAAACTTGAGTTTTTTTATTTTTCTTTATTTTAACTTCATCTCATACATTGTTCACCTTGATCGATCAGCAGAAAATTTTCATCTCATCATTGCGTCACATCACAAAAATAACAATTTTCAATTACATTAATTTTCAATCGCTACGTTACATTATTTAAAATATTAAATTTAAAATTATCGCAGAGTTCGGAAGACCACCACGGGGCCGCGAAACCACCGCGGGGTTTCTTCCGCCCTACTACGGCATCACAGGAAGACTCGATGGCCGCATTAAGTGCGACACACAAGTCCTCTGCGGTACTACAAGAAGGCGATGGAAAGGCCTCAAGATTCTCGCAGAGGACTTCACCAAACCGGTCCCAGTTAATGTCGCCGGTTCTGTATCGCCACTCGGATTGTGGCGTGGGGGGAACGCGACGGCCGATGCCAAATGTCACCAGTCTGCGGTCCGAAGAAGAAAGGTGCTCGTGAACTTTCCAATTGTTCATCCAACGGGCGAATCCCGGGGAGCACAGAGTGAAATCCACAAAACTCCTCTTCGAGACTGTTTAAAAGTGGCATTCATTAATTTATTTCTTTATTAATTTTAATTACATATTTGAAGTTGTTCAAAAATATATAATCACATTAAGCCGCGAAATCTATCTGTACCTTCTTTCCGTCGGAAGTAGTTTATTTATAAAGGTAACTGCTTTTTGAAATAATTAAAGTTTTGGTGTAGCTATTTATACCTATAATAATTACTGTTTTTTTATCCTTCTCGACATACATTTTATCCTCGTACTGATGAGAATAACAATGTTATAATTGTTTTAAGCATTATCCTGTGTATCCATTAAGCATGATCCTATAAGTTCTGATCAGAGGCGGCTCGTGAATATTTTTTATGGGTGTGCAATAAAAAAAACAGGATATAATTACTTACATTTATTTGTAAATAAAATCCATTCGCCGGTCTTTTTGTCCAGCGAAAACATCTATCACTTTCTTGTGAAAGTCTGAGATGGAATTAATTAAGCGTTTTTCTATGCTTATCATACACAATGCATTCAGACGATCTTGTGCCATAGTATTGCGTGAAAACGTTTTGACTTTATTTAACGTCGAAAAACAGCGCTCACTTTCTACTGACGTCATAGGAATGGTACAAATAATTTTTAGCAGTTTCATGCTTTCAGCAAATACGGATTCTAATGCAAATTCCATAAAATGTTGAAGTAAAGCAACGGCGCCGTCAGCGTTGTGAAAATCTTCTCTGCTATAAATGACTAATAGCTCATTTTTTAGTTTAGTTTTTTCCAGGAAATCATACGTGTTTACCACTTTCTTAAAATCATCATCCGGAAAACTCTTATTGTAGTCTAAAAATTTGTCAGTGTAAAACAATTTGGACGCCAATAAATGGTCTGTATGAACAAATCTGTCTTTTATCTGCATTCGTAATATGTCACACACTTCTTTTCTCATAGCTGAATGATTCACGTTATCAGGCCGACATTTTTCTTAGGCGAAGGCGGTGGAACAGCATCACGTAATTCATTGACGACCTTTTCAAATTTAGTGACTTCTTTCATAATTTTAATTGAGTCAAGGGATCGAGACTGCAAACACTTGAACAGCATTTCACAGTGGGGCATGAGCGTCGCGAAAAAGTTTAGCCAATATAAAAAATTGTCTTCATTTAAATATGAAAGGAGCATTTGAGCTTGATTAAATGTTTTTGGGTCACTGTTACGACTGTCCATTATTGCTTGCATACACTCTTTCAGGGGCTCTAAGTTATCGTATAAAACTTTTACTGTACGTGTATTATAATTCCATCTTGTCTTTGGAGCGGCAGGTATTCTTTTGTGGACGATTTCTTTTAAAAATTCGGATCTTTTCGGCGATCGCGTGAAAAACGATGGAAATGCATGCAAATTGCAAAATAAGCTTCGTACTGTGTTGTTAATCGATGCACATTTTTCTAAAATTAAATTGAGTTGATGCGCGTAACAATGTACATAATAAGCATATGGGTAGATATTTCTAATAATCTTTTGGACGCCATTTGTACTTCCACTCATGACGGCAGCTCCGTCGTAGCTCTGTCCAATTATTTTTTTTTTATCAATATTTAAAGAATCAAGCTCTTTCATGATTTCAGCCGCTATTACTTCTGATGTATAACCCTTAGGTTGTAAAAATTTCAAAAATCGTTCGTAAATTTTACCATCATGTATTACCTTATAATAAACACCAGCTGTTGAATAGTAGAACAATCAGTTGATTCGTCTGCCTGAATTGCAACAAAATCTGCATTTTTTATTTGTATCTGTATTTCACATCTGCAAACTTCATAAATAGCATCCAAAATATCGTTTTGAATTGATTTAGACGTACCTTTAAAAACAGAACTGCTTGATAAGTGCTGCTTCATGGCCAAATCGATCTCTGACACAAAATCAACCAAGCCTCTATATATTCCGGGATTCAGAGATTCCGTAGATTCATCGTGTCCCCGTAATGCAATTTGGAATGCACCACAGAATACCACGCAATCTATTAAGCGACGTAAAATATATCGATTTTCATCAACACGCTCATTGAACTCTCGAATAGATTTTCGATAAGCAGAATCGAGCGCCTTTCGAATATCTTGTCGCCCGATAGATGCCAATTGCACTTCATTTAACATATGAAATCGAGATTGCGAATGTTTTTTCCCTTTAATTGAAAGATGCGCTAAATCTTGAACACCAGTTTCTGTCCATACAGTCTCGGCACCACCGCCCGCGCCGGCTCCAAACACAAGACATGGAAAACAAAACAATTTGTTCGTTTCTTCACACCCACATAACCACGGTGTTTTGGTATACTGCTCAGGTTTGAAAACACGTGTATAAGTTTTAGATTTTGTACTACACGTTTGTGTTAGCGTTATTTCAGGACGCGGTCGCCCCTTTGATTTTAGTTCGAGACGCACTTCTAAAGTCTTTTCACAGTTTTTTATGTACGACACACTGTATTGTTCCATTGTTACCGCCAAATAACATGCAAACAAGCTATTTTTCTAATTATTTACAGTCAAACACTGCCAAAATTCGATATTGCCTCGCGCGCGTGTCAATTATTGACACTGACTGACATTTAATTTTGTTTACGTTCGGCAACAGTATGAACGTAGTCGCACTGGCTACGTCCCGGTGGGAGCAAGATAGCGAGCCGAGAGCGCATGCGCGTTGTTCACCCGTTGGAGCGGCGCTCTTAATACTGCTAAATTTCGATACAAAATCTTTTGTTTCACGTGCAGGAGATTGTCGATTTTTCTCTTTCGCACTCGTTACATTCAGTGCTGTTTGTTGTATTGAACATTGGTTCATAGGAGCGTATTCGCTGGCGCTCCACTTAGTCGGTCGGATTATTGTTCCTAGCGATGGATTATTTTTAAAAAAGTGTACAGGGTAATTATTGATTTAATTGCTTAAATTTTTGTGGGAGTGCACCGCACCAGCGCTCCTTAGGACGAGCCGTCACTGGTTCTGATGATGACACCGAGTACAAAAGTTTAAGTTTTCTGGCCAAAAGTACAAATATGTTCAAATCGGTTCAAAATACGTTCAAAGGTTGTTCAAAACACATGTAGTCGTCATATTTGAGCCAGCGACTACAAATTCAAAGTCAAAGACCCATTCACATATTCTATATTATATAGTTCAAATTTTCCATGTTTTCTGGGTAGCAAATTTCAGAAATTACTTACAGCATACACAAAATTATTCTCTCGTTTGACTTTTTTGACAGTTTTGACTTTAGTCTTTTCCAGTGTGCAAATACTCGAAGAAGACGCGTATAACATAATGGTAACGTGAAAGTAAATACTCGCTAAAAATGTTTATAATCGTGTTCAAAATTAACTAAAGTTATTTTTATTGCCATATTTGAAATATACGACCCCAAAATAGCCGAAAAGGCCCATGGGTCATTAAAATCAGCATGAGAAAAATCATTTTGGTTTATTAGCGACCATCTTGAAAAACGGCCGCTATTTTGAGTCCGCTGGGCCAAATATGTCGGAACGGCGGGTCAAATCGACCATTTTGGTCTAATAAATACGTGTGCAAAAGTATTTGCTTTTATCACAATTTGCAGTTTTTGTTATTTGCAATTTACTATGAGCAATAAAATTATAAAATGCGGATTACATCGCTTTGGCGGGTGACCGTCTGTTCAGCGTTATCAATGTATGCGATTTAGTCACACCTGCGTGGCCGCCGCCGCGCCGGCAAGCGTAAATTACCTACATTTGTGTAGCGGCATAGGCTCGGAGCCCTCTTAATAATATAAAACATTGATTTTGCTTTCAAAAGTAATAGGAATCGAAAGGTAAAACTTTAACCTCGTGTCGACAAGACAATCTGCTGTCATGTTAGAGGCCAACGCCTTACGGCGAGACACCGGGAAAGGTATCTAGCGTGCAGCCTCGCCCCCTAACTACCAGTTTTGGAAGGATATCTCCATCTGGAATTAACCATCAGGATACCTCCGTCCTCCCGACTGGTCACAGGTTCGAAGTCACTTGCGCGGCCTCTACCTGCCGTATGTTCAGCGGTGATTCGGTTTGAATCTATCGCGGACCAAAGGCATCTTTTTCCCGGCTCTGAATTCAGGATCAGGTAGCATAACCCTTGGAGTAAATGGGTATTTTCATGGATGCATCTGTCTCTTTTGCAGGATTTTCGGCGACATCGACCTTAAAGTACTATAACTATGAAACTACTACACCAATCATAAAAAGAACAACTGCACAATGATTGCATTGAAATTTCGAATATAGAATATTGAAATATCATTTTGTAAAACAATTAGATAATTATGAATTAGATGAATTAGATGAATTAGATAATTATGAGAACGTCAAAGAAGTGAAAAAAACGCGGAATCAGATCTGGTCGTATCATACTCAACGGATAATTGTTTCAGAACCAGATTTGGTCGTATCATACTCAAGGGGCTAATGGTCATTTCAAGAGTGGTTGACGACAGGTCAACATCCACCCCCCGCTGTTTAGGAGACAGTATATTTCCATAGTCTCCAGACTCCTTCAGTAATTATTCAGAGTGCTCAACCGACTGGCGTCGCCGAACGGTGCGCAAACCGCCTTGTAGCGTCGGGATGCAATCCCATTAGAAGAAACCGGTCCACCAGCCGTGAGGCCTGAGACGCGAGAGTCTTACCCGGGGTAGCCTTCCGCACATGGAGGCTTCAGAATAGAAGCTGAATAGTGACTTAAGCCGATTCGAGAACAAAATGGATCTTATGGCCCAAGCTGCACGAAACCATGTTGCTGATTTAACAACAGATAGTGGCTGCCCAAGCGACTTCAGAATCGTGACCAGACGGAGACATTCGGCAAAATCTGGTAGTCACGGCACTAGGTCTGCACGATGGTTTCTCTACCCTGTGCCTCGAGGTAAGGCGTTGACGGGCTTGTTAACGGTGATAGACGGTGGACTGTTTCGTTCCGTATTCTCCACCTTTTTTCTAGGTTGAAATAACGACCATATTTATACTGTCTTGGGGTGACGGGTTCGCTCGTTGTAGGGGACAACTCACCAGTCCGCAATAGAGATGTGTGGATTCTTAAACCGATTTCTGGTTTGCCATCTTAGGGAGAGAACAAAGTCTTTCTTCCCCAAGGCCCTTGTACAGTGCCGCTATACAAAGAGAAGTTGATGATATGGGTAATAGCAAGTAAGCAAATTAAAACCAAGGGCACTTTGAATGGAATAGACGAATGGGTCAACAGGGGGAGAGGGGGGGGGGGGTTCTTGATATTTTTTGACAATTTCTACTAGAGTTACCTAATATGTAGGCACTTCCTAATTATTATTCAAGATTTAATTTCTTTTTCAGTGGCAATGTCCTCATTATTCGTCGACCTTATGGGAAGAAAACCGCTTCTTATCATATCCATGATCGGCTGCGCCCTCTCTCTCTCATCCATCGGTCTCTTCTTCTTCCTTCAAGACACGCAGCTCATTTCGACAGACGTCTTGGACCAAATCAGGTGGATTCCACTGACCGGCTTCATCGTCTTCACCTTCTCGTTCAGCTGCGGCTTGGGTCCGGTCCAGAACGTCCTCATGGGAGAGACCTTCGCGACGAACATCAAGGTCATGGGTGTTACCTTCAGCAACATCGTCGGCAGCATAGTGTCGATTGGCTTGACTAAAGGGTACCAAATTACCACAGACGCCTGGGGTGTCTATGTACCCTTTTGGACCCTATCTGTAGTGTTGCTTTTGGGTGTGATATTCACTCTGAAAGTTTGTCCTGAGACTAAGAATAAAACATTTTATGAGATACAATCAAAGATGAATAAAAAATATTTGGAATAACTGCTTTTTTAAATCTTTCGTGCTGTAATTTAGAAAACCTTTACCTCTGTAACATACAATGCAAAATCAATGCTAAAACAAAGACAATAAAAACGAAACGATAACAACTTAATATATAAATAAAAAGTAATATTTGAAATACGATAAAATAAAAACGATCAACAAATAGATGTTGGTGTTGAAGTCACATAGAATACTAGTTTTTTTCTTACGCACATGTAAGCTTTATTTCAATATCGTATCTCTAAAAACTGCCTATTTTGTTTACATCAGTAGCGTTCTGGAATTTGCCTCTCTCATTCGGGGTCCTCAATATGACAAATACAAAAAAAACATTGGAAAGAATTCAGAAAACATTTATTAATAATTTGGTTTCTCTTACCTGTATGTCAAAAATCTTATATGAACAAATTAGGTTTTAAAAATTGACAGCTTAGAACTGAGACGCAAAGGGACTGATATGATATGATGAAATTAATGAAGTAATCAATCTTTTCTATAATACTTGATTAGTGTGAATAGACAGAAACTAAGTTAATATAAGGACTGTGGAGTTAACTGTCAAACGAGCTAAAATGTTTGAGATAATCTTTCGAAACGGTTGAAAGCTTTTTTAAGGCAAAGCAAGTAAGTTTAAGCAAAAATATAAACGATGGCAATGTGAACCGTTTTAATTTGATGCAGGTGAACAATACATTATTAGAAACAACAGAGTCGCCAGTAGGAAGCCCATCGACAAGTTTTCTTTCTGTCTGCACCGAGAACAAAACAGATAAAAGTCACAGGGCTACTGCAAACACATTCACACGATGAAATCGGCTTTGCTACACAAACTTCATATGAATCAGTCGGAAAAAAGAGTGTAAAACGAATTATCAAAAAAGTTATAATATTTTCTCCTCATTCTTAAAGACGTGCCAAGCGTGCATACAAACATTGATTATAAACAGGGGCCGTATCAATTGTATCTGTAAACCGCCGTATCTGCCGTATCAATTTTACGGGGCCCCCAACGTGCGTAAGCAAAATTTTGTTTTATTGCAGAAATGACAAAAGACAAAAGTCAGACCTGTCACTATTGTCCATAGAGGCAGAAACTTTAGAAAAACTTAAGTCATCATCAGCTATAAATGATTTAATAAATCAGTTTGCTGAAAAAATGGCAAGGAGAGTGTATATTTAATTTGAATTGTTTGTAAAATTTTTGGAAAAAGTGACAGATAGATAATTATCTTAAGGGTCCCCAAACACATTTTTATAAATGGCCCCGCCAAGGCACGCTACGCCACTGATTACAAAGTTAACAATAAATATATAATATACAACTACATATATACAATATATAATATAACTATATAATATACAATTATATAATCAATGATATAACCTAATACAATCTCAAGGTCATCAAACCATACGCAGATAACGAGGACTTAACGCTAATACTAGTAATAGATTCCAAATTGACGACAAGTTAATATATAGGGGTACGAAACAGTACTAAGGATAGAGACGTTAATTTGCATCCCTCATTATTCGAAATATTATGAGCTTGTTGGTACTTCGCCCAACATATTCGAGTCAACAAAAGAATTAGATTCTAGAAATCCGTAACTGCAAACACACTTAATATTACACGCGGCAACCTACATTGAATTCAATATAATTTCGGCAATTAATGCAGACACAGCCGATGACTAATGTCATTTCTACTGATCGATTCAAATCGGACATACTCACTTCCCCCACGCCACGGTATTACATCATTTAACGCGCTATATAAACCCATACATTCGATCGATTATTCATCATCCTCTAGTGGACGGCTACCGCGCTCACTCATGATCATCATCCTCTAGTCTAGTGAGGGGTGGTCCCTCACAAGCTATAAAATAGTGCTATATTTTAAAATAAATAAATTTTTAAATGTTTTAGGTTTTTATTTCATTGCATTTTCATATCCAATATTTGGAAATTGGTCTATCTGAATTGGTAAATTATTATCAAAACTTCTAAACAAACCAATAAATGATCAATTTCAATTCAAATAAGTTACTTTGTACAGTATCCCTTAGCGCACGGAGCCTCGCAGATATTCGCCAGAGATATAAAAACACTAGCCCACTCTTCAGGTTAAGTATTTAGAACCTACATGTCTTTATACTTATCACTATGCGTCGTCGCTGCAACTCTTAAAAGTTTTGAATTCCCAAAATCTTTGTACCATTTCACCGAATAAAAAACTATAATTGAATTGAGGTTTGGATCGATGATCCGAAAAGCTAATATTTTCATGCATTAAAACAAACGATTATTGTAACGGTGTGTTCTAGCTGACTGTCGATTTTTCAGCCCAGATATTGAACACGCATTTCTAAACTATTTCCAGTAGTATCCGGCTGGTATGATAAACAGAGATATTTTGGACTGTATTAGACTTATGGGATAAATGGACGTTTCATAACGATGAAACAAATGCCAACAAAACACCAACCTTTCCGACGGTCGATCAGTGCACCTGACGGAATGACGAGCTGCTTGGCTCCCACTCGATTTCACAAACTTGGACCGCGAAGATGCTGGACCGCACGCGCAATTCTCAAAACAGCACACACCAATTTGCACGAGAATCAGCACCCACAAATTTGCACGAGAGTTTTTCGACGATTTTGCGACAATGATGCCTCGGCGGGTAGGACTCAACTCCAACGAACAAAGCTACCGCGCGGCGGTGTTCACGACTCGCTTATGTGTGTGTGTGTGTGTCCTTTATGACGACGCGATACACAGGTAATAATTTGTCGGCACTGTGGAATTTGGAATTAGGAGTTTGGTACAGGATTATACAATTATAATAAATATTAATTATATTTAGTGTACACATAATAATAGTATTTATTATAATACAAGATAATAATATTTCATAATATTTTTCAAGATATTTGTTGGGCTCAGGAAAAATGAAAGCTCAGTTATTATATCAATCTTTAGAAATGACTAAACATTCGTAGTTAGTGACTCGAATCTCTCTACCGGCGAAAGGAATGTACATGCAACTATGACTCGGATGAATCTGAAATAGAAATACAAAAAATATAAATATCTGAAATTTCAAATGAACATATACCTAGATGCTGAAAATATATGTATTTAATAGTTATCTATGTCATAAGAACGGTTCGATTTCTAGTTGGAAAATGCTGCAGGTGTCAAAGGGCGCCAAAAAAAACCGGTCAAGACTTCAGTCTGGAAGTGGTCTTAATCATCTCAGGGGAGGGAGGGGGGGGGGGGGGTCAAAATGGATATTTACCACTTCATTTCGATTTTTTTAGCGCTTTCACAATACGTTCCCTTTATTTATTAATTTAATTGGGCGTGTTAACTATAACACGTTGATTTAGCTTACATAAATAACAGGAACCGAATTGCAAAAACGAAACCTTTTGCTTATTTAATTCTACCACCCAACTGGGACTTGCCCGTTCTAGGGTGGTCAGGACTCTAATATTACCTACAATAAATTATGTTAAAGTTTTAGTAAAATACTAATAAAACTAAATTGCCCTAAAATATGGTCCTCAAAAAAGTATAAATAAATAAAACGCAAGTCTATTATATAATCGGCATTAAACGGAACATAACATTCGATTAAATAGACAATGACAAACAGTAGGTACTCTTAAACAAAAATAAAGAGAAAAATAAAGTTATTATATAAGTAAGAAAAGAAAGGAAAGCTAATTAATATTTAGTATATGTTAGGTTATATAAAAATGAGTATAAAACAATATATAACAATAAAATTAAGCTTGGGCCGAGAAAGTAAAACGAGAGCCTCAGTTAGTCGAATGCGTCCATCTCCGCTGAGGCAGCCACGGAGTTTGTATAGGGACATTATTCTGTAAAAGCACCATCATAACTTCTGGTTAGCATGTGGTTCAAAGCTCGAATTGCTGTCAGAGTGAAAAGACGACAACGATCGCTATAAAATCCCGATATGGTGGGTTGACCTGCTGCATCGGCAGTCTGAATTTATGGGCATTGGTAGCCGTCACATTAATATTATTATTAAATATTAGGGAAGAATTATGTCACCTTTCCAGGACACAGCGAGCCTTGATGGCGCGCTCTGCCGATGTAAAGATTATCCCCCGACGAAGTACGACCTCCAAATACAGCATCACTTGGAATATTTCCATTGGTGCCTGATACCCATTGTACTCGAGCCGGATCCGCAGTCAGAACCTGCAATTCAATAAAGTATCATGGCGTAATATTTTGATCTAAATTATCGAGACGAAACTCACTTCAAAATCGTTTACGGACTCTTCTTTTCCGTGGTAAGAAACGCTCGCTGCTTGATGTGTCGGTCGTATTTTACAAGGCAGTAGGTTGCCTTTGTAATTGGCTCTTCCCACCCACAATTGAGACCTATCTGTGTCGTGACCGCAGACAACGGCATCAGCCAGGTGCCGGCATGAAGATGCAGTGGTCTTTTCCCATGAATAATAGTATTCTGAAATAGAAATAAATACCAACTGAGCTGCCATGGAAATCACTGACAGGTCGGGCCTATCCTGACACTATTATTACACTTCTGGGGGTGAGCGTTGTACTCTAGACTAACGGTCGGTTTATGACAGCTGTTTTACCACATATGAGCGTGCACCTTACCACCCATTCACCCCATCCTTCGCCTCCTTCTTCGAATTGGAGATGCTTGTGATGAGATCATTTTTCGAGAAAGGAGTTGCTTATTTTCCTGGTGAGACCAATATCTTTAAAGAGATGAAACAGAGATTTGGCTGGCAGGCCACGAGCGCTAACTTCCACCACGTGAAGGTGAACAGTGAAGCCATTCCGTGGGACGGCATTTGCGAGATCCTGTATTTATTTAATTTCTACTCGTGGTGCTTTGGGATGTTTGACTCACATGGAATAGTAATTTCTACAATAGTCCCTTATTGTGAAATCTTCCGAAATAGGGAGTGAAAAGTTATATCTAGACGGGGGACTGTGCATCCGAGAATTTCAGGGAATTGATACTGCTTAGAGGCCGAATCGACCTCCAAAATCCAGTCTGAAGCTTTCTCGATTATTGAGAAAGGTTTTATAGAGGAATGTTTCCACATTTAGAGTCATTCTGCACAAACTGTATTGGGGGTTTGGAGATAGCTGTCAGTTTATTCTTGGCACGAGCCACTGAAAGGCTAATGACCTCGCGAATGCAAACAGCAAACAGCAAACAGCAAGGACTTTGTCAATTTATTACAATATTAAACTTGAAACTAGGTTAGGTACTCGTAGAAATTGGCGCCAAAATATATTCTAAGTATGAAATCGAAGACTATCGCGGTTGTTTGACATTATTAATAACATAAAAACGAATTTACGTTGCAGGACGTTGTCTAGGGTAGATTCTTCCTCTAGGTAGTCTAGGAACAATCTTCTAACACTAAATAGCGATAAAAGAAATTATATGATCTTTACGATCACTGAGAAAAAGGATTTCGCACACACAGGAATCAAGAGTCATATATGCAAATCATTTCAGAACACTCTTTTAACAAGCACGCCCTGTAACTGCCAAATTATTAAACATAAATATCAAGTGTAAGGCATAACCTTTGCATAACCTTTGCAAAATACCTAAGCATAACCTTTGACAATAACCAAAAGTGGGATCCTCACGTACTTATTACTGCGGGTAAAATCAGGAAGCTGATTTTTGCTTTTAAGGCCGTTAGAAATGTTCTACCATTAAGAAACCTCATTAAAGTCTACTACGCGCTAGCTCACAGCACGATTACATACGGAATATTAGGATGGGGGGGTTACAAATTCGGCGTTAGATCCGCTTGTTAAAGCGTAGAAAGCTCTCCTGAGGGTCATGTCCAGAAAGCCACATCAATATCCAACAAACGAACAATTAAAAGAGCTGAGACTTTTGGACATTATACAGATTTATGCAAAAGTAACCCTACTTTATTATCTCAACAATCCGAACACACACAATATCACTGACCACAACATTCTAACTAGAGGTTGCGCGTCAAAAAACATCTAATTAAAAAAACCAAAACTAAATTTGCGCAAAGGCACTTTAGTTGTGTAGCTCCTAAACTCCACAATTTTACTATACTTTCAGGATAAGTTAAAACAATGCAAAAGCTTACATATGAAAAAGGGAAAACTTACTTTGTGGCTGTTTGAGACTGGCAGGGAAAAGGTAGCTGAAATTATTACACATATCCTCGTTTAAAACGACAAGTTATCAATTTAATTTAATATTACAATTATATATTACTAATAAATACGTGTATGTAAATGCAAATGTACATATGTAAATAATATAAGTAGGTAAATGTATATATTTATATATAAACGAGAATAATATATGTATAATGTTCAATATTATATAAACATGTAAAATATTACCATAGTTTTTAATTGCAGTATAAAATTATGTGCGTATCTTAATTTAAAAGAAAAGAATCTACCCTGGTACGGGAATTAACCTAGTTGGGTAGTTTTTAAGACATAATTTTTATACTACTTTCTCTTAAATAAAGCATTATTATTATTATTAAAAAATATATCTTTCTTTACCTAATATAGGTATGTGTAGGTACATAATATGATTAAAAGCCGAACTAATGCTCATAACGCACTGGCGTCCAGGGCTGCGGAGCCAGAAAAAAGAGGGTGCCAGATTAGGCAGCCAGAGTCGCCGCTCAGTGTCAGCGGCATACAACTGGCTGCGGAGCCGTCTGCGCGTGTGCGCGCACACATAGGGAGCCACATACATTCAGGCTGCGCGCAGCCAGTGGCACCCATTTTGGACGCGTGTATCGTGTACGCGTGCTGCCGGCTTCTGGAGCCAGCGGAGCCTGGCCGCCCAGTGCGTGCACCTCCATACATTCTCTAGTAACTTTTTGGCTCCGCAGCCATGGCTCCGGAGCCATGAACGCCAGTAAGTTAAAAGCCTAAAAGTAAGACCAATACATAACATACATATGTATAACGCACAAGCATATTTATACAGTTTATGACACCCATACACACTTGAATATTATAATAAAAAATACCTGGCAATAGAAAATTTGGTGGATTGCATTGGACTACTCCTAGGGGTTGGGAGCCGAAAGTTGAGACGGCAGCATGCAATATTCTCCTCCACGTACCTAAATAAATATAATGAATAGAAAATGAGATTTACTTCTCGTTATTTTAACTAGCTAGACACAGATATGCTAGACACAGTTTTATGTAGGTACACAAATGATAACTACTCACTGTCTCCCATTATAATATATCAGGATAGTCCTGATGCCGATACAGAGCCAATACAAGAACTGTACTGATACCGCAATAGCGTTAAATAACAATGAGCACAACTGTCCTCACTGCTCAAGCGTTTCTTAGTAATCGTACTGATATCATGTGCTATCATGTACTATCGATACAATAAAAAAATCTAGTAGATAAGCATTGCCAGACTTGGAGGAGTCACAAAATATAATTATTAAAAGCATATTGTCGTCATATTCGTCCTGGGTATAATATTATTCCCATATTACTTATAGGCCACTGGAGGTGTCAACTACAGCGGGCGAACCCGTCACATCAGGAAGTTTTAACGATAATGATCGTTCTATCTCCCGTGTGGTGAGCGTAGAAGACTTTGGGACGAAACAGTCCACTGTCTAGTTAGGTCACTCGCCCGTATTCTTACGGGCCAACGCCTTACCGCGAGATACCGGGTGTGCACACCGCGGGCCGACCTCGCGCCCTTACTTCCAGTTTCAGCCAGATTCCTCCCGGCTGGTTACGGGTTGGAAGTCGCTTGCGCGGTCCTCTCCGTAGCGGCGATTCGGCGTCTACCTAATCTATAGCGGACAGCAGCGTCCTTTATCCGGCTCTTCACCCGGATCGGTCGTTTCAAGAGCAGTTGCCTTAAGGTGAACAACTACCCCCGCTCTATAGGAGACATTACTGTTTTCAGAATCTCGCGGCTGTCGATCAGAATGTACAATCGACGGGCTGACTCCGCAATGTGCGCAAACCGCCCAGGAGCGCCCGAAGGTTGACTCCTAGGGGAAACTGGCCCGCAGGCCAGTTTCCTACCCGGGCTCGCACTTTTACGCAGAGGCCGCCGGATGTGTGATGACCCGTGAGTTTGACCGACCCTGAACATATAGGGCCCATTAGCTCCTCGTTACCTCAGGAAGGTTTAACGATAATGATGGTTCTATCTCCCGTGAGGTGAGCGTAGAAGACTTTGAGACGAAACAGTCCACTGTCTAGTTATGCGACTTGCACGTAAGAAGTGTGATGATCCAGTCATCACCAAAATACCTCTTCATATTCAAATAACTAAAAATAAAACTCATATAACTAAAACTAAAAATTGACATCTATTATACAAGTGCGATAACGAAAAAAGCACGATAGTCAAAATGACACCCCTAGCCGATGGCAGGGAACAGTGTTAGATAGCCGATGGCAGAAGACAATCATACTCGAACCTGTACGCCGGCCAACTGGAGTTACAGCATCAAGGACACAAGCAGCAGACTTGGCGCGGTATTGTGACGGTATCGCGGCGGTGTTACGACCAAAAGTTATTACCGCCCGATATAGCACAATACCCCCAACGCATCCGGACCAGAGTGGTACACAAGACCACTTCCGCCCAAACCTCGTCGGCATACCTGGGCGGCGCCGCGCAGTCGAGCGGAACGCTCCTGCGCAACCGGGACGCGCGCACGCTACGGAAAACCATTCCGTAGCGTAGCGCGATACCTACACACCGGCGACCAGGATATGACACACCAAAGTTCAAGTAATAACTTTCCAATTACTTACTTCTGAAAGAGTACACAAAGACAAAGTGATAATTGAATTTGGGTCCTCGACATGGAACCCATATTTTAAAACGTACTCCGATAGAGTCGAATCCATTCAAAGGAAATTTCTGAGAATGCTATCATTTAAATGCGGCCTTAAGAATCATCTGACTTGCTACGAGGAAAGACTGACTGCTTTTAAATTTGTCACATTAGAAAAACGCCGGCAGGTAGCAGATTTAGTGTTCCTGTACAAAATTTTAAATAATAAAATCGATACCTCTTGTATAGAAAAAATATAATTTAACATTACTAAAAGAAGTCTTCGATACCCAGACTTATTTAAAACACCTTTAGCAAAAAACTATACCGGAGTTAATAACGTAATCCCACGTATTTGTCGTCTGTATAACAAATTTCATCTTGACAATCGCATCGATATATTTCATGATAGTTTATGCTCCTTCAAAGCGTCACTCTTTAAAATACTGTAATTCTGGTATTTTGTTTTTTTTTTCCTTTTTTAATACGTAGTTTTTTAAAACATTCAACCATTTGTTCATGCATTGTGCTAATTGTGTACTCACATAAAAAGGATATTGATGTAGTCATGTAACTGTAGTGTATATATGTCACTGTATGTGTTGTCAATATTCTGTTCGCAAATCCACATCCAAATCCACCGATAAGAACGGCGCTCACCACTCGCGAAAAACCCTCCATGAATAAAATAAATTAATTGAAATTTTATAAGAATTGTAAAAATCGGAAAATAAAACATCTATTTATGTCTCTATTATTTATTTTTATTGGATAAGGTGGAGCGAATTATATAGTGCTCTAGCAGAAGTGAACTTAAATTTCAGGGATTAGATAGGCCTGGCTATTCTCAATTCATCATACGTTAAAATACGGACGAATATTTATTCTTCGAGTTTTTCTTTATCAAATAGTAAAGTCGAATCATATCCGTAAATCATATCCGTAAATCGAGCGTATTATCTGAATCATACAATAGCATTTATTCATAAAAATCACATAGTTTCAAATATCATAATTTAAATCACGCGATAAGGAAATAAAAAGCATAATCGCATACTACATAAAGCCATTATCAAAACATTAATTAATTTCGCTAGATCTTTCTGCGTGATTAGAATCTGCAAATCGCAGGCGACAGCCGCCATTAAAAAGTGTCGAGTAACCCACTAACGCCCTCAGTGGCGGGACGGAAAACTATAACGATAGGGATAGTTCCTCGTTTCGCCGCGAGAGCGCGGAAGAGCTCAGCCCGACGGCGCGAGACACCAGCGGCCGCTGCGCGCAAAGCTACCAACAGTGAGCGAAAAAGCAGCCCTGCCAAAATAGCAGGATCTTATTTATTTATTCTTGTTTCGTTTCTTTTAATTATTTCACTAACGCCAAGGCCGCCCCTTCCGAGGAAGGCTCTTCCATCTACGCACGTCTCCCACGAGGATTTACCCACGCCCGGAGCTGAAGCTAGTCGGTGCATCCAGACGTGACGTATCCCCCTCAGCGTACCTTGATTAGGCGGTGGTCAGGTACTGCACAGCTGTTGACTCCCCGGATCCTTTCCCAGCAGGCCCGGGATGGCGCCCGCCTTTTAATAAGGAGAAACTTTTAGTAACTATTTTCATCATTTTTCCCCGGCACCTCAAGTCTTTTCACATTATATTTGCATATTATATAGAAATCAAGTTCCTACAGGATTCGGGGCACGTTACAGAAGCCAACGCCTTACTGCGAGACACCAGGTGTGCGCCCCGCGGGCCGACCCCGAGCCCTTACTTCCAGTTTCAGCCAGATTCCTCCCGACTGGTTAGTGACAAGGAAGTGGTTAGGACAAAAAGTGTTATAAGCCAGTGAGATTATTATTTTAGACAATCAAACCCATTGAATTTTGGTAAATTATCTTCAAGAATTTGTCGACAACGTGTATCCAGTAATTAATTATGTAAGCTCTAACACTATACCTTAGTTCGCGTAGAGAGCTATTTTGTCACCTACTAATAATCGAGTAGGTAAGGTAAATGACTTAATTCTTTCCAAAGATCCAAAGATCAATGCATCGACGCAAACATACTAATCTGTAGACACTGTGTTTGACCTGTAAGAGGTTCTACATTTCGCAACAGAATTGCAGCCCTCAACTCATTGCAGCCCTCTGGCTTGCACCACATAAGTTGGTTTTAAAAGTAGGGTGTTTTTATTTTTTTATATGTTTTTTATTATCTACCCATTTTTTTTATGATACACGTTTGCAGTTAAAATTTTTAAAAACGTTCATAATAGAGTGCATAATACTGACTGGATGTGTAACTGGAGAAACAACTTGGGTTGTCGACTACAGCGGGCGAGCCCGTCACCTCAGGAAGTTTTAACGATTAGTCGTTCTATCTCCCTGGAAGTGAGCGCAGAAGACTTGGTGACAAAACAATCCACCGTCTAGCTACGTCACGAGCACGTAAGAGACCAACGCCTTAACCGCGAGATAGCCAGGAATGCTACCCGGCGGGCCGACACTCGCGCCCTTACTTCCAATTGTGACCAGATTACTCTGGTCTCTCGATTGTTTACGAGTTCGAGGTCGCTTGCGCGGTCCTCTCCCTTGCGAAGCGGTGAAACGGTGTATGCCGAATCTATCGCGGACCACAGCGTCCTTTGCCCGGCTGTTCACCCAGGATCGGATAGCCGATGGTCATTTCAAGAGCGGTCGCCGTAAGGTCCGCAACCATCCCCGCTCTATAGGAAACAGATTATTTCCAGACTCCCCCGACTGTAAGTCAGAGTGCACAGTCAATTGGCTTACGCCGCACGGTGCGCAGACCGTCCAGGAGCGCCAGAAGGTTGATTCCCAGGGGGAACTGACCATAAGGTCAGAGTCCTACCCAGGCTCGTCGGATAGGTGTTGAGCCGTGAGTGTGACCAACCTTGAACAGAATGGGTCTTCGTGGCCAACTCAGCAAGGGCCCATTAACTCCCCTGGAGAAACAGTGGAGTTAATGTTATTAAACCAATTCACCGGATTCCATTAATACCAAGGGATTTACCTTTCCAATTTAAAAGACTGTAATTTTCTATAAAATTGTCATTTACCCACGGTCTACATCTATATGTAGCCCTTTCGCGTGGCACTGCCAAAGAACATTTGCTCATATTGTGTAATGAAACTTCAGCTGTAAACATTGTATACAAAACGATGCCTGCGAATAATACATATGTGGAATTCCGTCGACTAAAAGATGCAATCCACTGTTTAAAAAAAAGTCCGTTCTAAAGTTCATATCCCTATATATCTTGAGAAAACTGCAAATTGTGAGGAAAACGAAAATATGAAATTTTCGAATTTTAAATCATATATATTTTCTATTCTATATGCGGATTTATGTGAATTTATATTTGAAATGATTTAGATATTATAGGTAGGCCAGTGAAATAATGTCATTAATTAATGAGAAATTACAAATTTAGCGAATAAGTAAATTTGTCAATCTGTTTCAATAACAGGTAATTGTGAGAGACGTAATGTTACGCTTTATTACCATAAATGTACCACCACAATTCGGACAATACATATATTTCTATTTCTATCGTACTAATATTATAAACGCGAAAGTTTGTATGTATGTATGGATGTTTGTTACTCTTTCACGCAAAAACTACTGAATGGATTTTGATGAAACTTTACAATAATATAGCTTACACATCAGAATAACACATAGGCTATAATTTATAAAGATATATGGTTTTCTATCATCATTATCACAATTTTCCATCAACACGCTGGTGAAACCGCTGGGCGCAGCTAGTGTCTATATAAAGACATTCTATAATAACTGGCAGTAAAAATATAATTATGACGCTGACAGTGAAAATTTCCCAAATTTGAATTTATAAGCCGTGGTCAAATTTCGATCTTCGTTTCACGATAAAATTAAGCCTCAAACCAATTTTGACGTGTCATATTTCTCATTTGTGACATACTTAAAAACTTATAAATAAATAAACGTTATAAAATAAATATACATCATATTTTCTTACTAAGCGCACTCCTCATTTTGTGTATTAGTAAGTTGCACCCTTTAATATTTGAGCGGTGACAGACCGGAGGAGAAACCCAACCCACAGCCCGGGCAGTTCTAACGACATAGGTCGTTTTATCTGCTCGAGATGTCGTGCAACGACAACCTCACGCATACCGGAAGGGTAGTGCGCGAGGAGTGGACGAACGGAGAGATGGGGAAGGACCTCCTCCAGCACCCCGTAAACCGTTTTTTAAAAAATCACAAATTTCACTTTGCACCCGTACGAAGCCAGGGCGAGTCGCTAGTATTATATAATATACAAACATTTGCTGCTTCAGAAGAGAAACATATTTATTTTGCGTTTTTTGCTATGCCTGTTACAAAACTTCATGTTGATCTAAGATGGAATTTAGTTAGTTACAGCTTTGAAAGTGCAAAACATTTAAATTTAGTGTGGTTTGTGCTGTTGTTTTTACAACAAAAAAATATTTATTGAATGCTTACCCACAGTTACAGCTGTACAAGAGACTAATAGGGTTCGAGAGGAAAAAAATCCAATTTCTAATAGGAATGATTAAACCAATCAGTATTAGTTGGGCACATTACAATCAAATAAAAATCGAAGCATACCATCATTACTCACTACTCATCGTGCCCTAATATTTCGAAGCTATTAATGATTGTATTCACACTGGAATTGAGACGATGTAGGAGTGGTAACAAGTTCTAGAGATTTCGGTTGATCAAAAATTTGTCCAGGTTGGGTAACTTTTGTTTAATTTCTTCCCTTTTTTGTTGTTTTTGCTTAAAAGCGACACTACTTTTTGTTTTGTCCATGATTTTTTGTTTTTCGAGCTGTACTTTTGACTTTAAGTTTTTAGTTACTACTAGATAGTTCTACCAGTTGCGTCTAGGTGGCGTTTTTGAAGAAATTGAGATTTATTTGAATAATTAAGATATCGTAAAATATTGTCATTATTTTAGTCTAACAACCAAAGTAGACTAGACTAACAACCAGAAGCCACAAGCGCCCCCTAGCATTATGGGCCCTGGTGCGCTGCACCACCTCGCATCTTAGTAGCTACGCCACTGGAACCGAGATAAATGTAAAGTCGTAAAATACGTAAAACTTTACAATAACAAGTAAAATGATCGACTAGGTGTGGTTTTTCGTGAGTATCTCGTTCCAGTGCAATTATAATTATAATATTCCGATTGTAAAGTCCTCATTTGCCCAAAGGCATTTTTACTTCCTTGCGCCGAGATTTTAAAATAACTTAAATGAGAGTTATAAGAATGCAAACAACATAAATTCATTCAAAATACTTATAAAGAAGTACCTGCTTGAAAGGGGTCCAATGTATGCTGAGTCTCAATTGCTCTCGCTAATAATTTAAGTTGTTTTATTAAATTATATATTACTAACTAATATCCCATCTCGTGTATTATTTGCTATGTATATATATGTGTAGGTATGTATATATATATATATATATATATATATATATGTATGTGTATGTTTATATGTATATATTCTTATGTATTATGCAATGCAACGTAAGTTCATAATATCAAAAGAGTTAGCTCGTCGATACAATTAAACAAAAATCAGCATCCCTAGATACGGGTCTCTGATCTAGTTAGGAATGCGGATAAACATTTTCACCATAGGATGTGCTCAATCTCTCCCAACTCATATCAACCATATTATGTAAATGGTGTTTATATGACAGATTATATAAAGTTATTGTAAATTAATAAATAAAAAAATAAAAAAATAAAAATCAGAGAAAAAATATTAAGTTTATTTATGTTAATCATTAGGCTGACTATCAAATTGAAAACATAATTAGCGCCCTGGGCTAATCAATGTTTGCCCTACGAGAAATTATATTCCCGACGGCATCAGAGGAATTATTTGGTGCTACTACCTGTAAAGTTAGGATTGGTCTTCATGATCGCCAATAACGCCAATTACCGATAACGGTAATAGCATTAAAAAAGGTGAGAATCAAACAATTGCCATTTCACATCTATATATTTGAGTATCAGGCGTTATTAACATTATTCAATTAATCACTAAGTATTCATAGGAATCTATTCGAACTTCTTCTCCGCCAAAGGGTATGTAAATGCATTGTTTGCTTGGAATGATCTGCAAAAAAATAAAAAAGAGTTACCTAATATGATAAAAAATATTTTCGCAAAACCAAGTCAACCCAAAAGTAATAATAATAATAATTTTATTCATTCAAAAACATAAATTTACAATCGTATTAGTTGCAGAATCTGCCTAACTAGGCCATAGCCCGTACCGAGGAAAACTCTATGTATGGCAAAGATTTATTTATGTGCACATAATATTAAAATGAAAAGTACAAAATATGATAAAATATAAAATAGACAAGCGAATTCAAATTAAACTTATAATTATATTTAAAATATTGATATAGCATGGTCATGGAAATAAATATTAATATAAAATGTCGTAATATGAAGTTTGTAGAACAAATAAATAAATAGTATTAAAATATAAAGTGTAGTGCAATGTATGACAATAATAATAATAATGCAGACCTTTACTTTAAAATATGACTTATTGCCTTTTCCACCTCATTTCTACCAAGTTGAAGTAAATGTTGTGTAATTTTAGATTTTAATTGGATTGACTTAGTGTGTTGGCATGTTTTTATAGATTCTTTTAGATGGTTATAAATTTTTGGCCCTATAAAGCTAAAGTGTCTTTGGGCGAAGGATGTTCGGGTTTTCTGTACAATGTGTTTACAGGTTCTGTACAAAGTAGACCATCATTTCCATCCAGCAAGAAGTCGTAAATATCGATAAAGCAGAATAAGTTGAATAATACATTGTTGTAAGTAATTGCATCTAATTAAAGGATAATAAACATAATAAGTTTAATTGTAATACAGAGACACTTATTAAAAATTATCGCCAAATATAGATGCAAATAATATAGAGCATTCGTTCCTATCCTGCTTATTATTGTGTACCCCCTGTGTATTGTGAATAGTGTCAGGATAACTCCTGACTGTTGTGGTAATCTAATCTAATAACCAGATCAATATGACTAACATACACCTTGAAAGCAACAGCCTCAACATAAACCTATTTTATAGACGAGTATTAGTCAATATTTCAGTACTGAATACCAGTTTTCGTTATATAGTCGAGTCCAAGATGGTGAGTGATACTCGGTGCCAAGTGCGGACCACCCGAAACGTCAGACGCTATTTTCGCTCGTTGTGGCTTTCTTGTGAATTTGGCTGTTTTCTTGACTTACTTCGAAACGTCATACGATATTTTCGCTTGTTGTTGTCTTTATTTAGGCTTTCTTTTGAGTTTCAATGTTATTTTACTTTATTATGTACCTACCTTTTGGATTGTTTTTGGATTAATTTTTTTTACTACTGAAAAAAATATTTGGACACATTAACGACCCTGCCCAATTAACGACGATTTAAATTTTGCTTAGTTTGCCCTTGCTGTTTGTGCGTGTATCGCGAAAAATATAAATGATCGCAGGAATCACGAAAACTACGGGAGTATGGTTTTTTTTAGGCACTAGCAATGAGATGAACATTACGAAAATTACGAATATATTGACAAGACCTACATTTAAATCAATAAACATAAATAAGCGATGGCAAATGTTATTCAACGTAAGAAATAAAAGTTTGGTCATTTATTTGCAAGCTTTTTGTACAATACAAATATTCCACACCTAATGGTTAATACGTTTGACAGTATTTTCGCTCGATACAAATAAGGTCCAGAATACTTAAACCATACTTAGCTGAGTTGTATGGATTTCTCGGAGTTGGTTGGATATTCAATACTTAAGTATCGCACGAAACACAGAAAATATTTGGCTGAATTTTACTAAAGTACTGAACAGACTCAACTGTAAATTCGGGTGAAAGACCGACTAATGGAGACTTTATGAAAGTAGAGACTTTACGAAGGGAGGAATTACCAAACACTACAATCCAGAACAAAAATATGCGAACTTCTCGAAGGAAAAACGACCACAAACAGTTACAGACCACGAACACTACAGAATAAATTGCAGCGGTCACATACTCCGCAGAAAGTGACCAAAAGAAACTTACGCCGATGGAAATACTCAGCAGGCAAACGGAAAGAAGGAAGAATGATTGACTTCAAAAGACATGGAATACCTTGACGTAGCGAAAGAGGAATGGGAAGAATTGGTACAAGACAATATTAAACTGTGGAAAACAGTGCAGGAATTATGTAAATCGGATGTAATGGATACGGAAACTGACGAAGGATTAGACACGTGGGTCAACGATTAAACGAAACACCAACCATTAAGATGGAAAAATCCAGAATATACTAGACATCGACGAAAGAAGCGAGAATGATAGACACAAAGACAACAGTTACTATTTACTGTCCCTACAATCCTAACCTTTTGTTTGGTGTTTTCTTGTGTCGGTGATCCACTTGTCTATATCTTTTCACAAACGTCCGTATCTGTTTCCTCCATTTTATACTTTCTGCACTGTTTTTAAACATTTTGTCTTTGTCTTGTCTTGGCTCTTTCGTTTTGTCAAATTATCTGATGTCATGAATAAGAGGAGCTTTGTATGTATATTCGGTCTTCTTAATTTTCCTACGCCTCTTCAATATCTCTATGTGGCTGTAAATACATGCGGTGCCTTTTTGCGAAGGATGTGATCGTAGTAATTCATCTGGTAGATCTGAATCTTTTTTGTGGGAATCTTTCCTTCGAGGAGATTGAAAAGCGGCAAGTTTTTAGCGGGCTTATTATTCGCAATTACAATTTGAAGTGAATTTTTCAATGTATATCTTAAAGAAGCAATAGCATACCTTTCCAGGACATAACGAGCCTCTGTGGCGCGTTCTGCCGATATAAAGGGTATCACCAGACGAAGTATGGCAGCCCGTTACAGCACCAGTTGGAATATGTCTGTTCGATTCCCATCTGACACGGCCAGCATCTGCACATAGCACCTACAAATTTTGACAACATTTTAATATTAATTTATTATTATTTCAGACAAGAATCACTTACTTTATTATTCATTACAAGTTGAAAAATAACCAATATGAGATTATACTTAACAGAATAATACGATACGTTTGATGCGATGCGTCCGATGCTTACGATGCGGACATGTGGACGCTTACCTTAAAATAAGCCTGTTTCTCCCCGCTGCTAAATATATGCCTCTCCCAAGGCTCGCCACGCTGACAGGTCCTCCGTCTTCCTCATCCATTCGCTTCCAGCTGTCTTTTCTACTTCTCAGACCTCTGGTAGTTTCCATTGTAGGACATTTCGTCCTCCACGATATTCAGTACTTGGATATATGTTATCTGTTCTAATGGGTCTATATCCGCTCCTAATGTGGTATGTTCCTGACTAAGTTCCTAATGGTTTCGGGCAGCTTGGGTGGTGTTGGCCAATCTATGTCATCTGGCCTGCCCTACTAACCATTCAACTCCCATCTGGTTACCTCCTCGTAGAGAGGCCTACCCTGTCGTGGCCGATGTGAGTTTTCGCCACGGCTGTAATCTGATAGTTGGAGGCGATTGGGATCAGAAGATCCCGGATTCGGGGAAATACCTCGGGCAGAACTGGGCCGTTGGTGCATTATCCGGTTTGCTAGGTATTAAATGCACTGTCGGCTAATAACTAGGGGGTCTGGACATGTATGTGTCCTAAAACAGATGAGGGTAGTTGTCGATCTGACGTGTTTAACCCTTGAGTCGATCTGTTGGCCACCCAATCCCTAGTGACCAAGGCGGACAAAGGGTGCCTCGGTTTGTAAAATATTCGAACTGAAATACCGCTTAAGAGACCGTCAAGCGATCTCGAACCTGTGACCAGACCGGGGGACGGAGAGATTCAGCCTCGAGGCTGCCCGCTGAGTTTAGTTCCCAGTGCCACGCGGTATACTGTCGGACGGTGAGTTGGCGTCGCTAGACATTGGGCTGTGTTGTCCCTAAGTTTTTACGTTCACTCCAGGTTGAAGGAATGATCACGTATCGTATCACGTATCACGCATCACATAACCTTCTGGGGTGACAGGTTCGTCCATTGTAGATGATACCATTGATTTTATATTACACTATAATATAAAATCAATGGTATCATCCGAGTTATTAGCCGACAGTACATTTAATACCTAGCAAACCGGATAATGCACCAACGGCCCAGTTCTGCCCGAGGTATTTCCCCGAATCCGGGATCTTCTGATCCTTGAAAGATGTGATCAACCCACTGTTTCAGCTTGCCTATTTTCTGATCTGGACGGATCACAGGTATCGGTAATAAATGTTATAATAGTGGTAATAGTCTATCTATACTATACAGTCCCTCTCAATTGCGACTGATTTCCACCCTATACACACTTACTTCGATCTCAGTTACGTCCACTTCTCTTCCGCGATGAGTCACATGGGCGTATCCACTGGTCGGACGTATTTTACAAGGAAGTAAATGACCTCTGTGTTCGGCTCTTCCGACCCATAGCTTTGACCTGTCTCCTTCGTAGCCGGCAACCACGGCACTACCTTCCAGTCTCCGGCGGCATGATGACGCAGTGGACGTCACCCAGTAATAATCTGAAAGAAACAAGATCAGTTCTGATTCTCTGATGATTTACGTTCTGGACACGCCTCTATGTACGAGGCGTGTCCAGAACGTAAATCTCCTGGGCCTCTGGCGCTTAACGGGATTTTTTAAACAAAGCGTTCTCTTTCTTTTTCTTTTTTTTTATTGTTTTTATAACCAGTTGATAGGAATTCCTACACTTTGTTATGTCAAAACTAACAGAAATTGCAACATAATATTTAACTATATAGGTACCTATGAAGGTATAAGGTATGAACGTCGGTATTACAAAGTATGAGCTTTGAACATCCAAGCGCAGATTTTCTAAGTTATATAGAGAAAACAAAAATTTCTATCAATTTTATTTACATAATTTCGTATAATTTTCATTTGGACAATAGTACCTACTAATAATAAAACTACCTAATTATTGTATGATTTCACAAATTATCATACGGAAAGTTATTTTAAAGAAAAAATACAAATATAAACAAATGAGTAATAATAATAATAGTCAATAGCCAATAGTAAGAAAAAAACACAATTGTAAAATAGTCAATACTAGAAAGAATAAGGAATAAGTCAAGTAAGTTTAAAGCTGCGAAAAATCGATATTGTCGCATAAATGGTGGTTTTAATCAAAATACCCTTTACCTTTTCCTTAAAGTAAACATCCCCAAGGTATCTGATGTGTGATGGAAGTTTATTGTAGAATACGTAAGCTGAATTCTTATTCCAAGAGCATCCTAATGTAAAATAACGGAAAATTCATGATAATCAACTTTGCCAAAGAGCGTAATTTTTATTTTTATTTTTAACGACGACGGCTATATTGCTAGATTTGACAATTAACTTAAATTTAGATATTTTTAATATATTTATTTAAGAATTTTATTTAAGAATTAATTACTATAAAACATTGATTAGCTTACAAAAATAACAGGAACCGAATGGCAAAACCTTAACCTTTTGCTTATTTGTTTCTGTCACCCAACTGGGACTAGCCCGTTCTAGGGTGGACAGGACTCCAATATTACAATCAAGTTTGCTTAATTGCTTGGTTGCCTACAAATGTACAAGTTTTAGTAAAAAGCTAATGACACTAAATTGCCCTAAAATGTGGTCTTCAGAATAAAATAAAAAATTAATAATAATAAAAAATATTAAAAATATATAATAAATAAAATGCAATTCTATTATTAAATCGGCAATAAATATAATATAAAATTCGATTAAATCATATAAATAAAGTTATATGTGAGAAAAGAAAGAAACAGTCATTATTATTTAATATTATGTTTTAAGTAATATAAGATTTAATATAAAAATACCTATTCTAAAAGTATAATTCATTGTCAAAGTAAAATATTTTTTGGTAGTTAGTTCAATGTTAAAAAATACTTAACATATAAGTTTAAAAATATGTTAATAATTTGTGCACCTAAGTTTTATTATACTATTATTTCTAACATTTGATGTATGGTTAGTCTGTCATGATTCGATAACCATTTCTTTAATTTATTTTTGAATTCCCTAAATGTCAAATTCATTTTTATTTCCATATTGATCAGATTGTAAAATCTCGGCGCAATGAAAGAGTAATGTCTTTGACCAAATGATGTTTTCCTTCTGGGTATTATTAAGCTATTTTCTACAACTTGTCTCGTTGGTCGCCGGTTCTGAATTATTCCTAAATTTGAGTTATTGTCCAAAAATAGCCTTAAGAGGGAAGTTTTTAGAAAAAGTTGCCTACAATCAAGAACTTTAGCTTCCTTATACAGTTCATTAGTGGGATGGCGATATGGTCTACGTAGAATAATTTTTACCCTTATCTATTTTCATGACCATCATATTATGGCCTTGATAATTATGACTACAGACATTGAGCTCTTTTTTTGATCAGCAATTTTGATTATTAGATTATTTTCTATTTATCAATGGTTTTCAAACCAATTATAATTTAATTTACTAAAATTAATTTATATTGCCACAACTATATCATGATAGTCAATATTCTTTAATTAATTACATTATTTAAAATTTTACAGGCAAAGACGCATCCAAGTGTAGGAAAGCCTACCTACTGGAGCAGAAATAAATTGAAATTGAAATTGAAATTGACAGATAAAGCTATTTAGGACCTTACTAGTCGCATCCTAAATTAACGCAAGTTGTCTTTCTTTCGCGTATTATGCGAATGAATATTTGAGGTAGTTGAAGTAGTCTCGATATTTTTTATCGAGAGTACCTATACGAGTATATACGCGGCGTAGAAAGTCATGACAACAAGTTCTACAAAGCAACAACACAGCGTTCAAGGTGAATGTTGTAAGAGTAGAACGCGCGCTCATTTATGACAGTCGGTTGAATATCCTTGTTCCGTTTCTTCTCGCGTAGGAAAACATGCCATTCTAGATGTTTGGAGCTTACTCCTTAAGAATCGATCTCATTTAAAGCCTCCGATACGACAATTTGAAGGGTAGTAAAATCTAGCGTTTAAATGCGTTACGTTTAATGCCAGTAAAGTTCGAACATTGAAAAGAGTGCAACAATACCCAACCGGAAACCATAACTTCGATGAAATTTGCCAGCTTCTGAGCCGACCCATACTGACCATACATGTGTCGTATGATGAAATGAAACAGATATCAAATCAGCACATTTTAATTTGAGAGAATCACACTCCAGTCGCGCGTCGGAGCTGACACGCACATTTTATTTTATTTTAAAACTAGCTGACCCGTGCCCACTTCGTTGGACGTTAATTTTTTTTACTTGTGATGAAATTGAGTGTGGTTTGGTTAGTAGTGAGTGATATGATTTATTTTCTGGCTGCCAAAAGAAGGGTTATATTTTTACTGCATATGTATGTATGTATTTGCATGCCAATTTGACTATATTACCGTTATTTGTGAGTGTCTTCTTGTGAGTGTCTTATTTGTGAGTGTCTTATCTATTTAACCATTTATGCAGCAAAAGTGAAATTATATGCAGTAAAAGGGAAAAGTCTTTTGTTTTAATTAAACACTTGAGACGATATATTTACTTATTTTGATAATAATTCATAATTGTTGATAATATGACCAATAAACATGACATGACAACAATTTAAATTATTTTTTAATTTGAAAAACTACTTTTTGTTACAAATATAAAAGTTAGACATATGCTGTCGCTGACTTTTTTGTAGGCATTATCAAGCTCTACAACTTTTCTTTAGAACTTAATCATATATCTCTCATCGTTAAGGCAGCGTTAGTTAGAAACGTTTTCGTTCGACCGTTTTTTCTCAGACTTACTTTGCAAACACGACTACCACGAAAAAGTCTTTTCATTTTTCGGATTAATATATAGCCTATGACACTCACAAATAACGTGGCTTTCTATTGGTAATAGAATTTTCAAAATCGGTTCAGTAGATCCAGAGATTACTTCCTACAACGTCACAAACTTTACCTCTATATAATATTAGTATAGACGAAGACTGCGCGACCTGGATCGAAAAAAGCGCAGCGAGGACTGCGCGCGTCTAGAACGAGAAATGTAAAACATGACGTACACATAGAAATGTCAGATGTGATGTGGGGCAGGTGGCTGTTTTGCTGATGTATTTCAAGGGCCATTTGATAGATGGCGACAGTATGTTCGATTCGAATCGAATTTAAAAGCATGACATTATAATGTTATAATAGCTATGTTGTAGCCATATACAAATAACATACAATTTAAAAAATCTTTTAGAGTTTTTCATTTTAAATCCCCGGTACGGCAATTTTATGGGTATTTATGTCAAGCGTTATTTTATAAATGAATTAATGTTAGCGCCATCTAAGCAAAATATTTCAAAATGAAATAACTTTTCGTAATATAGGTTCAATCAATCAATCAATCAACCAATCAATCAATCAATCGTCAATCAATCAATCATCAATCAATCATCCATTAATCAATCAAGCAAACAAGCAATTTTCTATGAATAGAAGTATACATATACTTCTATTCATAGAAAATTGCTTGTTTCATAGAAAATAGCTTTCAGTATTATAAGAAATGCGTTTTTTTACCCCCTTTGCGTATTGTACGATATATTCAATGACAATCGCGCTCAAAGAGTAATCTCTAGTCGCGCGTCGGAGCTGACACGCACATTAAAAAAAATTAAAACTGTTAATAGGGTTAGTGACCATGGGAAATGTTATTTTAAAAGTCGGAATCAGAAAATGATTCATGTTAGTTATTATCCATTTTTCTCTGCGCATTTTACATATACATAGAAGATTATTAAATGAAACGTTACTTGCATGAAATGTTAAATCTTTCTATTATATAACATCTGTACTTAAATAAAAAACCGCTCCTTTTCCCATCCGACCAATTATTCTCAGACTTTAATGTACTTCCAAAGGAATGACAGGACTACGATATCTAAACTTCGGGACCATGGACATGAGACTAGACATCGATACAGACAACCGGAGGTAAAAATGAACACGACATATGGACAACGACATTATACTTTTCTAGCTCCGAGACTATACAATAAACTGAGAATGGACGTATCGACGACCGACTTACCATACCCTACTTTTCGAAGAGTAGGGTATGGTAAGTCGGTCGTCGATACGTCCATTCTCAGTTTATTGTATAGTCTCTTGAATGAACATATTTCTATTTATATTTATATATATTATGCAAATTTACGGTTATATTGTATTGTATTGTATTGTAGAACATTCTTCCCGCACAGCACGTAACATCCATTTGGGGACATGTATGGCGGCCGCCTAAAATCCGAAACGTCCGCTACTGGATATCGCGCTCGCCGCTGCGAAAAATGCAATTTACGATTCGAAACGTCGTACTTAATGCTTTCGACGGCGGAACGATGTGGCCAAATAATCTATAATTCGGCGGCCACCGGTGAAAAAATCGAACGAAGATTTAAAAAGTTAGCATATACGTCAAAACGTCAGTCCATCGGCCAGCGCCGCGGGCGCGTATAGTTCCGCGGAATGGTGGTTTTGTGCAGTGTTTTGTGGATAAATGTGCAGTGTTTACTGGATAACAGTGAGTAATTTGCATTTTTAAGTAGTTTAGGCATTAGGATTAGTCAATTGAGATAGTCCATTTGCTGTTTTTCACGAATTTTTAAAGAAAATACTTCGGCGGCAACAAACGGCTCGCGAAAAAATGGTTGTTATTATTTTGTAATGTTTATGAAATATCCCGATATATTGCGAAATATGACGTAATATCGCTTTAATTTACTAAAAAAATAAGTATTGTTTCATTTACATCCTAAGTTATCACATAATTAGGCGTATTTTGAAAATTATATCTTGTTTTGTAAAATGAATCGCGCAAAGAAACTTGTTTTGATAATTACTATGAGAGAATAAAGTGCGATTTTCCATAGTTTTTCGATGAAATGTGACTCCTTGGAGTATAGTAATTAGTTATTAGATATATAATAAGTCTATGATAAGACAATATAATTGAAAAAATCTAACGAATTTTATATTATGACCATTCAAAGTTTATTATTAAGTTCGGACGCGGAAGCTCTCAAAACTTTAGATTTTTCTATAATATCAGACAAAGCTCAAAGTTCTGGTGTGATTTCTAAAAAGTGTGATGTAGTAATAAAGTTATTTTGAAAGAATTTCATATAAAAAAATACCATAAGTAGTCACAAATTAAAAATTAAAAATTTTTTTTTTACGAGAATACATAAAAATTTTCTTGGCTGAATAAATAAATATTTTTGCATGCAAATAAGTAAAAAAAAAATATCGTTTTGGTAAAGCATTTAATAAAGAACATAACTGTATTTACAATTTTTGCATATTTTACGTATTTTGTGACAAAAAAATCGAAATGATTTTATAGGCGAGTTTTTTCAGTTTGCCAATTTTGTAATATTTATTCATTATTATCTTAATTGTTTTACGAGATAAGGTTATAATGTTTTATATGTCAAATTTCAATGCGATCATTTTTATCTTTATCTTTTTTTAATCCGTGTAGTGGTTCATAAGTTATGATCGTTTTTCTCAAGGCCGTTGACTCGCGTCGATTTTTTGCCCGAGTATGTCGCGCGCAAACGTGATAGGTGAGTTTTTACCTCGCAACGTGAGGGGCTTCTATATTATATAAAAAATGGCATTGCAAATTGTAATTTTCTTTGATAAATAGTTATCAAGGCACTTTTGCATATGTAAATATATACTCGTATTATCATAATAATATATTTTAAATTTTTAAATATCATATTATATGTATGTACTTATTTATAATAATTTTTATTTATATATACATTTATATAAATTCATTTAAAGTTTATGCGATTATCGTATCTATGTATGTATTATATTAGATGTAAGAATATTTATTTATTTATATTTGAACTACCTTCCGTTTAATTTGGTACAGTCTCTTCAAAATTTTTAAATTTTAGAATAAAGTAATTACCTCCATCCTTGTATTATTAAATGTAAATACCATTGCAATATAAAGTTAAAAAATATATAAAAAAATTAAATATAAACCTAAAAGCGGATATATCATGCTCTTTCGGCAGGCAATATACGATTTCTGTTGGTACCACCTCGATACAGGTTATTCCTAGTGAGGTGGTAAACCACAAACTATCATTTCTAAATCTCTTTCCGAGTTAGGAAGTAAATTGGAAAACTGTTCAATTAATTATAAAATATTAGGCTAAGAGAATGTTTTTTTTGTAACTAAATGTATTTTTATGGACTTAAATAAATAAATAAATAAAACATTTGTTATTATAACTACTATTTTCAATATTCGATGTGAAGATTAGGGTGGTATCCCACCTTAATTGATAAAGAAATTTAGGTACGAAACGGTTGTCATTTCTTACATATTATGTTGGAAACAGTCGCTTCGAAAAGATTTTGATTTGTACTTAGATATCGTACATAGTGCATATTTCCGGGAGATTAAGGACATACCCAGGCCGGTGTGTCTTACAAAAGGGCTATTAGGTGAAAAGTTAAATAAAAAAGGTATACAGGATGTTTTTTAATTAGTAAGGTTGAAGTGGGTCTGTAAATCTTATCTATCGAAGAAAAGTTTGAGAAGCGTTGAGCGCACTGCGCCATCAAGCGGAAGAAAAAAATTCGCTTTTAAAAAATATTAGCAATATTTTACCTACCGCTAGATAGCGCATCGTGCTCACAGCTTTTAAAAGTATTTAAAAAAACTAATAAAAGAAAAGTTAAAAAAAAATTTATTATTAAAAGTTGCTTAGTTCGTTGTACTGATTCACCCACTAAAAGGATGTCACGAATTAAAAACTCATCCTGTAGATATTACCTAGCGACGAGAAATCTGCCGGAATACAGGGAAATGCATTCATAATGCCATTGCGCGGGAACTGAAACATCCTGAAAAATCTGAAAAAAAGAAAATAAGATTAGTGTAGTGTGCTACAGTGGCGTCAACAAAATGAGACGTTCAAATATAACATAGGTTGCAGTGTTTTTCACATTCCTGGCAAGGAAAGTATTGTGGACGCACTTCTGTGTGTCTGTCTGTCTGTATTCCTCCCCCATAGCGCCAGAATGCTTCATCCGATTGAGCTGAAATTTGGCATGCAGGTATCATTTGGTCATGGCAAGAGTTAAAAAGGTGGATAGGCTGGTGGAAATCGGTCCACCAGCTAGCGCTTTTTCCACCACTAGTTTCTTCTACCGATATACTTCTTATTCCGTGGATTTCTCTTCCGCCTTATATAGAGTGTTTTAAAAGATAGGCAAGTACTCAGGATGTATAAAGTTTCGGACGAAAATATTCTTCTTCTTCCGATATTTTTCTTCTTCCATGGGTGCCTATCCCGCCTTATATACAGTGCTATAATATATACCTAAGTACTCAGAATGTATAAAGTTTCGGACGAAAATATTCGTCTATGTCTGATAGTCTACTTCTTCCGTGGATTCCTATCCAGCAGTATCTAGAGCAGCGGTTCCCAACCTTTTTTATTTCGCGCCTCACTAAATGCGTATCCGGAATGTATACGCCCCATTTCCCACAAATTTACGTTAAAAACATTTGAAAAAATCAATTAATAAAACACATTTTGTTGCCTTAGAAATATTTTGTTACAGGTATATAAATCCTTATAGTATTAATTTAAACATACTCGTAATTACACATACAAATACGTACAACCTTGTTGTCATAGTTTAACGTCTTCTTTAATATAATAATATGTAAAAAAAAAATCGAACAACTTAATTAGGAATACAATTTTCAACTTTGATGAGATTGCTGAGGCTGCATTTTCTGAATTAGCTTGCTGATTCGCGGTTTTCTATGGGATATAGCGCAGCATAAGTCGTTTGCAACGGTCTATTTCGTTGCTTAGTCTTTATAGCGAGTAGTGTGGAAAAACTATTTTTACACAGATATCACATATATCCGTAAGCGTGACAAGTTTATATCCACACAAAACCGGACGATATTGACTCTGCCATACTTGATATGAACTCGGCTCTTGCCCATATTTCTTCTTGGGCTAAAAGTCATGGCATTGTCTTAAATCCTACTAAGACCCAATCAATTATAATTGGCAGTCAACAATTACTGTCTCCTATTTCTCTATCATCTTTACGTCAAGTAGAAATCGAGGACAACGTCATTGGGTATTCTAAAGTCGTAAAGAATTTAGGTATACTCGTGGACGAGACATTTTCTTGGCAAGCACAAGTCAACGAAGTAAGCAGGCGAATATATAATGGCTTTCATAGCCTTCGGAGGTTGCAGAGATTCCTCCCTGTAAGCACTAAGCAAACCATAATTTAAAGTCTGCTTTTGCCGTTACTAGACTATGCCGATGTCGCATATTTGGATCTCACCGAAAACAGACTGGATAAACTTGAGCGCCTACAGAACGTTTGCATAAGGTACATATTCAATCTGAGGAAGTATGACCATGTTTCCGAGTACCGATCAAAATTGCAATGGCTTCGTATACGGGACCGGAGAAATTTGCATATCCTTTCACTTCTATATAATGTCCTACACAACCCTACATCTCCCTCCTACCTCAACGAGGCTTTTACCGGGTTAGGAAGTCATGGTCTCCCACTTCGTTTAAGTCAGAATAATATCCTACGTATCCCAAAACACAATACCACTTTTTTTCCTACTCCTTCTCCGTACATGCAGCTCGACTGTGGAATCAGCTTCCTTTAACTATTCGAGGCGCTAGCTCGCTGTTCACCTTTAAGCAATCATTGAAAAAGCACTTCCTTTCACAATAAATATTAATCATAAATTCTAACCTTTCCGTTATCCCCTCCCTTTCCTTACCTTATTTGGCAGTTTATTTATTTACTTATTTATTTATTTATTTATTTATTTGTTAATCTATCAAAATATGTATGTATATACATATACATACATATAATATGTCCAACTCAAAAATTTATTTATATATTTACTTTTTACTTTAGATACACACACAATGTATATTATATGCTATAATTTCAAATTTAATTTTAAGCTATAATTTTGTTGCCTACTCTTCTTTTCACACCAGCATGTTGGTTGACTGGAAGATATTGCTGTAGTGTAGCAATAAGTCCGCCATTGTACCTTATTTTTATTGTGCAATAAAGAGATTTTCATTCATTCATTCATTCATTCTTTTACTGATGAATCGTTTTTCAAGTCGATTGCTTCTTCCTGCAGCGACTCTTGTACATTCTCGATGTTGAGGTTAAAGGGGTTCTTTATCAATTTGTGAAGCATGTTATCAGAGAAGTTTTCTGGAAAGTATCTCCCGAATTCATCTGGCAGGTTTTCCAGATGTTTCCTTTTATTTCTTTACTACAAAACACTGTATGTAAGATTGCCTCAGATTTCTTTTGTCTTACCCATTATCTATATTGTGAATGCAATGTGTCGCGCCCTACCTGGAACAACGTCGCGCCCCACCAGTGGGGTGCGCCCGATTGGTTGGGAACTGCTGATCTAGAGTGTACTACTTTAATATGGATAAATACACAAACCACAAATATTTCATAAAAAAACGCAATAAAAATAATTATGAATACAGTAGGTCACTTTTTGTAATGTTTTTGTAATGTCGTGTTTTTAATTCCTTTTAATATATTTACTAATGCTGAATATAGTTAGTTAGTTAGTTAGTTAGTTGTACTGGGCGTTCCTCCGCAAGTCGACATCCAGTGTGCCTATTTTGCGTGTAAACGGGGGTAGCGCTATTCCACCCACCCCAGCTCCTCGACGAAAGCCAGCAGGGCTTTCAGGTTTCCTGCTGCCTCGCGCAGGGTGCCTGGAGTCCCAAGGTGTTTTGTCCTGTATACTTCTACCTGTTTACAATCTAGCAGAATGTGTTTTGTGGTTTGTTCCGCCTCCATGCATGCTCTGCACATGGGGCTATTCGTTCCGCCCATGTTGAAGAGGTGTTTGTTTAGTGTGTTGTGTCCTGTTATCAGTCCCACTAGTTTGCGTAGTTGGGGCCTTTTTGTCCTTAGAAGTGTTTTGGTAAGTTTGTGGTTGTATTCCACTACTATTTCTTTGGTTTGTCTGCAGGTGTCTATCTCTTTCCAGTGTGTTTGATGTAGTTGTTTGTAGTGGTTGTCAAGTTGGTTGTTTATGTGCGAGTAGGGTAGGGGCACGATAGGTTCGGGTCCGTATGCCGGTGTGTCTGAGCCCTTACGGGCTAGTTCATCCGCAGCATCGTTTCCTCTTGAGTTACTGTGTCCCTTGATCCATTTCAGTGTCACCTTATTGCCTTTTCCGCATACGTCGAGGAGGCTTTGGTGGCATTCGTATACGAGCCCAGATGTAAATCTATCGCGGCTTCCCAGTGCCTGTAGGACTGACCTGCTGTCCGATAGAATACATATGTTTTCGTGTTTTAGCTGCCGCTGTTCCACTGCGTTGCAAGCTTCTATTATTCCCATACATTCTGCTTGGAAAACTGTGTTGTGTGTTCCGAGTGGTTTGAAGATGTGTATATTTAGGTCTTCCGAGAAGACACCACATCCTGTACCTTTGTTGGTTTTTGATCCATCTGTGTAGATTCTTAGGTCCGTTTGATTCAGTGCTTCTTTTGAGTCTTCTGTTAATGATATGGCATATTCTTTCCAGAAGATCATAGTTTTTGGTATTCTGTCGATTGCCGCATCCAGCATTGGAAAACTTGACAGTATATTATCATATATATTCGTGTGCGGTGTTTTATATTTGGTCCATAAGTTTAGATTCTTTAGACGAGTAGCCGTTGCGGCTGCTTCTTTTTGTATATGTAGGTGTAGTGGTAGAAGCCCTAGCATGATTTCCAGCGCCGCTGTCGGAGTTGTTCTCATGCAGCCGGTCGCTGCTATACATGCTAGCCTTTGCATTTTCTGTAATTTGTTGATTGCAGTACATGCTGAATATAATAACCATTGATAAAAGCGTTGATTATATATGGTATTATATTGCTTAACTCCATAGTATGTTTTGGCAACCCTTCTGCGCCTGAAGCATGCAGGTGGCACTGATAGCATTGCCCGGCAAAACTAATAGCAGTTTATTTGGTCATCTATAATAACATTGATATGTAATGTTTTTTTTATGAAGGATTGATTGATTATAAAAACCCAACACTTTAAGCAATGATAACAATAATCATTTAATTATTATTTCCATCTATAGCATTTATATATAGGCTGATTACATCACAGAAATAATACGGACAGATAAAATGTCATCTAGTAGTGTACCTGAATGTGCGTATTTATTAGATACGTATTAAAACCTGCATAGCAAATTAAAAATTGGCATCATTATGTAAATAATATTATAATAATGAAAGCCATAATTTAATAATTCGTTTGCTGTTAAATTATTATTTTATTTCGAGATAGTATATCGTAGAGGCGTGTCTAGAGCGCCATCTATAGTGCGCCGCCATGCTGCCAAAACACGAAGGCCGCCTTATTGAACACGAGAAGATTAATGAATGTTTGGAACTATCAGCGCCATCTACACATTGCGTTTTGTAGTAAAACCCTAGCGGCCAGATCGCGTAGTACAATTTAATACGCTAATATCAATAACTAGGGTTTTCGACTACAGCGGGCGAGCCCGTCACCTCAGGAAGTTTTAACGATTAGTCGGTCTATCTCCCTGGAGTGAGCGCAGAAGACTTGGCCAAAAAGTCCACCGTCTAGCTCCGCCACAAACCCGTAAGAGGCCAACGCCTTAACCGCGAGATAGCCAGGAATGTTACCCGGCGGGCTTAGGTACACTCACGCCCTTACTTCCAATTGCGACCAGATTACTCCAGTCTCTCGATTGGTTACGAGTTCGAGGTCGCTTGCGCGGTCCTCTCCCTTACGAGGCGGTGAAACGGTGTACACCGAATCTATCGCGGACCACGGCATCCTTCGGATCGGGTAGCCGATGGTCGTTTCAAGAGCAGTCACCGTAAGGTCCGCGACCACCCCCGCTCTATAGGAAACAGTACTGCTTCCAGACTCCCCCGACTGTTAGTCAGAGTGCGCAATCGATTGGCTTAAGCCGCACGATGCGCAGACCGTCCAAGAGCGCCAGAAGTTTGATTCCCAGAGGAAACTGACCATAGGGTCAGAGTCCTACCCAGGTTTGCACTTCATGCGTGGAGGCCGTCGGATAGGTGTTGACCCGTGAGTGTGACCAACCCTGAACAGAATGGGTCTTCGTGGCCAACTCAGCAAGAGCCCATTAACTCCCACGCTAATATCAATAGTATGTAAATGTATCCACAGAGAGCAAAAATAATAGTCAGTACCTAAATATCGGGGAAGACAAAATACATAGTTATTCACCTTAGGCCGTTTTGAAAGTATGCGGGATCCGGGGTCAAATACTTAACACAAAGAAACAATTAACACAACAACCCAGCCAATAGGTATCCCGCTTTATCTGTTATGGCAATGCACCCAATACCTAACAATATTATGGTCGATTCGCGAATACAATTTTGTAATCGCAATCGTTATCGTTATCGTACTTTCTGCGAAAAACTAAAAGTGATAAGTTTCCATATGTGTCGTCTAATTTCAAACTCCACCAGATCCAGTTTTTTTTTAAATATAATAATAAAAATTAAAGTAAAAAAAACATTTTTATAGACAAGCTTTTTGTCATTACTCAGTTCATGTGTAATGGAAATTACTCAAGCCAACAAAACAAAGGGGCCCAAGCTCGACTATCTTAGCACTTTCCATCAGAAAGTTCCAGTGGCAATCTTCCGGCTCTATCTTCAGACCCTCGTCATCTTGTGTAATGGAAAGTACTCAAGACAATAAAACAAACGAGCCAAAACTCGGCTATTTTAGCACTTTCCATCAGGGAGTTACAGTGGCAGTCTTCCGGCTGCAACTTCAGAACCTCGTAATAATGTGTAATGGAAATTACTCAAAACAACAAAACAAACGAACTCAAACTCGTCTATCTTAGCGCTTTCCATCAGGGAGTTCCAGTCCCTACATCCCAGCTCGATGGTACCATAATATTGCATTGTCACCGAACTTACATAAGTATGCCCATTTTTCGACCACTTGCTAGTAACTCAATCGGATACCAGCAAGTGCTTGAAAAGAGGTTTTCAAATTTTGAATTTATTTTAAATAACATTGAAAGTTAAAATAAAGCTTGAAAAAGAAACATTTTACTTTCCTGACGACCTATCGGAAAGGAAAGTATTGTGATCGCGCTAAAAAAAAATTTTGAGATGAAGATGGGAATATATATTTTGAGACTCCCTGAGACGATTGAGACTATTTCCAGACCGATCTCTGACTGTATGTATGTCTGTATGTCTGTATGTCTGTATGTCTGTATGTATGTATTCTTCCACGATAGCGCCCAGACGCTTAATCGGATTGAGCTGAAATTTGGTATATAAGCTTCTGTTAACCGTCGGAGGAACCCATTAGTTTTTGGAGTCCCTACGCCCTACGGTTGTGGTACCTCCCATACAAATTTGGGGTTCCCGGCGAAAAAAATGTTTCCGCGATAGCGCCCAGACGCTTAATCTGTCTAAGTTAAAATTTGGCATAGAAGCTTCTGTTAACCATCGGAAGAACCTATTAGTTTTTGGGGTACTTACGACCAACGTTTGGGGTACCTGCCATACAAATTTGGGGAACCTTGATTACATATTGTCCCCGCTTTCAAAATTTCTTTCTCCAATCGATAGGTATGGTCAGTGTGAATAGTCCAGTTGATTTTGGGGTCTGTACGATCTACGGTTGGGGTACCTGCCATACATATTTGGGGTACCTGCCATACATATTTGTAAACTACTTTTTCAACAGCAAAGCAAACTTATTTTCTAATAATAAATCTGTAATAGGTGCCTAAGTAAATAATAATTATAATTCGCGGCGTGGCTTGATCGGTAGCGGGTGCGGAGCGCGCGGGGGGGGGGGGGGGGGAGCTAATTTTTCGATATTAGAATAAAACTTAAGAGTTACAACAGTAATTTATTGTTTACAAATTATATTGCCGATATAATACAATGCGCCCACACTAAAATATCGATGGCCGCATTTGCGTTTGGACACTGCAATGGCCGCATACAATGCCCCACATAAAATATCGATCAAAGTTACAACGAACTACAAGAACCTTTAAATTATGTTACTTGCTGCTACGGAACCCTTCATGGGCGAGACCGACTCGCACTTGGCCGCTTTTTTTTATTTATATGTCATTTGAAAATTGGACAATCTGATATCTTTTCGAAAGGCGGATCACAAGACATCAAATGTCTTTTTATTAGGTAAGTTACATTTGCGGAAACAAATATTTTAAACGTAAATTATAATATATATTTTAAAATAGGGTTCCGATTTGATACCTATTACTAGTCAGGAAAGTCTTGGGGTGACACAACAGATTTTTTTTACTTGTCTCACTTGTTATATGTTTCCAAAACTTTCTATTGTAGTTTCCGACTACGCCAGATTCAAAGATAATAATTGAAAAAAAAAACAAACTTAGCTAGGTACATCCATGACGAACGGTTTTCAAACGCCGCCATATCATAGAATCGTGGGAACAATTTGACCTATCACGCACGCTTTGTGAGTTTCGTTTTTTTAATATTTTTTTTGTTACCCTACAAGATACGTTTTGTTGCGTTCCTCGCATACTTGAATCCCGTTGCTTCGTCTTTGATCAGGAGGAAAAATCGAACACCTCCAATGCCCAATTGTTCCATTGGCCCACACAGGTCAGCATGCAAATATTCGCCGCAAATTGCTACCCTCTCTTGTGCTGGTTTGTGCGAATCACGTTGCATTTTTCCGATATGACAACCCTCACAGAAAAAATTTGCTTCACTCGCCAATTTGATTCCTTCAACCAAGTTTTTCTTGCACATGCGTTTAATTGCTTCCACGTTCAGGTGCCCAAATCGATGATGCAGTTGCTCAAACGTGACGGTCGCAGAATTCGCATGCTCATTCAGTCGCTGTCGAAATATCATTCTCAATTGTTTGCTGTCATCTTTTACACCAACAGCATACACAACACCATCAGCATCTATCAATTTGCAGTTATCGCGGGTGATGACCATTTGGAAACCCTTCGATGTAGCGGATGCAGTTGAAAATAAATTTTGCTTCAGCTCAGGAACGTACTGCACATTGTTCAAATGTCGTTGCAGCCACACACCGTTGACCTTGGCTTCGATTAAAATTGTGCCCGTGCCACGAATCGGTATGCGATCGTTGTTTGCGATTTTGACAAAACGCTCTGCGTCGCACTTTCTATAATTGACAAACCACTCGATGCGTGAAGACATATGTTCAGTGGCACCTGAATCTGCAATCCAAATATCTATCGCTGTTCCACCGTTGAGTTTCGCACAAAATGCAACATCGCTGCCGCCCTTCTTGCCATCGGACGATTTTTCAGCACGCTTCGGACATTCTTTCTTCCAATGCCCGAATTCATGACATTTGTTGCACTTCGTTTTTTTTTTAACTCCTCGATTGACGATGGCGTCTTCATGCTGGCTTGCTGTTTCTTCGACTTGAACTTCGCACTGAATGCGACATCATCGGTTTTGCTTATTTGGTCTTCTTCCAGCTGCAAGCGACTGTGCAAACTCTCCAGGGTTCGGCCCTCTTTGATATTGTACCAAACGGTCTTGAAATTACGAAACTTGGGCGTCAAGCCACTGATGATGCGCACCATTTTGATGTTATCGGACAATTTTTCGCCTTGGTCTTCAATTTCATGTGCCATTCTGTTCACTCTTGATACATATGCAGCGACCGGTTCATCCTCAACCATTTTTAATGAAAAATACTCCTCATAGAGGCACATGATGCGCACTTCGCTCCGTTTTTCGTACAAACTGGCCAATTTCTTTCGCTGTTTTGCACATCAGAATGTGATTTGCCTGCTCGGAATCCACTGATGAAATCAGGATGGCCATTGCTTTGCCATCGTTTCGCTCGTATTGCTCTTTCACCGTCATGGCCTCATTTGCATCAGGAACTTTTCCTTCCATGACGTCCGTCAGAGCTCGCGACTTCATCACGGCATTAATTTGGAATTTCCACAATTTGTAGTTTGTGCTGTTCAATCTGTGATGGATGACAGAGCCACCGCTCGATTTATCGTCCATCAAATCCATTTTGCTTGTGTAAAAAAAAGTTCACTTATTATGTACGGCACGGCGGCTCGGCTTTCGTAGAACTTACTTTTGTTTCTTTTTATTTACAATTTAACTGTTCAGTTTTACTCGACATCAGCCACTGGGCCCATAACCTATTAGAGATTATCAGTGGTCGAGCAAAAAGAAACAATGAAACGTTGTTTATCACACAACACCTTTAATTGTAGCAGAAAAGAAACACACTCTCTTACACAATGGCTGTTTGACAGATCTTATTTTTGTATTCGGATTTAGAACAAAAACAACATGGAAACGAAAAACTAATTCAAATCCAATAGTTACTATCACTGAAATCATTGTGTTTGTGATCAGTCGTGCTAGCAATCTTGACTAGCACCACTGTGGTTTGAATAGGTATCGTGAGAGGGAAGTATGCAAGGAGATGGTATACAAGGCAGTAATGGACAGTATTCACATTCCCTAGTAGGTATAAATTATGTCGAGGTCTAACCATATAGTCATTGTATTTTTTAAGCTAATGCATAGCTTTTATCGCGGGCCTAGGCCAGCGCGGCGACCGAATGAAGAAATTTCTTAACGAAAATTAATGATTTTAAACTGATAATTACGTCTAAACGAGTACTGCTTACGATTCGAAAAAAATATATGTTAAACAAGAACATTTTCCTAATATTCTTAGCTTCGAATATTTTAGATTTTGTTTATATTACATAGTGTAATTAATTTGTGAAATTAGGTCTAACCGAACACAAAAACGACTACTACGCAAATACTATCTGGCGTATTATTATGAAACCTGCACCATTTTAAAGATAATTTAATTAGCTATCTTTTTATCTACGATTTTTTTCGAATAATTCGGTTTTTTTGCTTTATTGAATAAAAAATTCGTGCGCGGCGCTCTATCGAAAGACATTTAAATTATTCCGAATCATTTGCTGCCGCATATGATTCGGAATAATTTCAACGTTTTCCGAAAGAGCGCAGTTATCTGATATCAGAAAAAATAAAATAAATTATTATTATTATTGCATAAGTTGTTAAAAATGCTATGCAATAGCTTTACCGTGGCAGTCCCCGAGTGCCACAAGTATTTTTTTTTTGTCCACAACAAGTTTTGTGCTTGATTGCTTGGAAGTTGTTCGGTGCTCCTTCAGTGAGTAGGGTTGGTTTTGTTACGGAGGTGAGGACACCGGTTATTGATTTTTGTTCTTGTTACATGAACCTTGTGTGTTCCATGACTTTGTAATTTTTTGCTGTAGTAATTTTGTTTTTCCTCTACGGTCCGGAAGAGAGAGTTGAAAATGTCCTTTATGGCATTAATATTTATTACGTAACTCTTAATAATAAATTTAGTGAATATAGTGTAATTCGGCGGTTAAGTAACCCGACCAGGTTGCCATTGCCATAAGCCTAGGAAATGGAAATATTTTCCTGAAAGTGTGGAGCTTGTGAGGGACCACCCCTCATTAGCTCCAATTGCTCGTAAGTGAGGAGTGGTGTCATCAAGGGTTTTCTCCGTAGTGAAAGTCGTTCTTGAAGGTGTTTGAAGTCGTTTATTGAAGAATGTATTTGATGCTTGCCAGTTGTAACGCTTCGAATGATAAGTCGCGGTGTTGTAACAAAAACCGCATATTCTGTTGTTCTGTTTTCGCGCCTGTGTGCAGATTATGTTCGCCGAACCTGTTTTTCATGGTTTCCCGGTGTTTAGTTATGTTTCCTGTTGGTTTTTCGCTGTTTTGATGAATTTCTCCCATATTATGACAATTAAATGAACCATGTTTACGAAATTTCTTAAATGTCAAATTTTGACAGATAGAGCTGTGCAATCACTAGTTTCCGTCTTTTCCTATAAAAGACAGGTGGCGTCCATATAATAAATTTTGGTTTCAATATCTCTTATACAAGAGTCATACATAAAAAAAACGACATATATTTTAATCAAAAAATAAAGTCAAAGTCGAGCCGCTCGAGGCTAGCTGAGAAACGAACCATATTGGAAAATGTCCTTGTATCCATGGAAATATTACAAAAATACTAGATTTACTGTCGGGGAAGACGGAAATATCCAAATTGACATTTCCAGACTGAAGTCTGTATGAGTCTGTGTGTCGGTGTGTGTATTAAACGCTTCATCCGATTGAGCTGAAATATGGAATGCAGACATCATTTGGTCATGGCAAGAGTTGAAAAGATTGTAAATGAAATCGGTCCAACAGTGGGTTATATGTATACAACTAATCATACTTCAATTTCTAAATATTGCAACTAGACTTGAAATTCAGTACATAGGTACCTACCTCGTTGGGACCCATTTGGTTGCACTATTTCATATACAAACGAAACAAATAATACTTAGTCCCCTATATTTAAGAAAATACTACATCAATTTTGGAAAAATACCATTTTAATACCACGGAAAATACTACAATTATACTACGAATTGGCGCACGGGGCAGGTTGGGTTGGCGCAGGGAAGGGGGGAGAGGGGGGTTTGGCGGGGTCTTGCCTGCTTGCCGGGAAAGTTGAAGTACCACAACCGATCGTTTTAAATGTACCTACTTGTGATGCTGGTGTATTGAAATAAAATATAATTTTCCAGTGTCCTCATTTTAATCAGCTCTCGCTTGCTAATGACTCAGGATGACTGAGCTCTCGCTTGCTAATAGCTTAGGATAAATATTGTGGGTGTTGATCACAATTTATCTTTATAAACCACACCTGACACCTGCGACAGCCTTCTGCAGATTTGTCTTAGACTTGTGTTTTGGTGATCCATTTTCACAAGCTTGAGTACCACCAGCGTAAATATAACTACCAGTGAGCCAACGAACATCCCCGCTTAGGGCAATTGTGTGGGGGTGGTAGATCCGGTGGAGGGGAAATCTGCTTCCACAGCCACTTGTATATGATATCGAACTTGTTTGCAATTAGTATACCTATGTACTGCCTGCAAGAAGGGTAGAACACTAACTCGATGCGGCATTTCCAATAGATAAAAGACATTGCCACACTGGTAGTTCTATTTACGTCTGTCGTACCGCTGTTTCGGGATAGGTACCTAAAATAATTGATTATATAGCGTGTGAAGGGCCACCCCTCACTAGACTCCAAGTTATTTGAGGTGAGGCGGTGGTGTCAACGTGCGGGTTATCTCCGTATTAAAAGTCAATTTAAGTTGTATCAGAAGGTATTTTTTGAGGGTTATATTGCCAGTTGCTAACGCTTCCCGAATAGGATATAGATTGACGCGAATGTAGTGGCTATCTGCCTGAAGTTACGAGGGCGTATGGATAAGGAGTGTAATTGTGCTCCAAGTATCTCGTACTTGGCACGGCTCAAGTTTGTGGGAATGCAGACTGATGCGTCTCGTCTCGGTATAAGGAAGAAAGGAAAAGGTACCCAAGAAGCCGGACCCGTTGACCTGACTCGTGAGAGTGGTGCCGGGTGTAGCCGTCGCTGTCTTGGGGGACGTGATCACTCGAGGAATGATACTTTGGTCGTATTTTCGCAGCTTTATATAGGCCGAAAAATGATGCAATCCAAAACATTCCGAGTAAAAGTGTTGTTCTATGTATCTGATTTGACACAGTAGTTAAAATCGTGCTGATTCATCGCTGCACGAGGTAGAACAATGGCTGTATTTGTGTCAGTGCATTTCACTGAAATTCAATGCATTTGTTGACTGCATGTACGATACTTCAGGATCGTTACAAGCGATTATTAAATTGCTCACTTCCAAACTACGATTTAGCATTTAGGATTTTACAACGAATCGCAACTCAAAGTTTTAAAAATTGTTTATTAGTCTCTTATGTTCAATATGGTGACTTTTGTGGTATAACAGTATGGTGGTGCACTGTAGGTGGCGCTTTAAACACACCTATACGATATAAAATAATAAGAAATGAATTTTTAAATCATAGCTCTTATTTTAATAGTATTTACATAAAGATGTCAATTTTTAATTTAGTATAGGTACACGATTCCGGTCCGGTTTCAGTCCCGGTCATAGCACTACCTCTGCCCTTGTCAAAGTAACCGACGACGCACGTAAAGCTATGGACCAGAGACAACTTACTTTGCTTGTTCTCTTAGACTTTAGCAGCGCCTTCAACTCTGTCGACTTCGACTTGCTCGTTGCACGGCTACAAACTCTCAACTGTTCGCAAACCGTTATTAATTGGTTCAGCTCCTATCTCAGAGCCAGACAACAGCGTATAAAAGTAGGCGATCGATCATCCGAATGGGTTAATCTAATAGCTGGAGTTCCACAAGGTGCGGTTCTGTCCCCGCTTCTTTTCTCAATTTTTATAAATCCTATCTCCAACCAAGTTCGTGGACATACTCATCTGTATGTAGATGATGTCCAAATATATAATCATTTCTCTCCCGAAAACATCAATGCCTCGATCGCCATCATGAACTCTGATCTTCAGGCCATTTGTGAATGGTGTGCGCTAATGGGTCTACTAATCAACCCTTTGAAATCCCAGGCTATACTCATTGGAGGTCGTAAATTGCTCTCCAGAGTAAATGTAAAATGCCTTCCGCTTTTAAAACTAAACGATATCACCATACCATTGTCGCAAAAAGTGAAAGATCTTGGTCTAATTATCGATGAACATTTATCCTGGCAACCACACGTGGACGAGGTAAGTCGTAAAATATTTGCTAGTTTTCACCCTCTGCAAACACTCAGAAGATTTCTTCCTATGGACACAAAAAAATCTCTTGCACAGTCTCTCCTCTTGCCTCTCCTTGACTATGCAGATGTGGCTTATCTCGATTTATCAGAGGAACTGCTCAACAAACTTGAACGTTTGCAAAATGTATGCATACGATTCATCTTCGCTCTACGTAAGTATGATCACGTGTCCGACTATAGGGCACAGTTAAAGTGGTTGCCAATACGCCAAAGTGCCAATACGTGTACTCACCCAACTAACACCATCCTATCTCCAGGAGCTTTTTGAACCACTAAGTTCCCACGGTCTCGTACTTCGGTCAGCCTCTGACAGTTTATTAAAAATTCCGAGTCATAATAGTGATTTCTATTCCTATTCTGTGTCCATGGTGCAAGACTCTGGAACGATCTCCCAGCAAATATACGAAACTCGCCTTCTTTACCATCGTTTAAGACTCACCTTAAGGATTACTACCTTTCTAAGAAGTAACCAGTTCTTCCCTTTCTCTCCTGTTCCTCCCCCAATTTCCTCTCCTCGGGCACTATTAGTCTTAAATCCTTCCACTTGTCTGTATGTTATGTAATAATCTTTATTTTCACAATGCGCATGTACCACTATGTTTAGGTTAGCTGTAAGACATTGCCATGTGGCAATAAGCTCGCCTTTTTTGTATACTTTTTAAGTGCAAATAAAGAGTTTATTATTATTATTATTATAAAATCAATCAGTCCTTTATAAAAAACCATTCATTATCAATGTTAATATAGATGGCCAAATATATTACAATTAGTTTCGTCGTTAATCTGCTTGGAGCAGGAACATCGGGCATCCTGGAAACAGAGCCAAGGATGTCGCCAGGCAAAAGCCATGATGGAGCAACCACTTCCTAACAAAACCAAGGCCCTACTTGACATGAGCAAGAAGAACATTAGAACAACTATCGGTCTCATCACCGGACACACGACCCTTAGAGCACATCTATTCAACCTTGGCTTGACCGAGAGCAAGGACTGCCGAATATGTGGCGAAGGACCTGAAGACAGCATACACATCGTTGGTCGCTGCCCAGGCCTCGCCGCAAAAAGACACAGTTTACTGGGCCTTTCTCGAACCCAGAGATCTGCCCAACTTGAAAGTCAGTGATCTGCATGGACCGGTAAGTAGTACCGGCAGTAGCAGACCACTGACCCAACCACAAAAAGGGTAGTTACAAAAGATCTTATAAATCCAGGTGACATCAAGGGCTGGAATCAAGCCCCCACTTCGTTTACTACTTTTACTAATTCTCCGTTAATGCTATCAGCGCCACCTGCATTTCGCCGGCGCAGAAGGGTTGCCAAATCGCTTCTTCCAAGAGGGCAAAAAGGCCTATGGAATTAAGCAATCTAATAATATATATAATCAATGTTAAAACCATCCATTGTTATCCATTGGTCATTAGCACTTGGTCAGCTACAGCTTTATATTTTCAGGAACAGCATTTAAATGCTGAAAAACTGCAGACACATCATTTTTGAAAACCTTAAATTTATTAAAATTCAAAAATTCTTTAATCACAAATAAATATGTCAAATAGTTGAATTATATAATCAATATAGTAGAATCTAAAATTGTAATAATACTACATAAATGACATAACAAAAATACTATTTGTTGAGTAAATAAACATACTCAGAAACACATTTTGGACACTTTTGAAGCACCATTCCGTTTTTATCTTAATTTATTTGTTGATCATCAGTTGTATACGTTTAGGAAATCAATAGGCACTCATAGGATGTGATTCGGACCTCTTGTCCCCCGTAGGGTATGTACATGCAGCGATGGCTCGGATGTATCTGAAAAAGAAATAGAATTAACAATGTGTAACAAAGATCCAAATTTGCATGGCATGTTATGTTTCAAAAACATGTTGCACGCATTGCAACATGTTTCGCGTGCATTTCTCGTGTTTTTTATATTGGTCTTACTCAGTTTTTGAGTTGTTTCATAATCATGGTTCCAAATCTTAAAGCATTTCTCCAAAACATAAAAAAAATCGCTAAAAGCTTTGACATTTTAGCTGTCAATTAGAAGTAGCCGTATTGCGCAGCCCAATAAAAACTAAATCTCCTGGTGTCTTTGCCATGACAAAAAAACAAGAGATTTACTTAAAAAATCGAGTTCAAAAGAACCTTTTTAATAAATGTAATAAATATTACAAAAATATTACTATTTTATTGTGAACATGAGTTGTCATGAGTTTTTTTTTAAATCTCCTAAAGTTGGTTTAACGACCGGCATTTCCGGTCTGTCCAACCTAGCCACGAATTGAAGGGAAGATTACTTTTAAAATGGCGCGAGCAGCACTTTTGACTCGCGCCGGGCGACAGAAAACTCACTAAAAGCGGAATAATCCGCAGTTGTTAGTGCACTAGAAGTGCGGTGTTTTAAAGTGATGTGAACAAGGTCCTATTTTTTGGTAAGCGTTTAATTCTTTTGGGGTCAATTCGCTAAACGAGTTTGTAGAAGTATGGTTTTTTTTCTTTCGTCACAGCGTGTTTTTGGCTGTGTCACCTTTTATTTCCGAATGTAAATTCAACTCCACAAATCGGCCAGCCGTGCCCGGATTTATTCTCGCCTGGATATATCAAATTGAACATTGAGAAAGTACAACATGTCACATGTCAGAAGAAGAGATTGACGGAGCTACCTGTTCAATAAAGGACCTTTTTGTTTTTATAACTTTAAATTTGTAGTTTTTTTTTAAATTGCGAGGGTTTATTCTCCGTTTTGCCAGATTTAGTGCCAAACCAAATTCTTTCCCCGACCCTGTGGTTGTTTTTTTATTTTTCGGTCATAACCTAACCTATGATTTTTCTTTTTCGGGTTTTGAATAAACTCGATGGCGCTCTTGTTTTATGTGTTGGTATAACGCGATTGGATCCTAAATCTCACGTTATACATGTAAGGGATTTTTCTGATATTTTTCTTTTTGCCTTCTTACAGTGACGTTGAGGTCTTACAGTGTGGCTGCCTTCCAGGAAGCCACACTGTAAGACCTCAACGTCAACCACAAGTTAACTACCTATTGGTCGCGCTCAACGTTCCTAAGTCTCAGTAAGCCAATGAGAATTGCGTTTCATTGCAGATATTGAGTAAACAATGAAATTTTATTTGTTTGATATTGCATTTGATATAGATAAGGACTCATTTGATATAGATAAGGTCAAATCAAATCAAATCACATTTATTGTCTTCAAAAACTTTTACATAGTTGTTTAGACACTTTATATAGCCAATTAATGTTAAAATAACTTTAAAATGTATACTAAATATTTCATTAGAGACTCACCACACAATTGAGTTATATTAGATACTTATAACTACAGTTAGTCATGAAATTATAATATTAAAATTAAATGGTCCTATAAATAAGAAATATAATTGATTATGGGAGACAATTAGAAATAATAGTAATAATATAATAATCAATAAAATGGTACAAATGTCAAGTTAAATAAATAAAATCAAGATGGAAATTGTCAGTCATCTAATTATAATTAGTTAATATTATATAATTCTCTCGCAATAAGGTAGCTTTTTAATTTCGATTTAAATTGGGCTATTTTTCCGTTTCTACATATAATTTTAATATTCTCAGGCAGTTTATTGTAACACGCCATCCCAACGTAATTTGGATCCCTTTTGAATAATTCCAGAGATGGACGGGGTAATGCTAAATTGTGCCTACATCTGGTGAAATGCGAGTGAATTTCTTTTTGGGTCTTCATTTATGCATTCAAATATGTATAGTGAGGGTAGCGTTAGAATACTGAGATTTTAAAGTGACCACGACATGATTCATTATGGTTAAGGTTTATCAATATTCTTATGGCTCGTAGGTCATGAGAGTTCTCTGTCTGCTTTTCAGGATCTTGCAGGGCGTCGCCCCCGATTATCACACCGGCAGATTCACCGCACTATGAAATGAAATGAAACATATTTATTGTCCAAATTATGGTGTTACATTCATGGTGATAATGCAGCAGATTGTCTCTCATAATTCCCTGTTATCGCAACAGATTGACAATTTTACTTATTTTTTAAGTTTAGTAATAACCAATGAATTAACCCATATATGCCTGGAACTATTTTAGGATTTCGATTTTGTTTATTTTTAGATATGTTTATGTTGATAGGTCCCTATAACGGTATTGACTAGTTTTGGTATATATTTTTTTCTGGTTAACTAGGTATTTTAGAGGTGTTCAAAAACGAAACAATGGGCAAGTATCCTACATTCTTTATAAGTAATTCAAACGAAGATGTTATAATGAGTTTATTTAATATTTATTATTATTTTCACATGCAATCTACTAATTCTATCTACAATCAACTAATTCTAAAAACACGAATAATTCCATAATTTACCCAAATTTACTACAAAACTATGATGCTGGTTACAAAGCTTTACTCGACTGAAAAACTACTAACTTTTTTCGGGAGACGACATGATTTTTGCACGATGCGAACACGACACAACTAACACTACTTACTGTTTAAATCAAAAGTGCTAAAACTTCATTTCTAATAAGAGATAGTTCCTTACTCTTGAGAAAGATGGATTTTTTTTGGATGCTTTACAAAAAAAGTACTACTTCTTGTTTCGTTTTTGAATCACTGGGCATATACAGGTTCAATTCAAACCATCACTTAAGAGGTCATAGCCTGAAACTCAATGTTACAAGCTTTTCAACTGAAGCAAGAAAGCACTTCCTGACAAACAGAATCGTGAACTCGTGAACAGCTGGAATAAACTGCCCGAGGAAGTTATCGAAGCACCAACCATAAACGCATTCAAAAATAGGCTTGATATCTATTTAAAAAATGATATATAAAAGAGAGAAGAAAAAAAGGAAAGAGCAACACCAGTGAATTTCATAGATATGAACACATCAGCGTTAAGCTGCTAGTTCATCAACAAATAATAATAATAATAATAATAATAATAATAATAATAATAATAGCATTATTCATTATTCTACCTAAAATATCTAGCAAATGACATTAATTATAATAAAATTAAATCATACAAATAAACAAAATACTAAAAATCTTTCGATAATAAAAAATTGTAATGTTCATTGAATGGCCTGAAATAACATAAAAAACAAAGATATAACATGAAATGATTGAAATACACCGGATTAAAATAGTGGCACACAATGCGCTTCAATCCATTGCAAGGTCAAATAGAGTGACCCCGCAATGGATTAAAGGGCACAGCGACTCACTGGACAACGACACGGCAGACGAACTGGCCAAAAGGGGATCAAAGGAAATAGTATATGGACCGGAACCCTTGATGCCCATACCCCCCCAGGCCTAAATAAAAACATGGCTACGCAGGAACACCGATGAAACCCACCTTACATAATGGAAAAAAACGCAGGATGTAGGCAAACAAAGAATGCGGTTCCGGAAGCGTCGAAAAACTTGCCTGCAACCTCACCAGATTAAAAAGGGACAAAATCCGTAAAGTCATAGGTACTATGACAGGCCACTGTCCCCTAAACAGACACATGTTTACCATAGGCGTGACAGACAGCCCTCTATGTAGAGGATGCATGGAGGAAGAAACGCCACAGCATGTGCTCATGGAATGCAGGAGCGTGGCAGAGCAACGGGCAAAAATACCCCGGGCTGTCCCGGAGGCCTGTAGCAACCCAAACAGGCTGCTAACCTTCTGGGACAGCCTGGGTTGGCTGGAGTAACATAAATAGAAACATGAGCCACGCACAACGACCCAATCAAGAGGCCAAGTGCGGGTTCAGATAAACTAAACTAAACTAACTAAAATATTGGCACAAACACTAAATAAAATAAATAAAAATAATTTACCAATAATATAAAAAAATAAAAGAATAATCAAAAATCAAGGAATAATCAAAAATCCGCATAAATCCGATAAACGATAATTTATATAATTCAAAATGCGTAATCTTCATAAACGAAATGTTGTTAAAAAAAATGCATACCCACAATATTGTATCAGGAGAAATATTACTAGTAAAAGCTTTTTCCGACAAGCCACTTCTTCAATGCTGTGGTAAACCCTTTTCCCTTTAATATTTGCAGGTAGGTGGTTATAGATTTTTATTTAGTTACATAACATTCCTTTTTTAAATAAAGTTAAATTTGGCTTGGGCTTGGAGCTCATGTTTATTTAACGTATTATAGCCGTGTTCTACATTTTTCATATAGAAATACTGCTCGTGGTTTCTTACAAATTTGAAGGTTTCCAGGATAGCGTGGTTTGCAGCGTTTAGTCTTCGGAATTCCACGTATAATTCGTAAGCATTGTTTTTGTACAATGAATATTTCCTTTGCGTTTACTGAATTACCCCAATATTGGCTCATTAACGCCCTCTGAGATCTGAAAATAACCTGCTACTCTCTATCGCTGGTCACAGCAGTGACTTATTGTCATTCTCTTACACCGTTCATGGAACCCAACTTTGGAATGCTTTGTCGAAAAATATGAGAACCGCACCGAGCATAACATGTTTCAAAAACTTGACTTGACATGACTCCGAGAACATTTTAAAACTTCAATATAAATTCCTTTTCTCTTCTCATTCTCCTCCTTTATAAACCTTTGCTTTATATAGAATAAGTTAGTAACTATCCGCAAGCAAATCAGTACTGGCTGGCTCTAGAATATTGCCAGTAGGCAATAGGTTCGACATTTCTAATGAATAAAGAGTTTATTGTTCTTATTATCATTGAATTGTATTTAAATGCCTTTCAGCATATAATTTCAGACCCCAAAACCTCTCTCGCTGGAACTATTCAGAGGATAGTCATATCCCCTCTGTAGCAATACCCCTTGCAGTGTTGACATATTTTAGCTGGCTGCAAGTAGGCCTTAGATCAAGGCTGGTATATCTACCGCCATGACAAAGTTCTTCTGATATTAGCGAGATAATTAGCCTCTCAGTGGCTCGACCAACAAGGGTTTGATAATACAGTCCAAATGCCCAATACAGTTGGTGTGGGATAGCTCAAAGGTAAACAAACTATCCACTCTAAATTCTTTTTAAATAATCAAGAAAACTGAATGTATTATGGAGGTCCATTCGGTCTCCAAGCAGTAAATTTTCCTGAATGTTTCGGATGCACAGCCCCCCATCCAGACTGTTTACTACCTATCTCAGAAGATGGCCATTATTGTAAAATTAGCAGTTCCATGAGAATTAAATATCCTCAAAGAACACAACGTAACGGCTTTACCGTTCAGATGTTGGCGCTCGTTTTCTGCCAGCCAAATCTCTGTTTCATGTCTCTGTTCTCTTCTAGGAAATTTCTGCTTTATTACTAGGAAAAAGTCTAAACACGCATCCCAAATTTTATGGCTTTGAATGGGGGAGTGAAAAACCTCACAGCCGTTCGTTAGTCTGGAGTACACCACTTCCCCCCTTCCTCCCAAAGGCAATCATAATAATATGATAGGCATATGATAGACTGCGATTAGTGAATTCGTTGGCAGCTTCGTTTGTATTTAATAATATCCCATAATGCAACTACTCCAGTCATGGTCATCATTTATAAGCAGTGATAGATATCACAGAAAGATTGAAAGTACTCATTTGGTCAACTGTTCTGCTAGATTGCAGGAAGCTGTAGATAGATAGATAGATTTTTATTCGAAGTAGACTTACAGTACTTTCCGAACGTCTTATGTTTCTAGTCATTTATGCCTTGCTTGTAGGCTTTACCATTGATTGCTACACTATATAATCAATGGCTTTACGTAATAGTAATAATAACAATAATAATCGCACTTTACAAATGGTTTTCATAGCTATGTTACACAAAAACGACTTGATCAGACCAATGTATCGCTTAAAAAATCTTCAATTTTATAATAGCCTTTAGAGCACAAAGTATCTTTAACAATTTTTCTAAATTTAGTGTCTGGTAAAAGGGTTAGTTCCTCAGGCAAAGTGTTTTAAAAGCGAACACCGTCTCCAATGAAAGATTTACTCACTTTTGCTAACCTAGAGCCCGTAATGGCTAGTTTATTTTTGAACCTGGTGTTCCTATTGTGAATGTCACCCAACCTACGGAACCTGTGGAAGTTTTTACGAACATACATTATGTTATCGAATATATACTGACTATAAACAGTCAGAATATTGATCTCTCTAAATTTAATTTGATTGAGATCAGAATATCGATCTCTTGTAATTTGTAACACCGTCACAGGACCTTTTATTTTATTGTAAGATGTGATTTTTTTACTTTTACACGATTGCACACACGAAAATATCCGAACAATAACAAACGACAGTGACAAATGAATAAAATGGCCAGTGCGAAAAATTGGCAATTATATCGGTAAGGCCCTAATAATAAGAATGTTTTCTTCGTTGCAGGCCTCTATTCGTCAGATATTTAAATGAGCTTAATACCTTTCCAGGACACAACGAGCCATGATGATGAGCTCTACCGATATAAAGAGTCTCCCCTGATTTTGTGTGACCTCCAATCACTGCGTTATGAGGGAACAAGCCGTTACTGCTTGGCAGCCATCGGATGCGGGATGGATCCGCACATAGCACCTGCAAAGAAGCAAATTATATACGTTTATTATTATGAACATCTTGAAAATCATTTTATGCAATGCCACAGTAAACAAACAGTAGCTTCTCTTAGAACAAAATTGAAATCGAAGCGATGTCGCGAGTAATAAGGACTACTAGAGCTGTCAACTACAACGGGCGAACCCGTCACCTCAGGAAGTTTTAACGAAATATGATTTCCCGTGAAGTGAGCGCAGAAGACTTAGGACAAAACAGTCCACCGTCAAGCTCCGCCATGCCCGTAAGAGGCCAACACCTTATCCGCGAGATAACCAGGTATGTTACCCAGCAGTTTTACACTCACGCCCTTACTTCCAGTTGCGACCAGATTACTCCGGTCTCTCGACTGGTTAAGAGTTCGAGGTCGCTTGCGTGGTCCTTCCCCTTACGTAGCGGTGAAACGGTGTATACCGAATCTATCGCGGACGACGGCATCCTTTGCCCGGCTGTTCACCCGGAATCGGATAGCCGATGGTCGTTTCAAGAGCAGTCGCCAGAAGGTCAGAAACCAGCCCCGCTCTATAGGAAACAGTACTGCTTCCAGACTCCCCCGACTGTTAGTCAGAATGCACAATCGATTGGCTTACGCCGCACGGTGCGCAGACCTTCTAGGAGCGCCAGAAGATTGACTCCTGGGGGAAACTAGCCCTCAGGCCAGAGTCCTACCCGGGCTCGTGTTTCATGCGTGGAGGCCACCGGATGGGTGTTGACCCGTGAATATGGCCGACCCTGAACAATTGGGTCTTCGTGGCCAACTCAGCAAGGGCCCATTAACTCCGAAGAGCTGCCATGGAATTCACCGACCAAAAATCGGGCCCATCATATATAATTATTACACTTCTGGGAGGTGAAGGGTGGATTCCGGACTTACGACCGGCGGTGGTAGGTTTAGGACAGTTGTCTTGCCACATGTGAGCGTTCACCTTACCACCCATTCACTCCCCCTTCGAAGCCATAGAATTTGAGATGCAGAAATCGCGGTTTTAGATATTTTTTTTAGAAAGGAGTTGATTATTTTCCTGGAGAGACCAAGATCTTTAAAAAGGTGAAACAAAGATTTAGCTGGCAGGCCACGAGCGCCTACTTCCACTGCTTGAAGGTGAACAATGAAGCCGTTCCGGGTGACGGCATTTGCGAGGTCATGGTATTTATTTAATTTGTACTCGTGGTCTTTAGGGATATTTGATTCCCATGGAACAGTTAACTCTACGATAAGAACCATCTTCCGAGATAGAGAGTAAAGAGTTATATCTGGACGCAGGGCTGTGCATCCGAGACTTTCAGGGAATTTATACTGCTTAGAGACCGAATCGACCTCCATAATCCAATCTGAAGCTTTCTCGATTATTGAGAAAGGTTTTGCAGTGAGATGTTTTTTGCCTTTAGAGCCAACCCGCACAAACTGTATTGGGGGTTTGGAGGATACTGTCAAACCCTTGTTTGCACGAGCCACTGAGAGGCTAAGTACCTCGCGAATAACAGCAAGGACTTTGTCGTGGCGGTAAGTGTACCGTCCTTGATCCAAGGCCACCTTGCAGCCAGCTATAATATGTCTAGCTGCGCAAGGGGTGTTGCTACAAAGGGGACAGGAACTATCCTCGGCATAGCTCCAACGAGCGAGGTTACTGGGGTCTGGAAGTGTATGCTGAAAGGCATTTTAATAAAATTTCAGCATCTCTGGCGTCCAGTCATACAACATTACTTTCCAGTGCATTGGAGGAGGAATGCAAAAGTCTCCAATTGTTGTCCAATCATTCTGGCATTGAAGGCCAATAGCGTGAGCCATACTATTGCTGTCGTAATCTCCCCGCAAGAGAGACTTCTTCAAGTCCACATCGCTCATGGTTGTACTGCCATACCCCAGACCAGTGCCATTCTGGCTGATTCCAGTAAGGAACTTTTTGCGGAAGTCAACGCGGGCTTGTAGATCATTTGACTCACACAAATCCTAAGGACTACCACAAATCGTAATACCATTACTAGAAATTCCACCACAAGCATTTTCCGAGCTGACTGCTTCTGTTGAACAAATTCGCATATGGCCACCACTTCGCCGACTCAGATATTCAAACGTTTGAGAAATTTGACAACCTACCAACTTCAGGGTGTTTGCTCACTACCTCACACCCTATCCTCGCAACGCCTTGCCACTCGAGAGTGCGCTTACTGTTCTAACTCGGTATACTGTGGCGATGATAAGGAGACTTTTTATTGTGAACATTTCTTAATCGGTGGGTGTATTAGTATATCTCGCTATTGCATTTAATAGACAGATGGAATGCAATTCCATTAATATTATCCCATCGGAAAATGGCAACCTGGCTAGGAATCAAACGCAGAAACTTTATTGATCATATATTTACTTTAATCAAAGCTGATTCTTGGGATATTATCAGTCTGAGTGAGCTTATCGACCCTTTGACTGACTATCTTTCGATTGAATAAGGCCAGAACAATAAAGACAACATCTCAAAAATGCAAACTTTAGTTACTGATCATTCGGCTTTCTAAGTGTATACGGTCTGGATGGCCTTATCGTTCACCTCTTGTAAATCATGGTGTTTAATATGGGTTATTGACAACTGTGGGCAGGATAAGAGGTGGTCTTCATTCCGCAGCGCTTCACAGTCCTATATTGAATCCTCTGTGTAGCCTCAGCGGACGAGATTGGCTCGGCATCTTGTGATACCCATCAGTATATTGAGACTACGCCAGGATGTATAGAAGAGATGGGACCACTGTGATATCTCTTCCTTTATGTGCTTGCCAAGTGAAGCTGTCCATTGAGGGATGCTGTTTGAAGATTGACTGCCTTAAAGCGGTTGCTTGTGGCTCAAGAATGATTTTTACGATTTGAGGCAATTGTAGTGTGGTTCTTGCCCGTACAGTGTCAGTGTCTATATCGTCTATTGTCAGTTATTGATTATGAGAGTCTTCATGCAGAGATTAGATAATTTGACTGGAATTAGCCACTTAGCATGATTGATATAAATAAAGCTAGAGATTATTTCAAGGCCATTTTAAAACAATGAAAAGGACTTTCCACATCATTATAAAAACTTAAACTTTGGATTACCTTAACCCTTGGAGTAAATGGGTATTTTCATGGATGCATCTGTCTCTTTTGCAGGATTTTCGGCAACATCGACCTTAAAGTACTATAACTACGAAACTACTACACCAATCATAAAAAGAACCACTGCACAATGATTGCATTGAAATTTCGAATATAGAATATTGAAATATAATTTTGTAAAACAATTAGATAATTATGAATAAATATGAGAACGTCAAAGAAGTGAAAAAAACGCGGAACCAGATCTGGTCGTATCATACTCAACGGATAATTGTTTCAGAACCAGATTTGGTCGTATCATACTCAAGGGGTTAAGAATAATAAAAAGTATAATGCAGAGATGTATTATATAGAAAAGTTAGGTTAAATCACAATGAAAGTACTCCATCAGCAGGGTACTGGAGACACATAAAATCCTGACTGTATCATATGACGTTTCTGGGTTGCAGACAATCTACACCCATGAACATCAACACACATCTGCTTGGGGATCACCTAACTCAAACTCCAGCGTGAATCATTCCATTCAAATCTTAATTACCATTTCCTCAGCAATATACACGGTAAGCGAATGGAATGCTATCCTAGTGAAGTGGTCAGTGCCAAAAGCATCAATGACTTTAAAAATAAACTGGACTTATTCCACAAAAACTGTAATGTAAGCATGAACTCAGGTTCGTCATCATCAGCCTAAGTTGCCTAAGTTGCCTAAGTTGCCTAAGCCTAAGTTGCTTAAGTTGCCTGCCTAATAAATATATAATAATATTAATAATAATCAAACGTTTGTCATACAATAATTGCTTTTGCACGCTTTACCTATAGATTGCAGAGTGCATACGTGTTGTTGACAATGGAATTTAGATAAGAAATAGGCGGAATAAAATGGCCAGAAAGTTGATATTTTGCTTTAAACACAAGTATATATTGTGCGATTAATGAATCATTCAGATAATAATATCGATAATATCTATTACAATGATAAATTTGATATTTTAAGTGTGAGGACATTCGGGTAAAAATGATTAAATGAGTCATCAATTTTACTGCTTTTTGCAATAAATATTGAAAGAATTTCTTTATAGACACTATTTATAAATATTATGGATATTTATTATGGACAGGCAACTTTGCTGATACGTCCAAATCAGATCTTGTAAAGCTAGTCATAAACAATAACTAGTTTTTAGGCACAAATCGGACATGAGGTGCTGGGGAGTTTCCTCTGCTCCTTGGCAGAACCTGCACATTTTTGTGTCTCTGAGCTTGAGGTTGAGCATGTGTTTGTTCAGGCCACAATGCCCCGTGAGTGCCCTCACCAGTATGCGTAGATTGTTCCTATTTAGCGATAAGGCCTCACGGGCCGTCTTACGGTCGTAAGCCTTAATAAGCGCTTTGGAAAGATTCAACCCTGGCGTGTTGTTCCAGTGGTTGTCTTGTCTTGTTCAGTGGTTGTTTGTCTTCTGTATTTGAGAGTAGTCAGTCCAAGTAATTCCAAGCGCTCTTCATAATTCCTATTCATCAGGCCCACTGGCATTGTGATTGCCCTTCAAAGCATCTCTTCCGGGTCATATACATCTTTGCGTAAGTAGGGGTTCCAGTGATGATAGTCTGACTGAAGAATAGGTCTCACATGTAGCTTGTAGATATTTATAAAAACCTCTATTGACAGATGTTGAAAAGCCTTCCTTATAAATAGAGTTGGCTCTTTTAGCGTTGCAACTAAGTGTTTTTCCCATTTGAGATCATCACTAACTGTTATTCCTAGATCTTTTTGTTGCTTAACTGCTTCTAATTAGGCATTTGCCAGAGAATATTGAGTATATTCATCTCATATATGGGGCGAAAGAGGGTACATGAATGATGTGATTTTTAAGGTGAAGAGGTAAATATGTCTGGATTGAGTGTTCAAAGTATTGGAACAGGAGGTAGGTATGTTGTGAAGATGGATAAAAATTTTCAAAAACCTTAATTTACAATTAAAGGACGGTTGAGAGTCCATTTTTTGAATATTTTCAGATTTTAAATGGATATTTATTTTCAAAATACTTACATCAATATCGTTCTTGAAGAGTTCGTTGCCTTCATAGGATACATAGGCAAACTGATGCCTCGGCCGTATCTTGCACGGTAGTAAGTCGCCGTCGTGATTTGCTCTTCCGACCCAGAGTGGGCTCTGATCCGTGTCAAAGCCGGCCACCACAGCACTGCCTTCCAGATGCATACACGACGATGGAGTGGTCGCCACCCACGAGTATCCTGAAAGATTTAATTGATAAATTTACCAAATCGGTGCTGTGGATGTACAAGATCTTAAGTTTGTTTGATCTTAAGTTTGTCTGTTTCAAGATCTTAAGTTTGGGAAAATGTAGTGGTAGCGTGAAAAAATAATCAAGAGGAGAGTTATTATATTTTTATAGATTTCTGTAGGTAGAGGCAAGATGCGCCAAGCAAAATTTACAATTCAAGTTTGAGCCGGATCTTATGGTTTTGAGATCAAGGGAATCTAAAAAAGCAAATTCTGGAAATGTCTATCTGCGTGTGTAAGCGTGTGTGCGTGTGTATGTGTGTTCATGTATGTGTGTGTGTGTTTGTCTGTACCCACTGTATCTCAGAAACTGCATGACATATTAGGACCAAATGACGAATTACGATGAGCGAAATCCTACATTTTGAAATAAAAGGGCGGCCTTGAGAAAATAAAAAAATATATAAACCCGTTAATACAGGTCTTAGAAAAATAAATCCAACTGACTCCTGAGGCATTGCTTGCAACTCTTGTTTAAGTCACTTTTCAATATCTTCAGCGGGTTTTGAAATAAAAATGTTATAATCTGAAATTGAATACTTTATAACAGCGTTATTATTAATAACAGAATGGAAAATCAATGTGTCTTAGAATCCTCAGAGTATTACCTCTAATATTGTTGCAAGTCGTTTCTGAATATCTTTAGTGGTTTACGAGTTAAATAATTAAAATTATAAAATTATGGGTAGAAAATGATGAATTTGACAATCAAATCTAAAAACTGCAATGTTAAACCTGATAAAAAAACCCATAATTCAAAGAGAAGAAAACTATAATGCCAAAACCTAGAACAGTGACACATTGTATGTCACTTCATCAAGACGGAATTCGGGAAAGTACAGTTTTGTATTTTTTTGTATCTAGATTTTTTTATGCGTTAGGTAATTTATTTTAGCTACCATTCTTAATTTGTGTTAAAATGCTTTAGAAACGTTAGCCCTGGAACGGGTTTATCCCAGTTGGGCGGCGTAGAACAGGTATATCTACGAAGAGTTCACTCAGTTAATGTTTCGCCATTGGTTATCGTCTATATAATGTAGCAATGACAATAATATTTGATAGTGACTTTAAAATAAATAAAATAAAATAAATATCATATCCTTGTATCATATATGATACCGAGTATCAAACAGACTTTTTTAATGCATTGCATGTGGTGGCAGGCAGTTCGTCCGATGCAAGCGACGATTGGCATACCTAGACTTACTATTAAATAATGGATATTACATGTAATTGTTTTAACCCTTCAGGCCTCGGCCCCTCGGCCGATTGACAAGTTGATGTCCCAAAAAATTTTAGTAAAAATTAGTAAACAAATTGAACTATGACACTGTCTCACCAAAACATTAATTACTGCCAAACCACTGTACCCATAATTAAAATAAAACATATTAACATAATAAAACATAATAAAATCAAACAAATTAAATTAAAATAAAATTAAAACGGGGCCGTCACGCTGAATCGTGTTTTGGCCGATATCGGCCAATCGGGGCTCTAGGGGTTAATGCAAATTCAATGTGAGACCTCTTTGTCCATCAAACTCATTGAAGCTAGTACATTGTAAACAGAACTACCATTATCAATGCTTAGATCATTCCTAGTCCTGTAGAGATTCTCTTTAACTTTTCTGGCAAGGAAAGTATTGTGGACGCACTTCTTTGTGTCTGTGTGTCTGTTAGTCTGTATTCCTCCACGATAGCGCCCAAACGCTAAGTCCGATTGAGCTGAAATTCGGTATGCAGACATTTTTTGGTCATCGCAAGAGTTGAAGGTTCGCAAAGATTGTGGTTCAAATCGGTCCACCAGGGGGCGCGCTAGTCATACTTCAATCTCGAGATATTGGACTTAGATACTTGATATTTGGTACACAGATCCCTTGTCGAAATCACATTGCGAAATTTTGGTCAAAATATCTCATTAAATCAAATCAAATCAAATTGCATTTATTGTCTTCAAAAACTTTTACATAGTTGTTTAGACACTTTATATAGCCGCTTAATATTAAAATAACTTTAAAATGTATACTAAGTATTTCATTAGAGACTCACCACACAACTGAGTTATATTAGATATTTATAACTACAGTTAGTCATGAAATTATAATATTAAAATTAAATGGTCCTATAAATAAGAAATATAATTGATTATGGGAGACAATTAGAAATAATAGTAATAATATAATAATCAATAAAATGGTACAAATGTCAAGTTAAATAAATAAAATCGATGGAAATTGTCAGTCATCTAATTATAATTCGTTAATATTATATAATCCTCTCGCAATAAGGTAGCCTTTTAATTTCGATTTAAATTGGGCTATTTTGCCGTTTCTACATATAATTTTAATATTCTCAGGCAGTTTATTGTAACACGCCATTCCAACGTAATTTGGATCCCTTTTGAATAATTCCAGAGATGGACGGGGTAATGCTAAATTGTGCCTACATCTGGTGAAATGCGAGGGAATTTCTTATTGGGTCTTCTTTCCGAGTGATGCAAAAAAATTATTAAATACCGCCTTATTTAATAAAATACTACATAATTTTCGTAAAAATACCATTTGATTACCACAGAAATACTACAAAAGCATGCTACGAACGAATGATAGGTACATTTGAATGGTGGGTATTTTTCCGAAGGTCTTGCACAATTCCTTTTTCTTTTTGGACAGAATGTTTTTCTTCTTCCGATGTTCTTCTTCTTCAGTGAGTTCCTATCCTGACTTTTTTTAGCTATTGTTTTTCCATCAGTAAATATTTCATCAGTTTACTGAATAAATGTTGAGACTCTTTTAACACTTCCTTTAATATAAAACTATCCTATTTGCTTTATTATGGTCAACCCCTTCAGTCCATAAATCATCATCATAGAAATTATGCATATGCATATCAGTCGTAATGTTCTACAAACCATTAATTATTATTTTTTAAAAGGGAGTATTACTTTGGCGTTTGACATTCCCTGTTTGTAGCATGTCTTAATAATGTTCTACAGAAATATTGCTTAGACAATCCTAAACCTTTTGAGGTGTGGGTCTATCGAAGGATACCCAGTAGACTCAAATATGTCCTTAAACTATTTGAGCGAAATACAAAAATGTTGAAAATCTGGAAAGTCAAACACTTTGCTTGTGTTATGTGACATCCAAACTTAGAATCTTGAACCAGACTGTGTTCAAACATAATGCACCCTTTTTGATGATCCACCATTTCCATTTCAAGTTAGTGTGCAGTATGATAATTTTAGTATGAGTTATGTCCGCTCACAGAAGGCAACAAAAACATATGAGATTAGCAGTAGTACCAATCAGTATGACGATGAATATCTCCGATAAGACTATTATTATAGACAAACAACAAATAAGAAGACCTACATTAAAATTGAAGTACCTTTTAATCTGTTCCAAAGCTTTGTACGAGAAATCTTAGTGTGTACCACAGATCCAATCGATGTGATTTTAGCTTGCGTTTGTGAAACTGAAATATTTCAGTTTTTTTTTTCAATATTACTTATGTAAATAGTGACATAATATGAAGCTATAGTCAAAAATCTAAGTACGAGTGTTTTAAAAATCTATATTACTGATGACCTTATATCTTGTTAACAATGAATATTTCACAGTGCAAACAAACATAGTGCAACAAACATAGTCTAAAAATATGTCATAAATATGTGCAAAATGGAAAAATGTTTTTTTTTCTAGTAAATGATTGACAACCTTCCTAGAGAAAACAAAATCTTTCGATTTGGTGCTCTTTTCTATTTTATAAGTATATTTCTCTAAAAACCAATCTGTTTATTGCGATAAAAAAATCTAAAAATAAATAAAAACACCGTTTTTAAATTTCAAAAATCATAATTAAATAGAGAAAAGTTCAAAAGAAAAACCTTTTGAAAAATTAGGAATGGTAGTGTCATCTACTCTTCGCTTTTAAAGAATGCGTTGCGACAGTGACGCAGTGAAGACACCTTCGTCGCTCGCCATCACTGTTTAAGCAGTGTTTATTGATCTGGAAGGGCCTCTGCGAACTCTGCCTGCAGCTGTGATTCCTCATTTACATTCACTCTCTGCTGCTGCTGCGCGCGCTGCCAGAATTATTTCCCTAAATACTGCCGCGGGAGGATCGAGGGCAGTGAGTGTTTACATACTACCCATCGCTCACATCGTTTTCGACTTTTGGCAATGGAGGACGTCGAAATAATTACAACGTCCACCCGTTGTCTTCTTATTTCATATAACTATTTGGCACAGATGCTCATTGTATTGACTCACACAAATTTGAAATCTGATATCAAATTATAACCAGCAACAAAAGTAAAGAAAGGGTAAATGGCACATCCTTTTTTTTTTTTTTATGTGAGATGTTGTCGAAAAGGGTTAAATGTGGACTGTTCAAATATATTTTTTAGCTTGACAATGAATTGTATTGTAACTGGCAATTGACCTTTTAAATATTACAGGCCTTTTAATTATTACGAGGGTCATCCAGAGAGTAAGGTTACAACATTTATGTGGGATCGAAAAATGCTTTTATTTAATTGAAATTTAAAGGAGACTTCACAAATATATTAAACTATTTGTCAACTCGCCGTCAAAATTAAAATATGTCTGTAATTGGGGCATCAGCTTTTGTATGACAGTGTCATATTGAGCTCGCCGCCAGCTCTTTCAGCCACTTCTTTACACTTCAAACCTTCCTCGTTCTCCTGATTGTTGTAAAAACGTTCTCGACCCAAAAACTCTATTAGTTTAGTGAAAAGGGTATAGTCCGAAGGCGACAAGTTGGATGAATAAGGGGAATGGGTGAAAAAAGGCCATCCAAACAATGTCAAAAGCTCCTTTAAATCTTGCGCGGTGTGGGGTCTGGCATTGTCATGCAAAAGGCTGACTCCATGGATCAGCATTCCGCTTCTGCAGTTCTGAGTTGCTCTTTTTAGGGCATTGCAGTAAGTGGTATTAACGGTAGTCCCTTTAGGTATATAATCCACCTGCAGGATCCCCTTACGGACCCCTGAAGCAGATGCCATGACTTTTCCGACTAAATGGGTCATCTTGAAGGTTTTGGTGGCTGGGGAAGAACCATTGAAGTGATTGCCTTTTGGACTGTGGGGTGTAATCACACACCCACTTCTTATCCCTCATTATCCGATTGATATTCGGGGCGGTATATTTCTGCAAAGTCAAAAAATGGATGACCGCGCGGATCTCACATGGACAGATGGCGGAAGCGCGAATAATTTACTGGGATTGAATGAAATGGCTGATAAATACGCGGGACCTAACGAACTGACCCTTAGGACCCCCACTATATGCAGGAATATCAATCGCAAAGGTTTAATCGTCAATCGTGACTAAGGATTGAAACTAATCAATCATTAGTCGCCGTTTGAACGAATGAATCATTAGTCGTCAATCGCGATTAACGTATTCAATCGTCAATCGTTAGTCAACTAAATTTTGCGCAACACTGATGTGTAGCAAGGTTTCGTGACTGTGTACACTGCTTTTATACCATTAAGCTGTTCACGCCACTGATTTACAGCATTTATCTGGACGGTGTGCTATGCGTATAAATAAAACCTTCTTTAAAATCGAAGTACCTTTCAGTTTGTTCCAAAGCTTTGTACGGGAAGCCTCGGTGTGTACCATAGAGCCAATAGATCCAATTTTGGCCCGCACATTTGAAACTGAAATATTTCAGTCCTCGTTAGTTCTTAGTATATGGACGTATTGTTGACGTTAGTGCTATCATTCTTAGTTTATGGACTTATTATGACTGCATAGAAATTATTATTCTTTTTTTATGGAATTTGAACATATTACTATACTGTTATCACGCTTCCCGCTTTCTCATTTAATAAAATTGCCCTAGTAATGTCCCAAATTTAATACTCAACTCAAGTCTATCAGTTATTATTAAACTCAATTCTATCAGGTCCTTTTTACACGACTGCTTGACAAAACAGGAGAGTAATGTGTACATGGTGCTATATATGTTTTCCGTTTTTTTAACCCACCATAACTTCTAAACGCTTGAACCGATTTAGAAGTGTGTGATAGAAGATATTTCATTAAAAAAAACCATAATAAAAATAATTATTACAAGTACTACAAATGATTCCAGAAGCTAACGGAAAATCGGGTACCTCAATGAAATATATTTTTTTGAATAGCTTAGACCTTCAGGATAATGGTTGATTATGGGCAAAAATCGCTCAATACATGGGAACGGGGTCAAATCGCTCTCATCAATTTTGTTTACACTAATAAACACTAAATTACATAAAGCGACCAGAAATGGTACTAATGTAAAAAGATAGTTCGAAAGAGTACATACAAATGAGTATAGAGGGTGTTAAGTTTTATGTAATTATTTGAGGTTTAAATCTGTCATTTCATTTTCAATTTCAAAATGTCATTAAGATAATGAAAGATGCATTGCATCAATGTATCAAATATAAAGAAGATATCTAATAAAATCAGTCTTATTTTGCTGTTATGTTCAATACTTTACTCGTCCTCTCTACCTTATTATCAATACAATAGTTCACTTCCTGTAACAGCACTCATGTTTTTTATTCCTGTTAGCATCTCTTGTTAAGCTCAATAATTGAGGAAATACAAAGAAAGCATCACACTTTCAACATGTATAAAGAAGTGAAGGAAGTACAAAGGCAACCTCATTATACATGACTACGATAAATTCAATAGATGGAAGGAGTACATAGGAAAGCTATCTGTTGAGGGAAGTTACCACTTCAAACTAGAAAATGCTGAAACTAGGCTTGCAATATCCTTAGATGAGTTAGAAAAAGCTATAAAATCAGCAAAGATAAAAAAAGCAGCAGGACCCGATGAAATACTTACCTATATAGAAATGTTGGGTTCGATTGCGTTTCTTCCTGAACTAAAATTGGAAATTAGTTCATATGAACGAGACAGGGCAATATGTTAGAGCGGAATGTGAAATGAACGGTTGTCACTTTTCGGCATTAAAACTACGAATCGATGATAAAGATACCAATCGATGTAGACCGCACAAAATGCGTTCAAACTTAATCAGATGGCTATAAGTTTGATAGGTAATTTTGATGTGGGAAAATCGACGATCGTTCATTTCATATCCCGCTCTAACGAATTGCTGTGTCTCGTTCGCTTGAACTAATTTCCAATTTTAGTTCAAGACGAAACGCAATCGGGCTCATTAAGGCTTCTATAAAAAAATCCCTTGTTTTATCTTTAATAATATTTATATGACCTGCAATATTCCTACTGACTGATTTAATTCAACTTTTGTAATGATCCCATAAAAGGTAAATGGCAAAGGTACAGCGAATACCAGACTGTCTGTCTAATGTCCCACGCACAGACTGATGCATGGCTGTCAAATTTTTGAGTTTTGTTTTTAAATGAGACTAGTTACTGTGAAAATGGCATACATACCTAGCGACGAGTAAACTGGCGGTTGTTCAGCGACGACAGTGGTATGGGTGACATAAGCCGGCGGATGGTAGACTGCTGTGTAACTCCCACCCTGAATCGGTTGATGAGGCGGGGGATATCCTGGCATGTGCGGAGGCGGTGGGTAAATACCAGGCGGGGGTGGGTAATGGCCTGGAGGGGGTGGGTAATGGCCTGGAGGACCTGGGGGAGGCGGATAGTGACCCGGAGGGTAATGGCTATATCCCCCGGGCGCACTAGGATAGAACATTCGTTTCGAAGGATCTGAAATGAAAATGAAAACAATTGGCTGTTTTGTTGAGAAAGACAATGTAAAATGACACAATCTACATGGAGAATAGTGAGCTTTGCAGATGACACTGATGTGTTGTGTTTGGAAGAGACAGTGGTTGCCTCATTATAATCTGTAGCCTATTTATAGTTATGCTACTCCAGGCGAAGCCACCTTATCGCTCACGGCATTAACCCTTCAGGCCTCGGCCCCTCAGCCGATTGACAAGTTGATGTCCCAAAATATTTTTGTAAAAACTAGTAAAAAAATTGAATTATGACACTGTCTCACCAAAGCATTAATTACTGCCAAACCACTGTACCCATAATTAAAATAAAACATATTAACATAATAAAACATAATAAAAATAAAACAAATTAAATTTAAATTAAATTAAAACGGGGCCGTCACGCTGAATCGTGTTGTGGCCGATATCGGCCAATTGGGGCTCTAGGGGTTAAGAAAGAAGAAGGCGAAAATGTCTAATCCGTTGTCACTAGCTTCATCAAAAATCAAGTGCTTCTTTATCGCTATAGCGATAAGTCCGCCATTTGTGCATAAATTGTATTTTTTTTAAAACCAGCATAATATTTATTAACTTTTGGAGGCCAGCCTTCACGTGCAAAAAGGGCACCGCATATTTTTGGACAATTTCGTGTATAAATAAATACTAACAATATATTTTTTTAATGAATTATCTGTTGTTACCTAACAATCTTGTTAATCATGTATATCATATATTTATATATGGAGGCCAGCCGAAATGGCTACGCGCAAATCTGTTAATCACCGCAATCTCTAAATATTGTGCTTAGACTTGAAATACGGTACACAGATGCGTTGTTGTTGGACCGCAATCACATTTTGGTTGGAATAACTTATATACAAGCGACACAAATAATATTTAAAGTCCCCCATACAAATGTATGGTGGAATCCAATATTTAAATTGGCGTCTGATATTGCTTGACGTATGTTCCAAATTGAAATCTTCATTGCGATTTGTCACTAGTTCAAAATTCAAATGCTTCGGTGAATTTTAGGGTTACTTGTGTTTGCAATTCGATTTTTAAATTGAATGAGATGATGTCCTTGCCTAATTGCCAGGAAAGTCTTGGTGTGACATAACCATTTTTTTTTTCTTATTAAGCTATTGCATAGCTTTTATCGCGGGCCTGGCCAGCGCGGCGACCGAATGAAGAAATTTCTTAAAGAAAATTAATGATTTTAAACTGATAATTACGTCTAAACGAGTACTGCTTACGATTCGAAAAAAATATATGTTAAACAAGAACATTTTTCTAATATTCTTAGCTTTGAATATTTTAGATTTTGTTTATATTACATAGTGTAATTAATTTATGAAATTAGGTCTAACCGAACACAAAAACGACTACTACGCAAATACTATCTGGCGTATTATTATGAAACCTGCACCATTTTAAAGATAATTTAATTATCTATCTTTTTGTCTACGATTTTTTTCGAATAATTAGTTTTTTTTAAATTCTTTATTGAATAAAAAATTCGTGCGCGGCGCTCTATCGAAAGACGTTTAAATTATTCCGAATCATTTGCTTCCGCAGCAGCAAATGATTCGGAATAATTTCAACGTTTTCCGATAGAGCGCAGTTATCTGATATCAGAAAAAATAAAATAAATAAATAATTATTATTGCATAAGTTGTTAAAAATGCTATGCAATAGCTTTACCGTGGCAGTCCCCGAGTGCCACACGTATTTTTTTTTAATCTTGAGTCGATTTTTACCTCAGCCGGACAGAGAGTAAACAAACACAAATATTAGTATTTAAACAATTTATTTTCTATTAGTTAAGACTGCGCCGACCATAATTCACGTGCCCTAAATAGGTATTTAACGCAGCACACCGGTTGGCGCCAATCGTCGCGACGATATGGCGCGTCGAATATCGTCGCCTAAACAAAAGTACAGTGTAAGTCAAAATTAGATATTTTACAGAAAAAGCAGAAAACTGAGTCATTGTTAACTATTTCGTCTTATATTATATTTATATTTAACTATATCACAGTAATTTATATAAACGATATCATAATTATTTGAATACAGGTCTCTGATTGTGCGGTTATGAGGCGGGGCCGTCCACATATTACGTAATCACGTTTTTGGGATTTTCTACCCCCCCCCCCCTCCCACATGTTTACAGACGTAATCTGCGGCCTTACCCCCCCCCCCCCCAAGATTACGTAATCAACCGAATTTGTGTAAAATGTGAAAATTCGTGAACGTGAAAAAAGTAGATAAGATATTTCACTCCAACCATCGTTTCAAGCTTTGGATATTAGAAGACTTTTTGTACAGGAGATTATATAAATTCAACATGGAAACCAAGTTAAAACTTATCTGAAAGTTTTTTTCATATAGGCCTTTGTTACTAAGAAAAAAAAACTTGAAGAACTGAATTTTAAAAATAAAACCCGCTTTTTGTCGGTAACCTTGACCTCAACAAAAAAAGTCATGTATAACTTTAAACTCAATTTCTCATATTGAACAATATTCGGTACACTAAATCATCAAAATAAAAAAAAAACTGTTTAATTTTTAAAAAGTAGATACGATATTTCACACCAACTATCGTTTCACGCTTTGGATATTAGAAGACTTTTTGGACAGGAGATTATTAGATTATTTGGACAGGAGATACGTAACATTTGAAACCCTTCCAGAGAGTAACTCCCTTTATTGAGGGTGTATTTACAGGACTGGCAATGAATCTCTTATGGTTTACGTGCTAAGTTCATTTAGTTGTTTTGGACTACCCCGAACATCCTAATATATTATAAATACATACAAGAAAGTAATTTGTTTTGTTTGTTTGTTTGTTTGTACTCTTTATTGTGAAATTTCACAATGGGCGGGTTTATTATCATACGACAATCTCTTACAACCAACCCTAATATGAAGTGTTTATATGTATGTGTGCATGTAACATGTGTGTAAGTGTGTGTCTTGTTATGGCATTCGGCCGACAGAATTGAAAATGAAATTCCGTTAGTTTTATCCCAATGGAAAATAGTGACCCAGCCGGGAATCGAACCCGGATCCTTACAATGTAAGATCAGGTGACCTAACCTAACACTTGGGCCGAAGTTTACCAACCCCTTCGTTTTTCATTTTTCATTTAAGTACTGTCAAATATTACTATGTATCACACATCAATATCGAAAATCCATCGATATCGATAGTGAGGCGTGGCCGGGGATAGCGATCTCTATATCTTGTGCGAGGGAGAAAAGTGATGTGCTGTCGTGCTCGCACGTTTTACGACCCGGAATGTCAGGAGCGATTGCGACCACTATAGTGCCAAAAGATTATCTTCTAGCCGGGCATCAAAAAAGACTTGAAAAAGACTTAACACAATGCACAAGACAGTAGAAGGATCAGTAAAATAACAGCAAAAGAGTCAGTTTTTCTTTATTGTATACGTTATTATGACTCATTGAGGAGGAAATAACGGTATCCATTGCCTTAAACGCTTACACTTTATTTGTGATGCATATTTAAAAGCAACAATATATAAAATCCGTAAAATAAGAATTTTAAGCAATATGAAGTCATACGAAATCACTGATCAATGAGAGCGTTTAAGTCCGGATAGGAAACCTCCAAAAAACAACCGGAGGTACCGTAATTATAATATTATCTTTAATAATATCCTAATTTACATAAGTATAATCATATACATAAAAAAAATATGATGACTCAGATGAAAAACACCGTCCAGAAATCTGCATGGCCATGCACCTCGCCCGAGTGGTATGTCAGTAGGTACATGGAAAAAATGTGAAAAAGAATGTTAAAAACAGAAAATATCGAAATAACATATTGCGGCGCCAGTTAAGATATTCGTAAGAATTTATAATCTGGTATCTCTCTGGGGTATCTAATGTGGTATCTCTTTGACTTTGTAGATACCCAGAAAAATGTAATTTACAAAAAAGTGATGACTTCAGATTTTATTTATTTTGATTAGGAATTAAATCAAAACAATGAAATTCTGCATCGTAGAACAAAATATTAGGAAATTTTCTACAAGATTAATATTTTTTATAATATTTAAATGCATGCGGGAGGCCCATAAATTTGATCGCAAAATGTCAGTTTATCACTATTTGAGAGAGGTAGTCGCCTTAGATGATACCTGGAAAAGACCATATCTGAAGAATTTTAGTTTTATGAATTTTTAGAAAAATATAGGCATTATTATAAAAAAAGTTACAATTTACAATTTGGACAAAAAAGTTGCTCATTGCCTTGAACTGGCTTTAAACTGATTTAGAAAATTTTCACATTGTTAAACATTTTTATTGTTACTAGTTTTTTTTGGTTTCGTAATCTTAACGGATTTTGTTTCCAATATTTTCCGTTTATTATTTTTTAATATCTCTTTTTTTTTTAATGCTTCCAAAATATAGGCAGGTTCCTTTATGTCCATTTGCCTATCCAGTCTTGAATCTATAATTTCTGGTAGCAAACAGTCAAAGTAAAATATTTTCAGTTTTATTTAGATCTCACTCCAAAAGCCTTCATCTTCGTTTATGACTTCCACCTTCATGTCTACGTCCGTCCAAACAGCAAATACACAAATTTTTCTTTGAGTGGCGTGTATTTGTCCTTGGGCTTGAAAATACCAATCGTGTTTTTTATTTACATTGGTATTGCCATCTTTGTCTATTTTCCAGAAAGTAATTTTTTTCTCTCTGATGGCATCATTAATACTCATTCCTCTAGCTGAGTACGGACATTTTATTTCTACAATTTTGTCCTCTTGCAAAAGTCCATCCGGACTCGCACCTAAAAATGGTAGATCCAGGTCAATAAATAATCCACATGGATTTATAGGACTTTGAAGATAGCAAGATAGTTGATCACGTGCCAGATGTTCATGGTTTTGTCCATGTTGTATAGACTTCACATGATTTAAATTGTTTTCAGTCAGTATATTTTTTACCAAAGGTCCGCATTTAATAAGTCCTCGTTTGCAAACTTTTCCAAATATAGATGCAGTTAGCCGAAGTTTTCGCTCCTGGCGCCATTCTATGGATTCTGCCTGCAAAATAGTTCTTCTTTCTAGTAAGTGGCGATCTTCCTTAGTCAAAGTTATGCATTTCAAATGCTCGATTTTGGCAAACTCATAATCCGCCTTTTCCAGGTCAGGTTTTTCACAAGACTCTCCGTAATTTTTGTCCTCATGACTAATAACAGGCTTCTTACAATGAAACGATTTTATTATTTTGCGTTTTGCTGATGTCAATCTTTTGATATTTCTGTTGGTTTCAAGTCGTTTAATAAGTTTGTTTGGACTTCGCAGAAAAATATTTTTGCTTAGGTAAGTCTCTGGCTTTCTTGAATTGAAGGACACTACTGCTGCGGCACATCTACCTCCATAAGATTGCCTGCCTGAGTAATTTATTCGTTTTCCACCGACGAACTTTGCAATTACACTATTAAAAATTTCAGCTATATTACTATTAACATTATGCATCAGGCTTGGCGCGTTATTCACCAGTCTGGAAATAAACTTCAATATGGCTGAAAATATAAAACCACCCTCTTGACTTTTCATTATTGGAACTAGGTTTTCTTCTACGGATTCTACGTTTTCGGTTTGCTTTTCACAATAGTAAGATTTGCATAAGCTGTGATTGCCAAATACGTGGTGTGGTGAATTCAACAAATCTTGCTTCAACTGTAGAACTTTTTGTTGAAAAGTTTTGCTACCTTCAGAATTAAGATGTTTTACAGCACCAGTTGCAGAACGCCTTAAGCGCAATATGTTATTCTTAACAACTTTTCTATATTTCAATGGATAGTTTGTATTTCTGGTCAGTTCATCTAACTTTGTGCAGTAATTTCGTAGTAAATGATTAGTGCATTCTATTTTTTCCACGAGTAAATTTCCATACGGTTTCGATTTTTCTATGTTTCTATGTGTACTTGAATCACCGTCAGCTATCAATCTAGAGTAAATCAGTTTGTGAGTGTTCAATGATGTTTTGAAACCTTCAACCAAAGCTGTCGATTCCATTGCGCTAGATGAACCTGTATAGTTTTTGAAACATATGTGATCTGGAACTGTGTGTTTTCTGTTTTCAGCTCGAGCACAAACCATACAATATTTATTCTTTACTGCCATATATAGTACTTTCTTTGTCCTGTATCCTATTATTACTGCAGCACCCGATAATGCGTTGTAGTTCTTTCTATACGATCTTTTCGACCAGCAGCCATCAGCCACTACAGTAATCATTGGTACTCCATTCGCATCCACTTCGCCGTTGAGTACAGCTAAATTATATTCGTCTTTGGCTGCTTCCTCCATGCATTTCTCTTTAGCTAGTTCCCATAGTTCACAGATCTTGGTATGGCACTTTGAGTATAATTTATCAGACATACAGGGTATGTTCAGGGAGGCTGAAACTTGTTCCAATCCTGAAAATCCAGCGCCAATAGACATGAAACTACTAACAGCGTTATGGTTGAGGTTAAGTTCAACTGGGCTATCTGGTTTTTTACAATTTAAAAGTTCTAATTTTGCATTGCATAATCGACACGTAAAAAAGAATTTTGATAGAAACCCTTTCTTAATCTCCTTGGTAAGTTTTAAAAAATTTAAGTTACATTGAAATGCAGAGTTGTGATGGGCCATTTCTTGGAGTTGTTTGAATATGTAATTAAAATCTACTATTCTATTCCCTTCAGGTAAAAAATCCACATCATCATTATTTTCCTCTTCTGTTATTAATTCGAAATCGGAATCCGAGTCCGTTTCAAATGATTTCTGAAATAAAATTAATTGAATTAATAAATTATTGCTGAATTGCTTCTGAAAATAGAAGTGACCGGAAATATTGAAGAAGGTATGTATAGAAAAGTTGCACTGCAAGTCAAATTTACACTGATAATAAAACTTTATCAAATTTAAATTACGTAGGCAATGGGCCGATTGCGTTTCTTTGTGAACTGAAACTGGAATTAGTTCAAGCGAACGAGATACGAAGCAATACGAACGAGTTAGAACGGAATATAAAACGAACGATCGTCGATAAAACTACCTGTCGGACTAATACTCGTCCGAATAAATTTGAATACATTTTGTGCTGTGTTACATTCAGATGCTTTATCTTTGGTGGGTATTTTTAATTCGAAAAAGTGAAAAGTGAAAACCGTTCATTTCACATTCCGCTCTAGCGTATTACCCTGTCTCGTTCACACGGACTAATTTCCAATTTTAGTTCACGAAGAAACGCAATCAAGCCCAATATCACAGTATTTTTTTAAAAATATATAGGTATATATCTCAATCGAAAACACGATTTGTATTGGTAAAATTAGATAGTTAACCCGCTCGGCACTTAACATCCTTTGCGGGATATGTATGGCGGCCGGCTGAAATCCAAACTATCCCATACGGGATATCGCGCTCGCCGCTCAAGAAAATGTCGTTTAAATTTCGAAATGCGATTGTATATTCTATCGAATGATGCCATAATATAGCCAAATATGCAACACTATGAAATTGCTCGATTGCCGCATGCGATGTTAGAAATATGAATTACTACATCCCTTACAAAATCGGTGACCTCATTTCTGACGACAGTCGCAGATCGGCCATGGCGGCGGCGCGCGCGATGTTCGCCGAAGTGATTGTGTTGTGAAGTGTTTTCTGGATATAAGTGCAGTTTATACCGGATAAAAGTGAGTATTTCCCTTTTTAAGTAGATTAGCCAGTAGGATTATATAATTTCGACAATCCATTTGCTGTTTTTCACGAATTTTCGAAGAAAACACTTTGTCAACAAACCAAGGCTCGCGAAAAAAATGGCCGTGTTTATTTTGTAATGTTTTTGAAATATCCCGTTATATCGCGAAACATGACGTAATGTCGCTTTAATTTACTAATAAAATAGGTATTGCTTCATTTACATCCTAAGTTATCACATAATTAGGCGTATTTTGAACATTATATGTTGTGTTCTAATATTGCTCGCGAAAATGAAACTTGTTTTGATAATTACTATGAGAGAAAAAAGTGCGATTTTCCATAGTTTTTCGATGAAATGTGACTCTTTGGAGTATAGTAATTAGTTATTAGACATATAATAAGTCTATGATAAGACAATATAATTGAAAAAATCTAACGAATTTTATATTATGGGCATTCAAAGTTTATTATTAGGTTCAGACGCGGAAACTCTCAAAACTTTAGATTTTTCTATAATATCAGACAAAGCTCAAAGTTCTGGTGTGATTTCTAAGAAGAAGTGATGTAGTAATAAAGTTATTTTGAAAGAATTTCATATAATAAAATACCATAAGTAGTCACAAATTAAAAATTAAAAAAATTTTTTTTTACGAGAATAGGGGAGAGGGCGGAGAGTTGATCCCTAGGGAGACTTGATCCTTATTCAAAATTGGCGCTTCTGTTTAATTTTTATTTGCTATGTTGGCATCCCTGTAAAGTATGATGCGACAACTGGCAACCATAGTGTTATCTGACGTTTAAACGCATGGACGTCACTGCTAGGAAGTGTTTGTTATTTTACCGACTGACAGCGTCTTTTTTGGTATGTATTACGACTCATAAATATCTTTAATCATTCGGTTAAACTCTGCATTGCATACAATGCTCATATTCTCGATACTTTTGTTAATAATGGTTAAAAAGAAAAAACGGAAACGACCCTCTGTATCCACACAATCTACTTCTTTTGCTCGACACGTCATGAAGGGAGATTTGATCCCTAAAAGCGTAGTGGGACTTGATCCCGGGATCAAGTCTCCCTCTTTATTAGTCTAATGCGGGTATTATATAATTTTTAGATGCCTCGAAAGTACATTCCAAAGGAAGGAGTGAAGAGAATGGTTCCACCAGATGAGAACCGACTCAGAGCGGCAGTAAAAGCAGTACGGGATGGAGGGAACTACAAGACGACTGCCAAATTGTTTGAAATTAATGTAATGACTTTAAAGAGGTTGTGTAAAAAGGGCATTGAAACTGCCCCAGGTTATAAGAAATCCCAGGTATTCAGCGTAATTGAGGAACATGAATTAAGGTTATTCCTCCAAAGCATGGCTAACATGTATTATGGTTTAACTGTCGGCCAACTAACAAAACTAGCGTACTCATACGCAAAAGCCAACCACAAGAAATACCCTAAATCCTGGAATGAAAAGGAAGAAGCTGGCCGTGATTGGTTCCGTGGTTTTCTGGAAAGAAACCCAAGGCTGTCCATCCGAACTCCCGAAGCTACTAGCTTGGCACGCAGCACTGCCTTCAATAGACACACCGTAGGCGAATTTTTTGGGAAGCTTACAGATGTCTATGCGAGGTATACTTTTCCTCCTGAACGCATATGGAACGTTGACGAGACTGGTGCATAAACCCTCGAAAATAATTGCGGTTAAGGGCGTGAAGCAGGTGGGCAAAATGACCTCAGCAGATCGTGGAGAACTGGTAACCGTATGTGCTGCAATAAGTGCTTCCGGGAGTCACACCCCACCATTTACAATCTTCCCCCGAGTAAATTGGCAACCACGAATGTTAAACGGCACGCCTCCAGGCAGTGATGGGATAGCACACCCGAGCGGCTGGATGACAGGACCAAATTTTTTGAAATTTCTTCATCACTTCACTCGATTTGCGCAGCCTTCTGTTGAACGAAAACACTTAATAATCATGGATAACCATGACAGTCATATTCAACTAGAAACTCTAAACTATGCCAGAGAACACGGTATTGTAATACTGACCATACCCCCCCACACATCTCACAAGCTGCAGCCACTCGACCGGACGGTGTTTGGACCCCTGAAAACTTATTACTCCCAAGTGGCAGCTAATTGGATGCTGCAACATCCGGGACGCACCCTCACAATTTATGAAATCGGCGAGCTGTTGGGAGAGGCGTATCCTCGTGCTATGGCTCCATTAAATATTACGAACGGCTTCAGAGTTAGTGGCATTTGGCCGTTGAATGGAAATATATTCCGTGACGACGAATTTCTGACTAGTGCGGTCACCGATCGCCCCAAACCAACAGAGGAAACTGAATGTACACCGTTAGTCATAAGCGATTTTCCCAATGCAGCGGGTGACGATATGTCAACGGTTAGCATTGCCACAGAGACGCGTGAAGTTGTTCCTAGTACTTCAAGCTCTTCGTGTGTGCTGGAACCCACTAGCCAGACATCAAGCAGAAACGGTGTACACCATTATTCGCCGCATGACATCATGCCCTACCCAAAGGCTGCACCTCGGAAAATCCCAACTAAGGGTAGACAAAGAGGACGGTGTCGTATACTCACTGACACCCCTGAAAAAATTGAAATAGAAGAGTTGTGTCTAAAAAAGGCTACTAAGGGGGCCAAGATTAGCCAAAAAAAGCAGAAAAAAGTAACCAAGTTGATTACTTTTAGTTCCTCTGATGAAGAAGATGAGCTTCTCAGTTTACCTGATAGCAGCGGTGGATCAAACTTCTTGAGCGAAGAAGATGAAGATGAGGATAATATTGCTATAGATGGCAAACTGGAGCCTGACGATTTTGTTTTAGTCAAGTTTGCGACGAAAAAGTCCTTAAAATGCTATGTCGGCAAAGTCATCAGTGTCAACGAAGATAATATCTTAAAAGTCAACTTCCTGCGTCGGAGGGGAGGAAAATTCTGTTTTCCTGTGATCCCGGACATCAGTGAAGTTGACCAGCGGGACGCAAAAAGGCTGCCGAAGCCTACAAGCAAAGGAACGGCTCGAACAGAAGGCATTTATTCATTTAAGTACAAATTTGATAGCTCTGTCTTTTAAATATCAATAAAATGAGTTCTTTTTTTCACTTATTTGTGTGTTCCTTTCAAGGGATTCCTTCCTAATGAAATAAGAAACTAATATGCACGGGGTGTAATTTTACCAAAAGCTTAAGCAGGTTAATGGTCTTCTAAGGGAGACTTGATCCCGGGAATCAAGTCTCCCACGCTCAGGGATCAAGTCTCCTACTAAGCTAAGGGAGACTTGATCCCTGTAAGGTCTTACAAGAATCGTTCTGCTGAAATTTTCTGTATCATTGGAAGGAGTTAGAAGGTGCCAAGAGATCAATAAAGGATCACACTATACAGTACTTGTTTGAGATCTTTAAATTTGAGGCTAATCTTGGAGCTAAGGGAGGAAAACTAAAAGTGGGATCAACTCTCCCACCTCTCCCCTACATACAATTTTTCTTGGCTGAATAAATAAATATTTTTTCCGTATTTTTGTATGCAAATAAGTAAAAAAAAATATCGTTTTGGTAAAGCATTTAATAGAGAACATAACTGTATTTACAATTTTTGATATTTACAAAAACTGTATTTACAAAAAAATCGAAATGATTTTATAGGCGAGTTTTTTCAGTTTGCCAATTTTGTAATATTTATTCATTATTATCCTAATTGTTTTACGAGATAAGGTTATAATGTTTTATATGTCAAATTTCAATGCGATCATTTTTCTCTTTATCTTTTTTTAATCCGATTAGTGGTTTATAAGTTATGATCGTTTTTCTCAAGGCCGTTGACTCGCGTCGATTTTTTGCGCGAATATGTCGCGCGCAAAAGTGATAGGTGACTTTTTACCTCGCAACGTGAGGGGTTAATAAAAGTAACTGAATTAAGTACCGAAAATCTTTGTTGCAAATATACAGGTAAAGTTTATACTAGAACACTTAAAAAAAATATATACAACTAACTTACCGCAAAATCATTGCACGGCGTATATTTTGTCGTCGAGTGTTCATCAAGTTTTCTTATACTCGAGCCTATTATCACATTGTTCGAAGATTCCTAGGAACGAAATGTACAGTGATAAAAGTAATTATTGCTTTGTAACGTATTATCACTTAGATCCTAAGATTTTTATACCTGGGCGAGCGAGTCTTGCTCAGCGATGGCACTTGCACGTACAATAGAAGCGAGAAGTCGTTTGTTTTGAAACTTTGAGCCACATTTCAATTTATGATATTTAATCTTACGCTTTCCCATTTTTACTAAAACATAATAATATGCTCATTTAGATAAAAACTTGTATATATATAATGCTATATAATGCTCATTTAGATAAAAACAAGTTATAATTAGGTCAGGTTCTTACACGAGCTGACCTAATTACAACTTTCGACAATAGAAAAAGGAACACTAATACCAGATAAAATCTAAATAAAAAATACTTTCAATAAATGCTTACATCGTTTTACCGCGTGAGTGATATTATACGCGCACGAAATAGATCGCGGCCGGGTTTCGAGGTCAGATCGCTACGCAAAGAAACGTCACCCCCTCCTCAGCTCTAGTGGACGACTGAATAATTCACCCTTGCGCTCGCGTATATATATCGAACGTTATTTGGCCATAGTAAATTTGTATGGCAGATTCGAGGTATCTTCTAAAAAAATCATATTTAAATAAGCAGGGAACATTTTTAAATATCCGTGATGCTTTCTTGTAGCTTGAACGTTTGTGATTTATTACGATTTGAAATTTGAAATAAAATCTAATTTCTTTATTCATTGTGAACAAAACGCCGGAGTGCTTTTCTTAAGTTTTTCCCCAACTTTATGTTGAAAGAAATATTAACCAGCAAATGGTTTTTGATTATAGAAGATGTATTATTGTAAACACATTCGTTGAGATCTTAAATATATTTTTTAAATATTTATTACCGAAAAATTATGGATTGCAGCGACAAAACCGTGACTGACGTTTTCGCTTATTTTGCTCGGTGCAGTCTTAATGTACAGAGACGCTTACCATAAAAGTAAAAAAAAGTAAAAGGTATTTATTTCCAATACAACCATACAATTGTGTAGGAATGACAGTAATTAATCTTAAATTAGTTACTCAATTTAGACAAGAGATGATATACAATATATAGTTTTAAACTTACCAATTTACGAAAACATAGACTATATGATAACAGTTTATAACAAAACAATTAACGGTAAATAATATGTATTAGATTAAATGGGTAGATACGATGCTATGTATTTTCAAAATATTTTAAGAAGTCGTTATGGGCATACATGTTGATTTTAAGCAGATAGACTCGGATGGATCTCTTGAAAATATCATAGTTGTTGATGCGAGTTAAAAGAGTGGTTTTATTCGTAAAACATCAGCTTTTTATAGTCTTATTCTCGAAAGTATATCAAAATGTACGGTTCGTGGTATTTGAAAGACACATAATTATTGCTGAGGCCAAAAGACACAATTCGATTTCTTGTTAATTACATTGTTATTGACGTCAGACAAAAAATCGTTGCTGGGAAAGTTCTTCATATAATAATGCTTGGCCAGTCATCCTGCTGTCAGAATGGTGGTCCACTTATATCAGTAAAATATCGATCTTAATTGGGAGGCACAATTTTGGCCAGGGTATATAGAATTTCACCGCCTCAATTATGAATCATCATCACTATGACATCATAAATATTGTAATGATTATTAGGTATATTACATTATAAATATATTATTATGTATTTTATACCTATTTATATAAAATATACTTTTTATACCGTACTAGTGGAATATTACCCGGTGTTGCCGTTCATGGCAGGTTCATAGCGATCGGTTCAACGTTATAGAAGTTAATGTGCCGCAGGGCCATCTAGTGGCAAGTTACAACAAAGCGGATAGCGCAAAAATATTACCCCCTCAAATACCTATGTATACCAATATTCATGGCGATCGGTAGAACGTTATAGTGCTGCAGTGCTATTTAGTCGCAAGTTGCAAAAATGCGTATAGCGCAAAAATATCATCCGCTCTCGAATACCTATGTCTACCAATTTTCATGGCGATCGTAGAACGTTATAGTTGATGTGCTGCAGCGCCATTTAAAGGCAAGTTGCAAAAAAGCGGATAGCCCAAAAATATCATCCGCTCTCGAATACTTATGTATACCAATTTTCATGGCGATCGGTTGTAAGTTATAGAAGTAGATGTGCTGCAGCGCCATCTAGTGGCAAGTTACAACAAAGCAGATATCATAAAAACCTTCTACATGAAAAATATGTGCGAACTTTCAGGGTGATTGGTCAAACGGTATGTATTTTCTTCAGTAAAATCTGTATTTTCTTCACATTTTCTTCTTGCGCTGTAACAATATATCTAGTTTATTGTGAAAACTTTTAATTGCCCTTAGTTTTGCATAATATGCGTTAATAATACGTATAAAATACTGTAAATTTTCTGAAAAATAAGAAATGAACAAAAAATACATTAAATATCATTATGTAAGATGGTGATATATATTACAGTAGAGCGTCGATTATCCGAACTAATTGGGGGACAAGGGTGTTCGGAAAACCGATTTATTCGGATAATCGAACTGTATAAAAAACTGTATTATTAAAACCATATATGGACATAATAATATGTATTATCTATGTAATCTGTTTTAACTTTTATTATTTATTACAATAGTGAGTAGTAATCCAGTGAACAAAATAGATATGTGTGTATGTAATACATGTACATGAAGAGGAACGAATTAACGCTTTAAAAAGTCCTTAATTTTGGTCTGTCGAAGCAAGCCTACCAGCTTATGAGCAGCTAATTCCCGCACTTTTTTCAGTACAGATATCTGATACTGGTCGCTTTCATTTTGAGCTTCAAACCATCGCAAGATAGTATCTAGACATGTAAATGCTTTAGAAGGTGTAGGTATTTTTTCATCTTCATTTTCTGATTCACTAGTCGATGGGATGCTGGCGGCGTCAGCATTATCATTAACGAGGTCTACAATATCGCTGTCCTGCATGATTTGGTACACTGGATCTGCATCATCAACCCTCATCCATTCTTGAACGTCTTCTTCATCACATTCATGGCAATCGAGTTCTGTTTTTAACCGAGAATCTGCGGCCGCAGCAGTTTGGTTAAGCGGTCGTTCGGTTGACCGACGTTCGGATAATCGACGCTCTACTGTACTTTTAATAATTAAATGCAATTTTCAAAAGTTTAATCTATTTTTGACATTCTCTACACTTGTTAAGAGTATAAGTTACCAAAAAAAATTTCATAAATGATGTGGGGAAATTCTATACCCTGTCTGGCCAGTCACCATGATGGCGTCCAGATGTTGGCATCAGGATGGCACAAGGAGATTATAAAATCCTCAGGCCTCTTGTCCACATACGTTTTTTCACTGTGAAAATCCAGTTAATTCGCCATGTCTAGGCTCAGTCGTTAGTGGGGTATGAATCACTACGGAAGCTTGTCCACGGACATACATAAAACCACTTCATAGTAGGGTTGGTTGTAAGAGATTGTCGTATGACAATAAACCCGCCGTTTGTGAAATTTCACAATAAAAAAGAGAAAAACAAAAAACTTCGGATAAATGGCACGGCGGCGCCGCCCTAAGCATCGTATTTCTCCCCTCGGCGAGCCGTGTTTATTTACGGCAAAATTTTTATCAGTGTTGTATGGCAATTTATGTAAGCTTGACCACGCAACCGGATGTTTTCACAACGGACAACTATTTTGTCACCCTGAAGTTGTCTACAAAATGTATGTACCTAATGCCCGCTCCACACATTGGCCAGCGTTAGCCGCATCGCCTATGTCTCTCTCGCTTCCAATTCATTTTTCTGACGTCACAGTGGTGCCGACTTGCTTCCACCTTAGCAATATTTGCCGACATTCGTTAACGTATGGAGCGGGCATCACGCATTTTAGGCGAAAAAAGCGTGCAACGGACAAGAGGTCACATTTTTTCTACGCTGCCGTAGAAAACGTGACGTAGACAAAAAGTCTCATAATTCTTCATCCCTTTGGCCGTGACTGGCAGTCATGATTTGGGCTTCTAATTCTCCAGGAAAATAATGAATAATTCATTGAATATCTCAGTTAATTGGTAGATACCATTTTTGTAAATATATTATCACAGGGAACAACTGCAGTATAAGAACATCTCCAAAAGAAAAAAAAATACACACTAATAAATTGTCTCATTTTAATGCTAAATCTGGAAGTAAATTGTGTCGGTCGCTATAAATAAGCGGCATTCAAAGTTTTGAAAAAATCTTTTGTTTGATATTGAAAAAAACTCATTTCTTTTAAGTTACCTTTTGTCATCAATACCCAATAATTTTGTAAAAACCTTGAAAAAAAACCAAATTATCGCTAACACGTCATGTTAACATCGATAGGGAAAAACTGTTCGCTTGCGGTGATTTTTCCATATTTAAGAATTTTCTATTGTTTCAGGATACTTTTTGTTATCAAAACGCAGTCATAAAAAAACCTCGAAAATAGTCCCATTTTTTTTTATGTCGCAGACGTTTTTTAACGACCATGTCATAATTTGTGTAATATTGCAAATTGTTATCGATATTAGAGAACTCGCGATATGTTGACTATATTGAGGACACTTCCTCCGAAACAAAATGGCCGTGTTGTTGACATACTAAATAAAAACTTTGAATGCCTATATCTCGCTTATTTATTGAGACCGACAAGATTATTGCAGATTCGGAATCTGCGTGGCGAATATAGTCAGGTGACTTTTAAAAATCAACAATCCAGGAGTGGTTCCTATACTGCAGTTATACCCCAATTACTTAGGTATTATTCATGTAGAATTAAAAGCCCAGATTATGACTGATGCTCACGGCCACAGAGATGAAGAACTATGAGGATTTGATACCCTCCTAAGAATAGCAAACACCTGTTGATTGATAAAACAAAACGACTCACCGTCGCCCATATTCGTGTAATACTTATGCGAAACGCTGATTCAGGTTATATTTGCACAATAGCACTCCTCAAATTCGAATATTGTCCATCGTTTCCAGAAGATACACTCGATACGAAAATGAACGCAACGAAGCGGCTAGAAATTACGGAATCGACGAATTCCACTTTATAATCGCATTGATAATCTCTGCGTTATCGAGCTGTGCGAGATACCGCTGGAATCGATGAGTACGCAGTTCAATCCATGTACTTATTTCCACCTCCAAAACAAAAACAGCCGGCCGACGGCCATTGTACTCCTGCCAATGACAGCTTGAAACGTCATTCTTTCCCTGTTCTTTTGTAGCGTAGAGCAGACCTCTTGTGCAACATTTTCTTCGGGCGAGTCGACTTAGCAAGTCGATTGGAAGAATCGACGAAGCGTGTTCGCGTCGATTTATTAAATTATTTTTAGTTAAAACATTGATTACTCAACTCTGTAGTAAGTTTTGGAAACCCTTCTGCGCTGGCAACATGCAGGTGGCGCTGATAGCATCGGCGGCGAAACTAATAGCAATTTATGGAATTTATTAAGTATTGCTACCTCGCCTATTTTCCTAAAAAAGGAACACTACTAAATTCGATCATTTTAATGCTAAATTTAATAGAAATCGGAATAGTTTTGTTTTAATTTTGGAATTAGTTTTTATGACGGCTTAAAATAAAACTAACTTAACCTTCCGCCATATAGGCGTGTATGAATCGTTTATAAAAAAAAACTAACAATCTACCGAAATGTGTTTGCCACTTTTATTGAGGTCGACAATCTTATTTATTGAGGTCGACAAAAGATTATTGCAGTTTCGGAATTAGCGCGGTGAATATAGTCGGGTGAGCCTACCTACCAAACAGACGTACAGAAGAACAGTCGTTCAGAAGAAAGCTCTTGAATGATCGACTCTTTGAAATTGATAGGCTGCTGATGTCTATCATCAGCCCCGCGAGCGCGCGTACTGACGCAACCACTGACGCAAGGTCCAAAAGACAGTTTTCCTCAAACATTTCCTCATTATTGAAAACGTCTAAACGAAGGACAAACATTATTTTCAATAATTTTATTTAAAAATCATTCTTTATATAATTAAAATTTCATTGCTCATGCCTAGAAAGTAGAGTCATTGAGGTGGATGATAGACAACGGCCGGTTGATCATCTGGACTGGGTTGATAAAACATCTGTCCTCCATCCTGACCGAACTGCGTTTGATGATGGTATACGTCTGGAGGATGTCCTTGTTGATGTGGCTGTCCATCCGGGGGATGGTATACCACTTGAGGGCCTTGTGGATATGGCTGACCACCCGGGGGATGGTAAACCATTTGAGGGCCTTGCGGATATGACTGACCATCCGGAGGATGGTATACCACTTGAGGGCCTTGCGGATGTGGCTGACCATCCGGGGGATGGTATACGATTTGAGTTTGATCGTATGGCGGTTGATTTGGCCACATTATAAACTGTCGAGAATAAAAACATAAATAAATTAAATCGTTATGTGAAACAAACAATGCAATAAATTAATACAACAATAACAGAATGATTTCGCACCTGATAGTGACAGGTGAGTATAACTTCCACAGTTCACTGTTCCGTCGACTTTGAGTGGAAATAAATAACAAATCCCTGATATGCCCCTAATCAGTTAACGTTGTGGTATTTATTATCTATAAGAGATTGATTGGAAGATAACAGAAAGTACAGTCACGATTCATTATAGTCATTTCTCTTGGATTTTTTCAGTGACTATACAGTGACTTTATTTATTTATTTATTTAAGAATTAATTACTATAAAACATTGTTGTACACATTACTATAAACATCATATCCCCCTAAGTGAAAAGAGTGAGGTGCGCGATCTGGGTTTAGTATTAGATAATAAACTGCTGTTTGATAAACACATTGACTATGCTACCGGAAAACCTCATAAAATGTTAGGATTCATCCAGCGAGTGTGTAAACCGTTTAGCGATGTAAGAACCCTTAAGATTTTATACTTCTCCTATGTACGCAGCATTCTCGAATACGGATCTATCATTTGGTCGCCTCAGTATACAGTCTATAAAAATAGAGTTGAGAGACTACAGAAGTAGGTACTTCATGAGACATCTTGATTTCAAATCGTTTCAAACCTCCGAAAGTTACTGAGAGAGACTTAACCGTCATAACATGGACTCACTCGAGGATAGGCGCCTCCAATATGATATACGTTTTCTGTACAGTATTATTAATAATAAAATAGACAGTCCCTATTCTGTTGGCAGAATCTTTTACCGAATCCCAAATAATAAGACAAGGGCTGGCGATTTATTTTATCTACCGAGAGTCAATACCAATTATGGTCAAAATATGTATTTTTATAGAGCACTTCGATCATTATAACCTAAACTTTCAATGTTTGGATATTTTTAATTTATCTTCAAATACTTGCTTCGAGGAAATTTGAAATACGATAAACAGCCTTCGGGTTTGATTGGTATTTCTTCGTCCGTTGGGTACGTAGGCTGTGGTAATCGTCATACGTCACTACACTATAACAATGCTTTCTAGCCACTATAATATTTTCTATAAAAGGTCATATGTATATTAACATTATAAATATATTGTGATGTATATTATATATATTTATATTAACTATACTTTTACATTTTATTATTACCTTATCGTATTATTTATATTAATTTATTAGTTGTGCACGTGTATGTATGTATATATGTATGTATGTTATATATCATCATATATCTTAAATACATCTACATAACTCATAATGTGGCTTCCCTATCCCTTTCCCCTTACTTAAACCTGCAATTTTTTCATAGCTCATTGCGATGTAACAAAAGATTTAGTTTAATTGTGAAAACTTTTAATTGGCCTTAGATTTGTATAATATGTGTTAGTATTAAGTATAAAACGCTGTAAGTTTTCCGAAAAATAAAAAAAAAATAATAAAAATTATTTGCTTACAAAAATAACAGTAACCGAATGGCAAAACCTCAACCTTTTGCTTATTTGATTCTGTCACCCAACTGGGACTAGCCCATTCTAGGGTGGAAAGGACTCTAATATTACAATTAATTTTGTACAAGTTTTAGTAAAACGCTAATAACACTAAATTGCCCTAAAATGTGGGCTTGAATAAAATAATAATAATAAAAAAATATTAAAAGATAATATAATAAATAAAATGGAATTCCATTATATAATCGGCAATAAATATAATATAAAATTCGTTTAAATAATGTAAAGAAACTTAGATGTGAGAAAAGAAAGACATAGTCATTAATATTTAATATATGTTAAGTAATATAGAATTTAATATAAAAATACCTAGTCAAAAAAAGTACAATTCATTGTCAAAATAATATATAACAAAGTCAAATATTTTTTTGGTCGTTAGTTCAATGTTAAAATATACTCAACATACATGCTTAAAAATATCATAATAATTTGTGCACCTAAGTTTTATTAAACTATTATTTCTAACATTTGATGTATGGTTAGGCTGTCATGATTCGATAACCATTTCTTTAATTTTTTTTTAGAATTCCCTAAATGTCAAATTCACTTTTATTTTCATTTTGATCAGATTGTAAAATCTCGGCGAAATGAAGTAGTAATGTCTTTGTCCAAATGATGTTTACATTCTGGGTATTATTAAACTATTTTCTAAAACTTGTCTCCTTGGTGTTCGGTTCTGAATTATTACTAAATTTGAGTTATTGTCCAAAAATAGCTATAAGAGGGAAATTTTTAGAAAAAGTTGCCTACAATCAAGGACTTTAAAGCATCCTTATACAGTTCATTAGTGGGATGGCGTTATGGTCTACGTAGAATAATTTTTAATATAAATTTCTGCGCAACTTGCAATGGCTCTAGCAGGGTTTTACCACATCCACCCCATCCAAATATGCCGTGAGCAATAAGCGATCCACATAAAGCATAATAAACAGATTTTAGTGTTTTAAAATCCAGTACCTATATTCCTCATTTCTTTGAAAACATATCCAAGGATTCGCACCTTCGTAGCCACGTTATGTATATGAGAGTCCCAACGGAGTAAGCAATCTAGAGTGATGCCTACATATTTCCAAGATATTTCTGTTTGCAGAGGCTGACAGTTATAAGACTCTACGCTATCGCATTCGTGTACTACAATACTTCTATTAAGTAGGTTGACCTCTGGTGTTTATACTAAATGGCATGTATTTGGTTTTGCCAACATTAAGCGTTAACATAAAGTTTCCTAGCCAATTTTTAACAATTTCCATTTCCATTACCTACTGGTAAATGACATAGGTCGTTTATGTAGACTAGGAATAAAATGGGTACCAAAACGCTACCCTGTGGCACACCATACGTGAGATGCTGGCTTTTACTCTGGAGGCCCTGGATGGTGACACTTTGTACCATGTTGGATAGGTAACTATCAAACTATTTAAGACAAGTATAATTAATTCCCACACTGCTCAGTTTGCACAATAATATATTATGTAGAACGGAGTCAAAAGCCTTTGCAAGATCAAGGAAAACTCCTAGACACATGTCTCCTTTATCCACCGTTTCGACTATAAATTCTGTTAAGGCAGTTAGAGCGTCTATTGTCCCTAAACCTTCCCTAAAACCGAACTGATTGTCTGAGAGTATTTCATTTTCAATTAAAATTTATAGAGTCTCGCCTTTACAACTTTCTCGAAGATTTTGGAAATCGTGTTTTAAAATGGAGAGAGGTCGATAATTAGTGAGATCCTGCTTATCTCCCCCTGTATGCACGGGAATTACTTTGGCAATTTTTAATTTGTCAGGAAAAAATCCGCTTCTAAATCTCACATTAAGAATAAAAGCAATAGGCTGGCTGAGATAGGTTTCAGCTAGTTTAAATAAGCATGTCCCGACCCCATCAACCCCCACCGCTGACTTATTTTTAAGGCTGCCTATTCTTTTCTTAACTTCGTCTCTATTTGTAGGCGTTAGGTACATGGACACAGGTAACGTATCAGATTTACTTAGGTCAGTAATTACAGAACTATTTATCCCACGAAACTTTTCTGCTAGTTTGGAGCCAACATTACAAAAGAGACTATTTGTACAATTTAGTAACTTTTCAGGATTATTTTTCATTGCAATAATTTGATTGCCAATTTTAATACTATTTAAATTTACATCCTTTCTATTTTTCCAATTCGCGGCTTATTTTATATTTATCCAGATTTTTCGTGGGTCCCGTGCTGAGTCAGTTATTTGTTTTTTATAGTATTGCTGCTTAGTCAATACTAATTGAGCTGCTTTTCAGGGTTAGTTTTTATAAGTGAGCACCCGTCCTGATGGTCATTTTGTACACGAAACTAATCAAACAAACTACAAAAAAGTCTTTTTTTCTACCAAATTTTGGGCTACTCATATTAAGTTTTTTTCTATAGACGATTATTATTTGTACCTACATAAATATATGAGTAAAAATGACCCATTTTTTTTTCATTTACAACTTTCTTACAGAGGAGAAGCATTTTTTATGTTCAACTTTTGGGTATTCAGTTTTTTTCTTGGTAACACAGGCCTAAATTAAAAAAATCTTCTATATGATCATTCAGTCTTTATGTATAATAATGTCATAAAGCAGTCCAAACTCCAAAACAAACTTTTTTTAGGTTTTAGTTGTATGTGTAGAACTTGCCAATACATATTTATATTTATATTTGCCTCCAATATTAATATTTGCCATATTTATATTAATATTTGCCATATTTATTTATTTATTTAAGAATAATTTACTATAAACCATTAATTTGGCCTACAAAAATAACAGGAACCGAACGGCAAAACCTTAACCCCATGATTATTCGATGACGTCACCCAACTGGAACTAACTCGTTCTAGGGTGGACAGGGCTCGAATAAAATAAATTATCGTTGTAGTAAAATAAACGTTCTAGTAAAAAGCCAATAAAACTAAATTGCCTTAAATATAGTCCTCATAAAAATAAACCACGATTCCATTTAAAAATCGGCATTAATATGAAAATAAAATTCAGTTAGATAGAGTGAGACAAATAGAATAGACCTATAACTTAAAGAAAGAGAGAAAAAAGCTGTAATAAAGAAAACAAAGAAAGAAAAAAGAAGAAATAAGAAAGAAAACCTATATAACAGGCAAGAAAATTTCGTTTAAGCACCTAGGTCTACCTAGGTAATTGTTTTGTTATTTAGTAGTAATTTTACCTACTGGTGGTTATCAAAACTACCTAAGTGAGTAAAGGTCTTTGCTGTAGCGATACCGCCACTACAAACCTTCATGTAAGTTTTGTTTACTTTCTGTGTGCAGTAGATATACTTACCTATGCCCTATCGTAAACATTCTTATGCCGCTTTTTGAAATATTTAGCGTGCGTCATTTGTCGACGTTCTCTCGCTTTTGAAAGTTTTCGCATGTTAAAATTATCGCGTACTTTTCGCACTAGAAATCGAGTGTGGTCAAATTAAAATAAGCGTACCGATTGAAAATGGTACCTAGGTCGAAAGTTCTTTTGGCAAATATCTTTTTATAAAATATACATAAAAAGATGTCGATAGAAGGGCATTTTAAAGATTCTTAAATTTAAAGTGCACCATCCTTGAATTCTGCGTTACAAATTGCGTTAGGTTTACGGTCCATAAAAATAATAATTGTTTTCTTAATAGCATTGTATTAGAACTGCTGAAGGCTTTCTTGGAATATGTCGATACAATCGTCCGTATGAAGATTGTTATACAGAAGAAATAATAATATATGCTGTGATACTTTATTATACGTTCTCAGATTTATAGGATTTGTTATATAAATTTTAATTTAATTCATTTCTTTATTATGGAAATCACACAGTATTACAATGAATAATTACATATAAAAATATAGTTAAATATATATAGGAATTATAGGAAAATATAGGAAAATACTTATCAAGGCCAATTACTTTTTCACGTTCTCGTTTTTTTCGGAGTCTACCATTTAAGTGAAATGTATTTTCTTTTTACAAAATCAAATATTGTTATTAATATAATATTCTTATATTATCGTTTTTGCTTTTTTATAAAACTCAAATATATTTTGTTTAAAAACAAAGTATATTATTTTCTCACTCAAACCTTTGCTAAAATATAGCTTTTCAAGTTATTAAATTTAAAAAATGGAATTACCAAAGATTTGAAAAGCTGATATTAATTATTATGCCCCGTTACTTTTCGTATATAATAACCTACGTGTAAATAAACATAAGCTGATTATGAATGAAAACTGATTATAACAGAGGTAGTGGTGGAAATCGGAAGAAATACTTGTGGCTATAACAAAAAACAAAAAAACATATATTTTTTATTCGTTTTAATAGACATAATATGTTCTCATATGCATAGAGTTTACAAACATTTATTAATTGTATATTACGGTCCATGAGGGCCGGGGCCATGATGAGGAGGTCCCCCTGGGCCAGGAGGGTGTTGGGGCCCTGGCGGCGGACCGCCTGGTGGATGCTGTGGTCCTGGGCCACCGGGGCCTGGGCCACCGGGGCCTGGGCTACCGGGGCCTGGGGGCGGAGGGTGATTTGGCATATTTCAAGTATAAAAAATCTAAAACAAAAGTATCTAATAATACGCCAATAAAACAAAATGCATTAAAAATACATGAAATTGAATCACACCTGTTAGAGGGCCACAATCTTCGCTGTTGACTGTTCTGTAGACTTTGATGGGAAAATATGGAAAATGCCTAGTTTATATAATCAGATTATATTGCCTTTTATCAATTTTGGGGAATCCCTTGATGATAATCGATACGAGCGTGCACAGTTTGATATCACATGGAATTATCTACAGTCAAAGCGAGTAACTTTGAACCCTCAAGACAACATGAAGGCCGCACATGAATAAATTATTATTTTTATTTTCAGTTGTTTCAGTATTTTTATTATGGTGGCCGATTAATTTTTGAAAATACTAGCTTAGCTAAAATGCTAAATTTCAAAAACGACACCCGATCCAAGCCAAGGATCGTATGCAATTGTGTATTCTATTTCCAGTTTTGATTTTGCAGCAGAGTCGTACGATTTTTATATAATTTTAGGAAATAGGCCACCTTTACCAAACAAAACCTTATTACAAATGAAACATTTCACTTTTATTCAAGCTAAGCTCAAGTAAGGGGCTGAAATAAGTTATAGAGTGTTGAAATTGCATAGTATTTTAATCAATAATTACACATTTTTAGTAAAATTCTTTGTAGCAACACCCCTTGCACAGCTAGACATATTCTAGCTGGCTGCAAGGTGGACTTAGGTATATCAAGTTATTCGTGAGGTAATTAGATTTTTAACAGTTTGTGCGGGATGGCTCTAAAGGCAAAAAACATTTAACTACAAAGCCTTTCTCAATAATCGAGAACGCTTCACATTGGATTCTGGAAGTCGATTCGGTCTCTAAGCAGTATAAATTCCCTGAAAGTCTCGGATGCACTGCCCTTCGTCCAGATATAACTCTTTATTCTCTATCTCGGAAGGTGGCCCTTATTATAGAATTAACTGTTCCATTATATCCAGAATTAAATATTCCAAAAGACCACGAGTACAAATTAAATAAATACAATGATATTGCAAATTCCGTCCCCGGGAACGGCTTCACTGTTCACCTTCAAGCGGTGAAAGTTGGCGCTCTTGGCCTGCCAGCCAAATCTCTGTTTCACCTCTTTGAAGATCTCGGTCTTTCCAGAAAAACAATCAACTCTTTCCTAAAAAAAATTATCTAAAACCGCGATTTCCGCATCTCAAATTCTATGGCTTCGAAGAGGGAGTGAATAGGTGGTAAGGTTTACCCTCACATGTGGCAAGACAGCTGTCCTAAACCTACCACAGCCGGTCGTTAGTCCGGAATCCACTGCTCACCCTCAAAATTGTAAAAATAGTATTATGATGGGCCCGACTTCGGTCGGTGAATTCCATGGCAGCCCCGTTTGTATTTTTTTATTTTATTTTATTTTTTTATTTCTTTGTTCTATTTAAACATCAGTTGTTTATGTTTTTTATATACAAGGTATACATATAGATAACATATGTAGGAAATATCACAAACTTTAAACCTATATCAATATCAACTATTAATATTGTAAATAACTGCATTGTACCGGGTGATTACATTTATCTTACCACGAAATCCAAAGAAGTGAAAAGGTTTTTGGATGAAAGAGAATAGCCAGTAAGTTAAATAGAGATAGGCGATGCGTGTGCGGGTGTCAGGTAAGATTTTGCACCTAACCCGTCGGCATTCTTTTGTTTTACGACGGGGTCGTCTAAACAAGTTTATGGATGAAAGAGACACAGTAAATAAGCAAGACAGAGATATACATATACTCAGTGTATAGGAGTCAGATAAAATTTTGCTGGGTCGTTGTCATTCTTTTGTTTTACGTTAGGGTATTTATTCTGAGTGTTTTCTGCTTTTATGTGATTTCGTTTTTACTAGCTGGGTTACGGGACTGTTTAAATTTTGCTTTATGATTGGATTTTATTTGAACTGTTGATTCAAAAACCGACGTCTGCTTTGAAGATATAGGTAGTTCTATATAATTAACCTTATTTAACAAGATTTAATAACTAGTTAATTTCACAAAATTTTCAGATACGTGTAAAAAACATTGGATGTGATATGGATTAATGCGTTGAGCCACAATTGATGGTTAAAGGTCCCTAGTTATTACATCTCTCATATAAAAAGCCGATTCTCATTTGTGTTTAGAATGACGCCATTAGTTGGATTTTTTGTATTTCAATAACAAAATGACAAAAAAAAACCTATTAAAAAAACTACTAAAGAAGAATACTAATGCTGGGAAAGCAAAACCTCATTTGTTGGAGTTTTATACATTGACGTGCTTTGAGTTCATATTACTGGATAAAAATACAAATATGTATACTTTTCTTATTCATCCTTATCGCAAGGTATCGTCACGTTGTTAAACCTTTTTTGATGTGGTTGAAATGCAGCTTATAGTGCAGTCACTTTAGCAAAAAAGGGGGTAAATCTCGGAATGAGAGATAATAAGCTGGAAACTCGTATACACCTTTAATTAGGCGTTCTATAAGTTGTCTCAAAAGTGTCACAAAATCTCGTGTCTGCGTCGAAAGTTATTTAAGGTCAAAGGTCACCAAAATTGTTTTTTCGCGGTTTCTAGGTTTCTATAGCTCCAATGATGTTAACATCTTTGATAAAAAATGTAGAACGTACGATTTGCGAAAATTTTTGTATCAAACATTTTTTCATGCGCTCAACCGTTTTTGAGATAGAGGGCGGAGAGCGCGCAGCGCTCAGCCATACATACTGTAATTCAAGGTCAACTGTGAATCTCGATCAGCTTATTATCTCTCATTCCGAGGTGAAACCCTAATTTGACTGGACTATTAGAGTACTGTAGATGACCATGTGGGTATCTAGACTAAACATAATTTACCATAATTCTGCACGTAGAATTAAAATACCACAAAACAACGTTATTTTTTGGGTAAAAAAGAACAAGCCTGGTCAATGTTAACTTAAATTAAATATACCTTTGGAACACCTATAAAATGAGGGTTTTTATCAATTTCTAGTCATCTATGAATTCAAACAGTGGTTTATATTAGGAGACCTACGAAATCATGTAGGTATTATTCTTTACATGATATCATGCCAAAATTTAAAAAGGTAAGAGAGTTAACATATAAAAAGTGGTCTAAAGTTACCCGATTCGACTGTACGATTTTTATCAAGCAAACCATAAATTGCCACACCTGCAGTCATATACTTATACATACCAACCTAAAAGTGTGTGTCACCATGGTTATTGGTTTTGACACCGCTTGATTTGGGTTTCAAAGGTTGACGTTGTATTTATTTGTATGCGATGTATTCATTTTCCCATCTTAAAATTACCTTGGAACCCATCTTAGAATTACCCTGTTCTTTTCGCCCAGGGGATTCAGTAGTGATATGCAGTTTTGCATTAGCTTTGAATTAATGGTATTCGAGGCTAATGCCATAAGAGATGCCTTGCTATCCGAGTGGGTATAGATACGGTGGTTGGCGTAGTTCTTATGGAGGTTGATATCCGCACATTCAATGATGGCGTATACCTCCGCTTGGAATATGGAGGCGTATTTTCCCAAGTTTACACTTCTTTCGAAGTTTGGTCGCTCTCCATATATACCGCAGCCTACGTCAAGTCCCGATTTAGACCCATCAGTATACCATTTAAGGCTACCGGCCTCCCTTTGTTGGCTTTTTATCCACTCGTCTTTGAGCGGTAGTTCCGCTGTAAAAAGTTTTCCAAAGTTTAGGAGTGGAAGCATGGTGTCTGATACCATGTTGAGGGTTGGAGTTTCACTGACTGAGTCAAGAACTGATCTTAGTGCTTGTGAAATTCCAGTTTACCTTCTCTCAGGCAGATAGCCTGTGCATGCTGGCTTTCGCCACCTGTTGCAAGTGAATGTGTAGGGGCGGTAAGTTCAGCAGTGCATCTAGAGCTGCTCCAGGAGAGGAGGACATTGCGCCAGTTGTCATGAGGCACGCCGTCCTTTGGATATTGTTTAGTTTGGTAATCACAGTTTTATGGTTGGCTTTGTTGCACCATACCACCGAGGCGTACGAGATTATCGGCCCCACAATGGCAGTGTATAGCCAGTGGGAGATCTTGGGGTTAAGACCCCAGTTTTTCCCTGCCAGTCTTCTGCTTATACCCAAAGCACTTTTAGCTTTTTGAATTGTTTTGTCTAGGTGGCTGTTCCAGGTGAGTCTCTGGTCGAGCGTGACTCCCAGATACTTTACTTCCTTGGAGAAAGGAATCTGCCTGTGGTTTAGAATTGGCATTTTTAGTCCACCTAGTTGACGTTTGTTGGTAAATAGCACGAGGACGCTCTTATCGGCGTTGGCCGATAATTCGTTCTCTCTGCACCAATTGCTAACGATAGTTAAGGTCCTGCATTTACATTAATAGTCTAATTTGTTTTCATTGGCATTGATAACTTTTTTTTGTATAAATTAACCCTGCTAAACAGGTTGAACGATGTCATAAGATCTCGAAGTTTCATTTTCTCTTTCGACCTCTATAGGTATAATTGCTTTTTTTGTTATTGATGTTCCAGTCTCCACACAAACAAACATCACAGTTGCTCACCGACACCAGAGCAAGGAGTATATATCCAATATATCCAATGACATGCCTCGTTCTTTTTATTTATTTATTTATTTAGGAATTAATTACTATAAAACATTGATTTGCTTACAAAAATAACAGGAACCGAATGGCAAAACCTCAACCTTTTGCTTATTTAATTCTGTCACCCAACTGGGACTAGCCCGTTCTAGGGTAGACTGGACTCTAATATTACAATCAAGTTTGCTTGATTGCTTACAAATGTACAAGTTTTAGTAAAATGCTAATAACACTAAATTGCCCTAAAATGTGGTCTTCAAAAAAAAATAATATTAAAAATATTAAAAGATAATATAATAAATAAAATACAATTCAATTATATAATCGGCAATAAAAATAATATAAAATTCGATTGAATAATATCAATAAAGTTATATGTGAGAAAAGAAAGATACAGTCATTAAAATTTAATATATGTTAAGTAATATAGGATTTAATATAAAAATATCTAGTCAAAAAAGTACAATTCATTGTCAAAATAATATATAACAACAAAGTCAAATAATTTTTGATATTTAGTTCAATGTTAAAATATACTCAACATAAATGTTTAAGAATATGTTAATAATTTGTGCACCTAAGTTTTATTAAACTATTATTTCTAACATTTGATGTATGGTTAGTCTGTCATGATTCGATAACCATTTCTTTAATTTATTTTTGAATTGCCTAAATATCAAATTCATTTTTATTTCCATATTGATCATATTGTAAAATCTCGGCGAAATGAAAGAGTAATGTCTTTGTCCAAATGATGTTTTCATTCTGGGTATTATAAGGATATTTTCTAAAACTTGTCTCGTCGGTTCTGAATTATTCATAAATTTGAGTTATTGTCCAAAAATAGCCTTAAGAGGAAGTTTTTAGAAAAAGTTTCCTACAATCAAAGACTTTAGCTTCCTAATAAAGTTCATTAGTGGGATGGCGATATGGTCTACGTAGAATAATTTTTAATATAAATTTCTGCGCAACTTGCAATGGCTCTATATAGCACGGTTTTACCACATCCACCCCATCTAAACAGATATAAAAACAATCAAATTGTATTTAATTAAATGTATTGCTGATATTTCGCAATGCAGTTCTTTCGACAGCGCCTTACGGTTAGGTGTTTAGGATGCAGGTGTTTTGTATGAGGAAAATAGATCGATGGGGTTCTATAACTAACTATGTATGTAAGTTCATTGAAGTCGCATTAAATTTTAAAATTAAACAACTTTTTGTAGAAATTGTGTGGTCAACATAGATTCTATGTTTCGGTTAGCGACGCCAATGGTGAGGTGGCCCGTGATGCTGCGGTCCGTGATGCGGAGGTCCGTGATGCGGAGGTCCGTGATGCGGAGGTCCGTGATGCGTAGGTCTGTGATGCGGAGGACCGTAATGCGGGGGTCCAAAATGCGGAGGCCCGTGGTGCGGAGGCCCGGGAAGCCCTGGTGGTGGGACATGTACCACAACCACTGGCGGGGGCGGTGGACCACCCGGCGGCCAGTGCGGACGTCTATGCGGCCACATGTTTAAACTACAACATTACAAGACAACTGAAGAAGAAGATAACCATAGAAACAAAATAAATAAGCAGACCAATAATAAACAAACCTGATAGTAAACTTCACTGCTGACTGTTCGGTCGTTGGCTAATGCCTGAATCAGCCTAATCAGTAGATTTGACTTTATCTTTTATTTTTCAGGCGATTGTAGATAGGTTCCCAGTACGAAAGATAATGAGTATGAAGTGTTGAACATACCTATACCCTTTATTTTTCTTGTCATGTGTCATATTCGAGACTCCCATGACTACATATCGTAGACTACCATGATTGCGATTCTCGTTTGCTTGGTCTGGATATAAATTGCTAACTGCAGAAAGGAGACATAAAAACTCATGGGTACTGAAAGTTATCATTAAGTGACCCAATTATTAAACGATCTTATTAGTAGACATTAAATCGTTATTTTAATTACCCTAGCTCAAAATTGAATCATGTTTATAGATAAAAGGTGAAACGAATTTTTTATTTTGAAAATGTTGCGTTTTTATAGTAAACGCAAAATGTGTACATTTTATCCTAAACAGACACATCATATTTCATGATTTTAGATTATAGTAGGATATAAGTTATTTTTTGAAGGAGATATTCAAATAGATGCGGGTGCAACAAACGGTATAGTTAAAAAATTAGGGGGAGGGGAGAGGGGGAAAGGCACTATACAACTGACAACATAAAAGGAGTGTAATGTGTTCAGGGTTCATCTATGTATATTTTCATTTCTTTATTTCACCATAACTTCTAAACTCTTGAACCCATTTAGAAGTGTGTGGTATTGTTAGAATTATTATGTCATCTCGAGTGTCATAGGGTACCTTTACTGTCCACATATAAAGTAAGTAGTTGCCTAATGTTCAAATGTCAATAAATTAACATAAATATATAGTGTTTAGTGACAAATAAAAGGTCTGATTGCATATATTCCAGAAATATACATCTATCTATATGGATAAATACATTAATCACAAATATTTTATAATAACCTATGAACAACAATAACGATAAAAACAATAGTTCACTTTCTGTTACGGCAGTCGTGTTTTTATCCTTTGTAATATACATATTTACTTTTTAGCATCTCTTAGTCCACTTGTACCTTGTTCCCAAACGAATAAAAGCATGGATCGATTTTCGAAAGAACGCTTGTAGTCCGCCTTTAAATGAAGGGAAAAGAAAACGTGTGACCGGAAAGGCTGATTAGGTCCACGCGGTTACCTTAATCATTCTTTCCCGTCAGATCCAGAGGTGTGTTACCTCGATGACCCTCCGGTTGACGCTGAGGAGGAACTGTGATAGGAAATACTTATCAAGACCAACAACTTTTTTACGTTTTCTCTTTTTTATGAGGTATCCTTTAAGTATAATGTTATTTTCGAAACTCAAATATTCCTATTATTATATGACTGCTTTATTATAGTTTTTGTTTTTTCTGATGTGTAATTTAGGTATTTTTTTTTGTTAGAAACACATATATATTTAGTTTACAGTTTTTTTTCCAATCAATCCCTTGTTACAAGTAAATGTTAAACATGGAATTACCAAAAATTCCAATAAATTGATATTGAACCTGAGATGTAATTTATGTATAATATATTTTTATCTTAGAAAAACAGATATATTTGGTTCACACAAAAAATGCTTTTTCTTCACTCAAGCTCTTACTAAAATGTTATTTTTTAAGATAGTAAATCTTAAATATGGAATTACCAAAAATTTCAAGATATTGAAAATTACTCTTAGGTAATTCTTCATATGTAAATAATCAATCAACAAAAATGATGTATGTATTTAAAGATTAGGTAATAGCTATTTTGACATAGGTAAATAATTAAGTTCATTTGCATTTACTTTTAAAATGAAACTATTTTTATAATAACTAATGCAACATTTATTAACCACATTACTAAAAATTAAACGCAGTGTTTTGAAGCCGATGTTGTCTGGTGAATGGTGATCGTGTGGGATCTATGGTGCGTTCAGTGATGGTGAGGCGGGCCGTGATGAGGCGGGCCGTGATGAGGCGGGCCGTGATGAGGCGGGCCGTGATGAGGCGGGCCGTGATGAGGCGGGCCGTGATGAAGCGGGCCGTGATGCGGTGGTCCGTGAAGCGGTGGTCCGCGATGCCGCGGTCCGTGATGAGGAGGTCCCGGAGGCCCGTGATGTGGAGGTCCGGGAGGTCCGTGATATGGAGGTGGCAGCTGCACCACAATCTCTGGAGGGGGTGGAAGACCACCCGGTGCGTGGTGCGGCGGTCCCAGATGTCCATGTGGATGCATTTTTAAACTACTTCTCTGTCGACTGTTCGGTTGATGGCAAATGTGTGAATCAGCCTAATCGGTTCATTGCAATTTATCTTTTTTGCGCTAAAGATTAGGTACCACGAAAGATAACGGATAGCACTGAACTTATACAATGTCAACTATTTCTGTGGAAATTCCCGTCAACATGTGATGCATCCATGTTTACTAATAACAATAAAACCCGTGCGTCAACCCATTCTATTGATTTTTTTAATGAGGTATGTAATTTCATTGATTATATATGGTATAAGATTGTTCAACTCCATAGTACGTTTTGGCAACTTTCTTCGCCGAAGAAATGAAGGTGGCGCTCATAGATTATCCAGCGAAACTAATAGCAATTTATTTGGCTATTTTTATTTATTTGTTTAAAGAAAAATACATTTATACCTGCAGTACATTATAACATTTCAAATATTCGCATATTTCCTGCGGTTTACGATCCCTCCCAGCCCGCGACGCGAAGCTTGACAAGCATGCTTGATCGCCTAGAGAGCCCTTAATGGCTGTCATAATTTTGTGCCTTCAGAAAAAAAATATTCTTATGATTTAAATTGAGTGAATTCTACGAAAAGGACACCAAGAATATGGATGAGTTTTTAATTTGTGACATCATTGAAGTGGGGTAATCAATACGATAAAAAAAGCAAAATTAAATGAAATTTATTACAAAAAACACAAAAAAAAAGGTTAATCTTCTATTATTATGTGCAATATGGAGACTCTTAGTGTAATAGTATGGCGGTGCATTGTAGATGGCGTTCTAAACACGCATATGCGTATAAAATAAAATAAAACCATTTCAAGTTTCTAACATTGCAGGAGACTTGAAATATGCCTTGTTGGACCGAAATCACTTTGTGAAATTTTGGTTGGAATATCTCGTAAGCGAGCGACTCAAAAAATAATTAAATACCGCCATATTTTAGAAAATACTACATCATTGTTGGAAAAAGACCATTTTAATGCCATGTAAATACCACAAAAACATTCGACGCTAGATTAACTAGGTACTTTTGACAAGTAGGTATTTTTGTGCAGGTATTGCGCAATTCGTTTTTCGTTTCGGACGAAAATATTCTTCTTCCGATATACGTCTTCTTTCGTGGGTTCCTATGCCGCCTTATCTAGAGTGCTTTAGCATCAAAGTAGATGCATATTATCTCCGAAACTCTTCAATTTCATCGGCGAACATATAATGAGAAAAGTCCTAGACGAATGGGAGGTTGGATTTCGCATTGGAGGTCTCAGAATCAGCAACCTAAGATTCGCCGACGACACGACCATCATAGGTGCCGATGAAAATGAGTTGGCGACCCTATTACGCAGGGTGGAGAAGGAAAGCAAGGAGTATGGACTGCACATGAACCGCAGCAAGACCAAACTCATGTTTGTGGACCGGGCTGGAACCATGCAACGCACCAACGAGCTGAGTGACCTTCAAGCTGTGAAAGATTTTGTCTATCTGGGCTCCATGATATGCAACGACGGAAACTGCGAAAAGGAGGCAGAAGCCAGATGCCAGATCTCACGCAGAAGCCAGATGGCAAGATCGGCCATGAGCAAGCTAGAAAGGCTGTGGAAGAATCGGGGTATAAGCAAGCGGACTAAGGTCAGGCTGGTTCGAGCTCTGGTTTTCTCGATCTTTCTCTATGCATCGGAGACATGGACCCTGAAGGTTCGGATACGCACCAAAATCGATGCACTTGAGATGTGGTGTTGGCGCAAAATGCTAGGAATCCCATGGAAAGCACGCCGCACCAACAAATCTGTCCTGGAAGAACTCGGCATCCATGTGAGGCTCTCCACCTTATGCATGAGAAAGGTCCTGCAGTTCTTCGGTCATGTTGCCAGGAGAAACCCAGAGCATCTGGAGAAAATGCTTTCCGGGGGTCAAGTGGAGGGAAGAAGAAGCAGAGGTAGATCACCGGCCAGATGGAACGACCTCACCAAAGAAGTTACAAAAGAGTCAATACAATCTGCGACCCGCCATGCAGAAGACAGGTCGAACTGGTGGAGCCTCGTAGGCAAACTCAAACTAATTCTTTCGTAGGTTCCTATCCCGCCTTATCCAGAGTAACTTCGAAGAAGATAGGCCAAGTACTCAGGATGTATAAAGTTTCAGACGAAAATATTCTTCTTCTTCCGATATTCTTCCTCTTCCGTGAGTTCCTATGCTGCATTATCTAGAGTGCTTTAATAGATACCCAAGTATTCAGGATGTATAATACTTGGGACGAAAATATTCTTCTTCCTCCGATATTTTCCTTGTCTATAGGTTTGTATCTTGCCTTATCAAGATTGCTTTAATTCATATCCATATTTTAAGGTATTCAGAATGTATAAAGTTACGGACGAAAATATTCTCCTTCTGATATTCTTTTTATTCTATGGGTTCCTATACCGCCTTATCTGGAGTGCTCAAATACTCAAGTACTCAGGATATATATGGCTTTTGACGAAAATATTCTTCTTCTTCGGATGTTTTCTTTTTCTGTGGGTTCCTATCCCGCCTTATCTAGAGTCCTTTAAATTATACCCAAGTACTAAGGTTGTATACTTCTTCTTCCTATATTCTTCTTTTTCGAGGGTTCCTATCCCGCCTTATCTAGAGTGCTTTAATAAATACGCAAGTACTGAAGATGTATAAGGTTTTGGAAGAAAATATTCTTCTTCTTCCGTGGGTTCCTATCCCGCCTTATCTAGAGAGCTTAAACTTCGAGAAAGATAGACTACGTACTCAGGATGTATAAAGTTCTGGACGAAATTATTCTTCGTCTTCCGTGGGTTCCTATCCCGCCTTATTTAGAGTGCTATAATTAATACCCAAGTACCAACTCAGGATGTATATAGTTTTGGAACGAAAATATTCCTCTTCTCACGCTATTCTTCTTCTTTCGAGGGTTTATATCCCGCCTTATCTAAAGTGCTTTAATAGATATCAAAGTGCTTAGGATGAAAACCGGTTTATAAGGGATGGTTTAGGGGAGAGGGAGGTTTGGGTGGGGTTGGGGATTTGGGAAGGTTGGGGTTTTGGGGGAAAAGGGCGATTTGTTTGGTGGGGGGAAGGGTTAAGGTTGGGGTTGGTGGGGGTGGCGTTGGAGAGGAGGGTTTGGGGGCAGGGCGTCAGGTGGGGGGAGGCGTTGGTTGGGAGTGGGGGGAGGTCATAGGGGGAGTGTTGAAGGAGGGGGAGTGGTTGGGGGTTGGGATTAGGGGTTTTGTCTACTTTCCGGGAAAGTCTTAGGGTGACAAAACTGATTTTTTAAAATTGTAACGATAACTAACACAAGCTGAATGGCGTTGAGAACGTAAGGGGACTTGAATAGTGAACAGTTAACGTGCTTGATTTGGCTAGGGTCTATAATTTGATCAGCACTCTAGAATTTTATACTGTTTTTAAGAGTATGACAACAGATATCATTTCCATCGAACGAAGAGGCTGATTTGGCTGGCCGATCGCGTTGTTCTCTTAGTGTATTTTGTTTATTTTTATCGCATGTCACCTATTCGGTAGCAATGTATTGTATAAAATAAATAGTCATTGGAATTAAACGTAAGACCAGCGGAACCAAACATCGGAAACAGAGTTTTCGTAAAACACTAGGCCCCACTACAACATCAACAAAAACAATTAAAATAACAACACAGTAATAGGGTGGTTCTTTTATATTATATTTTATTCAGATATTTCAATGTTGCTAACATAAAATAATAGTATTCAATAGGTATCATATTAATGTAATATAATATATAATTTATAGGACCAGATTTTGTCGGGTTCATTTATCACAGCTGTTTTTTTTGTAATTCGAAAGCCTGTATTTTTTAAGTTTTCTCTCTAAAATGGTCGTCTGCAAAATTCGATAGCCATTCTGCCATCAGGGGAGGAACGCAAGAAGTCGCGGGGAATTCCGAGACCGTGATGTCCGTGGCGATGATGACCATGGTACGGTCCGTGACCGTGATGGCCGTGACGGCCATGATGAGAGGGACCGAAATGCGGAGGTCCGTGGTGAGGTCCATGATGCGAAAGTCCGTGATGCGGAGGCCCGTGATGGTGCCCGTGATGAGGAGGGCCGTGATGCGGTCCGTGGCCGTGATGGCCGTGTCCGTGATGGCCGTGCCCGTGATGTGGGGGGCCGTGGTGACCGTGGTGAGGAGAGTCGAAATGCGGACGTTCGTGACGGCCGTGATGGCCGTGATGGCCGTGGCGGCCCGGACTATCGCGGTCGGGACATCCGTGATGCTCGTGTACGTGCATGTCAGCTATTGATCTGCAAAACAAAAAAATACGCGTATTCATTTTCAAATAACTTATAAGGCAGTCGTATATAAATAAATATTATTATTATCCACGTTCATACTTAAATAGTACATTGAATAAGGATAAAACACGGCATAAATTGCAAAGATAAAACTAAGTAGAGTTACACCAAACAGCTGATTAAAAACGACCATTGGTAGAGATAACTCTAAACAAACTGGGCAATTTCGATGTCAATAAAATGCTGATAACGATGGTTTTTCCATCAAAAAATGGAGATAAATAAAGATAGCAAAGAAAAAAGATCTGAGGTACCCAACTTCAATACAAAAATAAACAAAATTTTAGTTTGATTTTTATTATATTATGAAAATTTATATTGACTCTTTTGATTATTGACTATTTTTATATCAAAATATTATTATGAATGAATATTTCATATTGCTTATTTTCCTGTTAAATTCTTAATAGTATTATTGAAATAATTTTTATAGCAACCTAATTTAACTCTTTGATTTCGTACTTTTATTATAATATGTTAAAAAAAAAATATTGTTTCAATCAATATCTCTAAGCAAACATGTTCTAAAAAAATATTGTATTCCTAAAAGGCAGGTTGTGCGGCATTGAATAATTGTAAAACTCCATGTAACTACAAAACATTCCCATTAAAATAAATTGATATAAATTGAAATTGAAATATGAAAATGTAATGTAATTCAGATTGTATTTATTTAAGCAAAGCGTAATTTTCAAGGCCGGCCGTAAATAGGCACCTATACAATCAAGTTGTGTATGTGCCTATTTAAATGCTGCAATTTATTCTCATACAATAATAATAAAAAATAGCGCTCTTTATAATATGTCAGCCTTGAAAACTAGCCTAACCATCGGAAGTGCGAAACCTATTGAATTAATAGTTAAAAAAAAAACACTAAAAACACGCTTTTGGGCTATGACACGATATTCACATACACACGGCTATGATACGATATTCCATCATGGAATGCCAGTGCCTATCTTCCGGCTTTATCATCAGAACTTGAAATCTAATCGTGATCAAATTCATTCCAAGACTTTTCTAACAAGTCCAAACACAGCTATGATACGATGTTCCATCATGAAGTTCCAGTTCATATCTTCCGACTCCATCATCAGATCAGTTCGACAGTAACATATTATTGTATTGTCATCAGAACTACATACAGCTGCCGATTTTCATGACGCTACGATCCTTGGAAGATGGTTAAATTTGGTTAAAACCTTAGAGTCCATTACATAGTTAGTTACATACAGGTCGACATAATAAAAGCGTGTTAAAAACCTATTTCAGTTTTAGCGAAAAATGCGAGCCGAACTGAATTCTACAAATGAGGTTCACCATTACTGAAATCGGCAAGTTTGTAATAGGATCGATATTAGTTTAACCGACCTACCTTTACGAATGTACGTGATACGTCCGCTATATTATCGCCCGAACGCAAACAAAATATACCCTACGTTTTAATGCAGCAAAAAAATAGCCGAAACCCACAAAGCGTACGTGATACGTCAAATTGTTCCTATGATTCTAAATACAAAAAATGACATTAATAGCTCTGTCTATACTAATATCATAAAGAGGTAAAGTTTGTGACGTTGTAGAAAGTAATCTCTGGATCTACTGAACCGATTATGATTCTTTTACCAATAGAAAGCCACGTTATTTGTGAGTGTCATAGGCTATATATTAATCCGAAAAATGAAAAGACTTTTTCGTGGTAGTCGGATTTCCAAAGTAAGTCGGAAAAAACGGTCGAACGAAAACGTTTTTAACTAAGGCTGCCTTAACGATGAGAGATATAATGATTAAGTTCTAAATAAAAGTTGTAGAGCTTGATAATGCCTACAAAAAAGTCAGCGACAGCATATGTCTAACTTTTATATTTAAGTCACAAAAAGTACTTTTTCAAATTAAAAAAATAATTTAAATCGTTAGGTCATGTTTATTGGCCATATTATCAACAATTATGAATTATTATCAAAATAAGTAAATTTATCGTCTCAAGTGTTTAAAACAAAAGACTTTTCCCTTTTACTACATATAATTTCACTTTTACTGCATAAATGGTTAAAGAGATAAGACACTCACAAATAAGACACTCACAAGAAGACACTCACGAATAACGGTAATATAGTCAAATTGGCATGGAAATACATCCATACATATGCAGTAAAAAATAACCTTTCTTTTGGCAGTCAGGAAATAAATCATAGCACTCAGTACAAACCAAACCATACTCATAATTTCATCACAAGTAAAAAGTTTACCGCCCAACGAAGTGGGCACGGGTCAGCTAGTTGTGTAATAAAGTTTTCTGGTGTATTTTAAACAAGTATTGTTATTAAGAAATCTAATGAAAAACTCAATGATTTTTTACCTACTTTTTGAATAATAACCAAAAGCTAGGGCGGTTAATATCACTGTTTCAGTTTAAAATTGTTTTCTATATTTGTAATCGTGTTAAAAGAACATCTTTACCGTTCACCCTTCCACCTAGTTACTTGTCAATTTTGAAACAGTTTGTGTGTTGATTTGATGAGTCCTGTCTGTGTTGAATATCTAGTCACATACTTTTATAGCGTGTTACTTGTGACTTAAAATACTGTTTATGGAATTATGGCACCTAGCAGAAACATCAATTAATGCAGACATTCACTCGCATCATACCCGTGGTAGCTCCCTTTTATGCGTACCCCGAATACGATTGGCAAAAGTACAGAAAAGCTACTTGTACCTGAGCACTAAATTCTAAAATCTACTCCCTACAAAATTTAAACAGCTGGAGGACATAAAATTAAGAAAAAACATCAAGGAGATGCTGATAGACCACCCTTTCTATATTCTGGCCGAATTTGAGGGCCTTGATTTTTCAAATATTGTGCCCATTTAAATTACTTAAAAAAGTAGAGCCTTATTGTCTGATTATTTTATATGGTCTTATATCTGTACTTTTAGTTTAAAATGCATAACGTAGATTTAATTTGATTATTTAACACATTACTGACAATTTGAATATTACGATGAATAATTTTACTACGTATCTTTTCGAATTATAAACTACTTCAAATATTAGGCTTCTATTTTGATTATTTATATTTATAGTTTTACAACCTAGTAGACAATTTTTGACTACCTATGTATGTTCAGTAAAGATTAGTAACGAGACTAGTAAGTCTCGTAGTAACCTAACCCAATTATTTTGACACGTCCAAGAGCGGTCTTTAGCCGTCAATTGGACACGACGAAAATGTAATGTATGATGATAACTGCCAGAAGGGAGAAATACGAGGGCGCATTGAAGAGTGTCGGTTTAATTAATATAGTCTTCTGTTTGATTTTGTTTATCTCACAATGAAATTCTTTCACCTGAATTTCAACATCATAATGCCACTTTTAAAATATGATTCTTCGTGACCCACAAAATTTGTAGGTGTTTTCTGCAGATTCAACAACATGTTTGTATAATTGGAACACTCTAATCTTTATTATCTCTGTCCTGTTACGATTACCCACTTGCACCTTTGACAAATTTAGCTTTCTTTGTGGTCGGAGAACCCCATCACTTCCACTGTGCTGATTGTTAATTCTTTCTATGTGTGGTGAAGCTAAGTTTCACCCAGACTAACACATATGTAATACGAGTAGGCAATTGCTAAACGATGTCTTAACCGCCGCCCTACCTATACGAACGTACCTGATACGGCCGCATCAATATCGCCCTAACGCAACAACCCGTATCACGTACGTTCGAGTACGCTCGAGTACAAGAACAAAAAAAAAGTGATACGTCAATTCCTCCTGTGATTCTAATTAATACTAAAAAGGGCAATAAAAGGGTATATTGTATAAAAAAATGTCTGGTATATTGTAAACAAAATGAAAAAAAAACAACGATTTTTTACCTAATTTTTGAATAATAAACCAAAGGTTACTCTTTAAAAAAAATGTTTAAAAGAAAACATGCAATTGCTTGTTTTGGGTACCTATTAATTAGGTATTGCTATTAGTTCTACGTTGTTGTTTTTTAAGCGCCACCCGACTATATTCCCCACGCTGATTCCGAAACTGCAATAATCAATAAATAAGAGAGATGTAGGCATTTAAAGAACTGCTAGACACCTACAGTTCGGTCGGTTAAGTTGGTTTTTTAAACAATTCATAAACATATAAAATCGAAGACTATCGCGGTGGTTTGACATTATGAATAGGATATAAACGAATTTACCCTGGACAACGGCGGCTGCAACGTCACCGGAACGTCGGGTGCTACAAATTTCACGCGGTAAATTCGTTTATATCCTATTTATAATTTATAAACACCTCTATTTTTATACACCTACAGTTTAGGTTGTTTTTGTAACCATAATATATGGTTAATTGAAACAAAATATTTAATAATTTTGTATGTAACTTATTGTAACAGTAATTAAGTATTTTATTGTAACAGTTGTATGCTTCCCCAATAAAAAATAAAATAAAAACATAAACCGGCTACCAGGCAATAGGTAATTGACCCAAGTAATAACAAAGGCGCGCTTGATAGATAAGGTTTGACACTATGGTTGGACATAAATATGTACATTCCAAAAGGTAACTAACTAACCGATAGTATACAAAATATCGAACTATTTATCATATATACAAAATACAACAATCATAACGTAAATAAATACAATGTCAAACAACAACACTTACATTTTTATCTGGAAATCTGAAGTGATTCGCACAGGCTCAGGCTTAGTCAGCAACCGTACACGAACTGATGTATGCAGGCAGCCCGACAGGCGTTTTAACAGAGGGAATTGCTATTTCACAACATATAGAAACATTAAATAAATAGCATGACTCATCAGACGCTCGTCCTGACTGGTTTCTGATCAGGGCTTCTAAAAGTTTGCCTAAAATCTGGATGGATAAAATGTATAAAATGGATCAATGATAAATTGAATGGAACTATTGAAATATACTAATGCTACGATTGGATGTTTTTAGATAACAAATGAACGCATGTAGGTACGAATGTACCCAGGAGCCGCTAAATATAGGAAACTTTGAAATTAACATAGTTTAAACTACGAAAATGTACAAATATGTAAGTATGTTATGTATACAGGGTTAGTTTTATTAGTGAGAACCGGTCCAGTGGACGATTCTGTTCATGAAACTAAACAAGATAATAAGAAAATAAGACGTTCATCTTAACATTTATCGTAGTTTGGTAAATGTTCGTTAAAATATAACGTGGCAGCAAATACTAACAAGACATTTTTTATTTAAAACATTATAATACCAAATAGAGTTAGAACAGCCCCCAGTATAATCACGTTCAAGGCCAGGCCCAAGGAACAAGTAAACCTAAAACCATAACATAACCAACTCTCCTCCTGCCACTCCTCCCAGATCCCTTTATTTTGTGTAGGTAGCCAACAAATATACGCTTGAGTTACAGGTTACCTGATAAATATTGCAACAAGACAATCTCACCTTATTTATTGAAAATAAAGAGCTTTATTATTATTATTATATCAAACCCCTACAAATCTCGAACATTGCAGTTATTAGGTTTTTGCAGTTATTAGGTCATCTGCAGTTATTAGGTTTTTAGACGATGGTTTTTTTGTAGTTTATACTGTCTGAGTTGTATCGTGCTGGAAAAGAACAGACTGTATACATTGTTGAAAAAAAAATACAAATTTGTAAACGTATGATACGATAACGTCGTTATTTAAGTTATCTCTTTCTGTAATTATTAACATTTCTATCTATAAAATGATTAAAGCTGTACCTATTTGATCGTAAACGTCGTCGTATGGTAAACAATGTACGCCAGAAGCCTACATTTTTTCAGTTTATCTTAACGAGGTGGCCTTCTATTCCATATAGGTACGTTAGTATATTTATTTTGAAAGATTTGTTATTGTGGTAATTTTCAGCAGGTTTTATTTGGCATATCATTATTTCAGGATATTGGCCCGTATCCTGTATCTCGCAGGCTTAAACTAAGATGGGGATAAAAATTAGGTACTTAGGCACCTTATTTATTTTGTTGGTATTCCGTTTCATCAAAATTAAGAACCGGCCCTAAATCTAAACGTTTTCCGTTTCGACTATGGCTGTTTCAAAGCGAGATCTTTGAAACAGCCATAGACAGAATTTGACAGCTCGGTCACTCGCTCGCTCGCTCGCCGTCGCGTCGTCTCGTCACCACTTGCTGATAATCGCGACGTTCTCGTTTGTTTTAAAATATACAAATATAAATTTTTTACCAAAAAAATATGACAATAATCTAGCAAAAAAATAATGACACACGATTTTCAGGGCAATATATGTACATATATTAATTAATGATTACTTACAATAATTGGCGCTCATCGTCCTTTCTTCTATTTAGAACCCAATGCTGAGCAAACATCTTTGAAATCGCCACAAAAAAAATCTTCCAAGTCACGAGAGAAACAAGAACTACACGGCTATCACATGTAGACTGCTGGATTTAGACCGGTCTTAGTTAAGATCCCGAATTAAACCCATCCGCCATGACACTTGCAGAAACGGAATACGAAAAAGGGTTTAGATGGTGCTTAACATCAATCTAAGAGCCTAACAGCCTCTATATAAGCAAGCTCCAGGTAGGACCCATGAAAGGAAATACTAAAACCCCAGGTTAGGCACCTGCTAGAAACGAAATACGGAAGCAGAAGACACTCTTTCATCATAGTGTTGATATTTACATTGTTTTTATAATCGTTTTAGTTCACTATTATCAGTTTTAATAAAATGAAGAGGGACTATATAAATATAATACTTTTGAGATTCTATATTTCTATGTTCACCGACCTCCAGCTTTAACGGTTTAACCGATTGACTTGAAATTTGTAGGTAAGCGATGGGATTAGTAAAATGTGAACTTTTAGTCTGAGGAGGATTCCTCCGGAGTAAATCCCTCTTCCCTGCATATGAAACTGTATATTTTGTTAAAAATTAGGGCACTGACGGAACGCCTAAATGTTGATGATGACCTGCTTAAATGGGGTCCACTCACGTGGACCCTCATTTACACCTCGTGCTTTTCATTTTTTTCCTGGACGGACACTGCGAGTCGAAATCGACCTTGAGTCCATATACTATATACCACTTTAGAAATCATTGATGTAGACGCTGTAGTGATTATTCCAAATGACATTCGAAAAAGCATATATGCAAAGGATTTTCTGCCCGAAAAAAGTAACAAATGACAAACGAATACCACATGCTAAGCCTTGTAAGGTTGAAGGTCCCCTTACTGTTAGCCTTTATAAACTAAATTATTATATAAATTATTATATGCCTTTATAAAAGCACCCCATTTTAACGTTTGGCTGTAAAAAATCATAAAGCGGTAAGCCCGATTTTTGTAGTAATTTAAAATAAATTTTAACTTTTCTTTATCATTGTTAGTGTTTTGGTACAATAAGGCTATTTTTCTTTCTTCTTCTTCTTATTTATGCCTTAACTGTTTGCCTTTATATTGGGCGATTTTTTTGTGAATACCATGAGGTGCAAAACATTGCACTACCACATTTGGGAAACTCGGCAACTTCGCAAATACCTGGCAACTCTGCTGCGTACTCAGCTAAGGATAAAACCCGAATGCGAGGGTCAAAAACCCGTTTAACGAGACCTAAACATTTAAAAGATTATATTTTTAGAAGTATAATTAATTGGTTGTATTCGGGTTCTCCCTTGCCTTGCTCGTTTGCTTGCGTGTGTGATTGTCAATTCATAACTATTACGTGCGAACTAGTGCACACATAAGATATATTAAAGCTTATGTTATATAACTTCATTCTCTTTTCATAGGCTTTCTTTTTATCCATCGAATCTGTGTTAATGCTTGGTTAACTTTGATATACGTTTTCGTTTATTACTCGTTTAGAGTAGTAAACGAAAAGCGACAAACTCCTATTCATGCGAAAAGGCCTATTCTTTAAAAACTTAGCATGCCAGATTTGTCTATGGCCCTAGTACATCAAATGGACCATAGATTACAGACTTGGGTTAGTTTTCTTTAGTGAGCATCCGACCAGAGGGTGATTCTGTATATAAATGTAATTGTATATGAATGTATATTTTTTTCTTTTAATTTTTTGTCTTTGACATCTTGTTTTTTTTCAGAAGATTATGATTTTATATAAAAAACTAAGTCAAATGAAATGCAAAAGTTTTAGATTTAGGACTTTATTAGTGAGGAAAAGAACCTTTACGCTTTTTTTAAATTTTGGCTTAGTTATTTGTGTAGAAACCCACTGGTCTGGTGCTCACCAATAAAAACTAACCATATATCATCAAACGCTCGCTTTTCGCTCATTTTTCAATGGTAATAACCCGAAAAAACTCCTTCCCCTCTGACTTCACTTGTGGGGCTACGCCCCCTGACTCAATATTTTTCATTGTGTATTATGTAAGAAAATGTCTTGAAAAATATTTGATACTCGAAACAAAATGGCCTACGTTGAAAACAAGAGGAGCTCCCCTCCCCCCCCTATAAGTAAATTCGCAACCCACCTAAGTGAATTTGCCCCCCCCTCTAAGTGAATTTGCCCCCCTCCCCGAATTTAAAAATCCAACGGTCCCGAACACAAGTGTGAAATATTCGTTCATTTTCGAAAAGTTTTATAACCGGACAACTCCAGTTTATCGCACCTTGGTATAGAAAGCTATTTTCTGTCTAAGGTTAGGGGCCTGATTATTTCTGATATTAGGGTTAGTTGTTATAAGTTTATGACCTTCCAGGTTTCTATGGTAGTTTTAAGGACTGCGGATTTTTCTTGAATTTTTTAAAATTATTTTTTATGCACTCATTTAAAGCTTATTTTAATGTTTTACCCGTTTTTAATTTTTAATATTATGTACGAACCTCATTCTATTTTATAGCAATAATGATAATTTAAATACTATCTATTTGTGTATATTTTTTAATAAATATCCACCTTAGAACGGGCTATACCCAAGTTAGGTGACATTGAAATAAAACACTGGTAACAGTTGTTGTCATATCATGTTATCAGTATTTTGCTACTGGAGTTTTGTCTTTGACAGCTTTATTGTACATATTGGGAAATCGGAATATTGGGAAATCGGAAATTACGGAAATTAGTCCGTGTGGACGAGACAGGGCAATACGCTAGAGCGGGATGTGAGATAACTGGTTGTCACTTTTTCGCAATAAAACTGCGCGCCAAGGTCAAATCTTACACCGCACGAAATATGCTCGAATTTATTCGGACGAGTATAAGTTCGACATGTAGTATTTATCGACTATTGTTCGTTTCATATTCCGCTCTAACCTATTGCTCTGTCTCGTTCACTTGGACTAATTTTAGTCTTAGTTCACAAAGAAACGCAATCGGACCCATTGTCCATTTTACTGTAGATTATTATGCAATACAATACAATATTGTGAAATACATATTTAATTTAATTAGATTAAATAAAATTTCACAACATTGTGCAATGGTCAAAGTCTACTTAATTATGAGTCACCTGATTATCAACGTTTCTCAAAGTTGAAACATATTATTGTTCAGCCCCCCTGAGACGATTAAGACCATTTCCAGAATGAAGTCTTTCTGTGAGTATTCCTACACGATAGCGCCCAAACGCAAAATCCGATTGAGCTGAAATTTGGTATTTATGCATAATTTGGTCATGGCAAGAGTTGAAAAGATTGTGGTTATAATCGGTCGACCAGAGCGCGCACTAGTCATATATCATCCTCGAAATATTTGACTTTAAATTTGATACACAGATGCCTTGTTAGGCTGAAATCACATTGTAAAATGGTGGTTGGAATATCTCATATACAAGCTGCACTAATAATATTTAATTTCCGTAATACATATTACTCAAATATTAACGCCGAGCCGCCCAAAGCTAGCCGAGAAAAGAACCGCGCCCCCCGAGTCAATTACAACGGGATCCAATGGAAAGAGGTCACCCATCGATTTTATTTATGAAATTAATATTCAGATAAAATAAGCCCTTGGCTACTTGTCGGAAAATTGTTGGGTTGACACAAGCGATTCTCTTCTTAAAGACATATAATCTTACCCGCTAATCATCACGATTACTAAAACGATTCCGATGCCATTTTCAGCAATACGTATTTCAGAATCATTTCAGGAAGTTTTTTTCAGGATCAGTCGCGCTAATCAATAATTAACCCCTTGTCCTACCAATTAATATGCGACAGCATTGTCCCAAAAGGTAAACAAAACTGCCGAGATTTCAAGTCATTTCACGAATCTGTTTTACATTTGGCCCGGTTGATGTACCACGTGCCAGGCCAGTAATACCACGAGCCAGGCACAGGATACACAGTTTTTGGCATGAAAATCTGACAACGAGCCTCACACGTGGTTGTAGACGACAGGGCTAAACATGTCTGAAACTACCCATACTGGACAAATCCAGTTTACAATTCAAAAGCGCTCCGATGAAGTCGCCCAACTCTATACGTCATCTCGGCTCCACGGATCCTTGGCTGAACAAGAGCGATGTGTTTAGCAGGCATAAATCACCTTCATTTGGGTTCATTGCCACAAAATAAAAAAAGAAGAAGAAGATAATACCACAGTATACCGAGTTAGAACAGTAAGCGCACTCTCAAGTGGTAAGCAGTTGCGGGGATAGGGTGCGAGGGAAATGAGCAGAGTCATCAGTTGATCCATTTATAGATCATCAGTTGACCCATTTATAACAATTGAATGTTGTTTCTACAATTTCTTTCCAAGAGTTAATTTTAACGCATGGAATCCCTTATAAATCGCCGAAAAATTGCGATATGCTTTTCCTGTACCATTGATTTTATAGGGTATTTTATTGCTCGATGCCATAGTACGTTTTGGTAACCGTTCTGCGCGGGCAAAATGTAGGTGGTGCTGATAGCATTATCCGGCGAAACTAAGAGCAATTTATTTGACCATCTATAATAATATTAATAAGGAATGGTTTCAATGAAGCACTGATTGATTTAAAAAAATATTTAACAAAAATAACATTAAAATTTAAAACTGTAAACTTTAAAACTATAAAAAAACATGTTATAAATTAGAAAATGACTGTTTTAAAAGCGTTGATATTTTCCACTTGATACATAATGCCTTTATAGATAAAATAAGAAAAAACACTTTAATATTTCACAACACTCACACATATGTACACACACACCCTAACACCCTAACACTCATACCCTCACAATTATACTTGCGCACCCGTACCTTTGCCATAGTATACAAAATGTATCATATGCCCCAACCCTTACACTTTTGATTTACTTTTTTATTATAATTGTCACGCCACATAAAATGTTTTTTTAACCTTTTATTTTTAATTTAATGCAATTTACAATGATATTAGAATTTAAAATGTAACTAAATTACTTCATACATAGCAAGAAATTTAACTCAGTTATTATATGATGTTTACTGCCCGATGTTGCCCGACTTAGCAAATATTGTGTTTGGGAGGACATTCTATAAATATAGTTAGGTACATTAATTAGTGTGTGAATACGTTAAAAAACCTAAAACGTTAGGAACAATCTTTACGAACGGGGTGATATCCGTTATATTATCGCCTGAACGCAACAAGCCGTATCACGTATTGGGTATAAAAACCAACAAAAAAGAAAACAAATAAAAACGAAATCCACAAAGCATTTTTTTATTTCTTTATTTGTTGAGTGGGGCTTTTCTAAGGTCTTTATGAGCCTTGTATCACTGCGACCATTGCTGTTCTATTGTGTTCGCCACCAGCTATAGTTCTGCGCTGAGCCTTGTGTCATTTAAGAACCGCAGGAGGCTTTTGGCGCCAGATTGTTTTACCTCCTCAGGTTGGAGGTAATGACCACCCAAGTGGGTGTATCTTTTACGCATCAGCGGGCCACACTCGCACATGAGGTGCTGGGGAGTTTCCTCTGCTCCTTGGCAGAATCTGCACATTTTTGTGTCTCTGAGCTTGAGGTTGAACATGTGTTTGTTCAGGCCACAATGCCCCGTGAGCGCCCTCACCAGTATGCGTAGATTGTTTCTGTTTAGCGACAAGGCCTCATGGTCGTAACCCTTAATTTTACGCTTTGGAATGATTCAACCGTGGCTTGTTGTTCCAGTGGTTGACGGATTGTTCTAAACATATTTGTTTGAGCATTAGGTTTTCAAGGCTTTTTGGTACGCCACAGCAAGGTTCAGGGTCGTATAACGTTCCCTTTGCTCCCGTCTTAGCAACCCACAAAGCATACGTGATACGCCAAATTGTTCCTGTACATATGTCGCTTGCCTCGCTCCGCTATTTAGGCATTATTTCTTTAAATCTTATGCATCTGGTGTTAATGCGTTCTTGGTCTTAGAGTTTATTGTGAGTTGTGTTGTGATATATATTTTACCGTTTACGACAACTGCCATGGAGTAGATGCTATTTATTTACATAATATAAATACATTTCTTACAAAAAATAAACATGCCGCTACCAAAAAAACTATCAGGATCTCAGAACCTAAAAAGAAAAAAGCAAAAACAAGAGGATACTGAGAAGGCTGCAAAATCAGTTGCATTTTTTTAAAAATCATCATCATCAAGCGCTCAACATACAGGAGAAGACAAAGAAGCCGATGAACATGAAGAGCAAAACACTGAAGATGATGCTACTCCTGCCAGGTCCCAGGACTCTCCTGGGACATCATCTGAAGTTATTATAAAAGATATACCATCCACATCTTCTATAATAACTTTAGATGCAGCATGCCGTCAAGATGAAAGACCGACGAGACGAAATAATTATTCGTGGACCTGTATGTAATGAAATAATTAGCAACGAAGAGTACCTTAGAAAATATGATGGGCGACATTTTTCAAATATACATTTTCAAAGAGTAATGCCAAATGGGGAAACTTTTAATAGAAGATGGCTTGTATACTCAAAATTACCAGACAAGGTATATTGTTTTTGCTGTAGTAGGTATATTTAATCGAAATGTCCACTCTAATTTGGGAAAAGATGGATTAGACGACTAGAGACACTTGTCGACACGTCTCAAAACTCACGAAACATCTACAGATCATCGACGTGCTATGAAAAATTGGATAGAAACTTCGATTAGACTAAAAAATTTCAGTGGAATAGACAAACACTTGCAAAACAGATTGCAGACGAAAAATCAAGGTGGGCCGCTATACTGGAACGAATGATGGCCGTAGCATTGATTTTATTTACACTATAAAATCAATGGCCGTAGTATTTTCTTAGCAGGAAATAATTTGTCGTTCAGAGGAAGCTCTGGATCTGAAACTTTATACACTAATGATAATGGTAACTTCCTGGGTTTGGTGCAACTTCTAGGAAAATATGATCCTGTGATGATGGAACACCATTGCCGTATTGTTAGTAAGGAGACTAATGTCCACTATTTCAGCTAAAGATTTCAAAACGAGTTAATTGGCTTACTTGGAGGTGAAGTTCGAAATACAATTTTGACTATGACACTGATTCAGAATATGGAGCAATTTGAATTCTTAGTTACATTGGTGGCTTGGTATGATATACTGTTTCAAGTAAACATTGTAAGTAAAGCTATGCAGTCTGAAACTATAGATTTATCAAAAGCATCGCAATTGCTGAAAAACTGCTCAGAATTTGTGAAGCAGTACCGGACTTATTCGTCTGCTCAAATAACAGCTAAGGAGGCTGGTATAGATCCCACGTTTAAGCCAGTCCGATTCGGAGAAAGAAGCGATTATTTGAGTATGAAGCTGCAGATGAAACACCAACAGATCCTGAAGAACTGTTTAAAATTAACGTCTTTTACCCCATGATAGATACAATTATCCAAATTCAATGATACATGGTCTTTTTTGTATAACATCAAAATAATTCCTGATAAGTCTTTATTAGAAAAAGCCTGTGCAAATTTGCAAATGATTTTAACCGATGGGGAAAAATGTGACGTGTCTAGTTGCGAATTGGTTGAAGAACTTTTGAGCCTGAATCCATTATTAAAAAACCCTGAATCAGCAGAGCCAATAAAAGTTCTTTAACATATTAAAAAAAATGATTGACAGGATATTTTACCGAATGTGTGGACAGTGCTTCGGATTCTGCTGACCATCCCTAGAACTGTCGCCAAAGGTGAACGAAGCATAGTAAATTAAAACTAATTAACACGTATTTACGTTTTATAATATGTCAAGAAATACTGTCAGATCTTGCAATTCTATCAATAGAAAATGACATTGCCCAAGGATTAAAATATTCCGATTTAATAAAAAAATTCGCAAGCATAAAGGCAAGAAAAGTGATTTTCTAGTTTCTAAGAGTTTTTAATTAAATAAATATAGTCAAACTAATATTTTTTCCCTTATTCTATTCTTCTCATAAAAAAAATTGGCACGAAATAAAGAACATAAATGTAAACTTAATTAGGTATGTTACTTTTTTTCGTTTCTATGTAAACTGGGGCGCCACCATAAGATGTCGCACCACCGAAAAGTTTAGCTAAGACCGCCCTTATGAATTTTATGAATAGTGCTTTCATACACTATTCATAAACTAAAAGTAGCTATATTTATAGAATGTACAATCTTTGCTCACAATCTCGGTTTAACTGCCCTGGGCGGCAATTAAAGGGGGCGCCATGTTCATGTCTTTGAAAAAAACTTGTTTCACTAAAGCGCCTAGCATCCAGTGCGCGTCGTACTATCAATGTTAGGAAAATTCCCGTCGGACCTAGAAAAAATCCTCCTCACAGACAGAAGAGCACGAAGCTGCACGAGCGGAGCCGAATATACCCGGACAGCCGAACGTCAAGCGACGGTTGGTATTTATGTGGCTGATTAGGTGTGCGAGTAATTCGCGTTGGTTTTCTTTGTTGACAACTACACTTTCTTTAGGTAATTTAAACGTTTTCTATAGGTAATTTATTTAATAATTTCATCGTAATTAAACCGCACACCGCCATCTTGAAGGGGCAATCGAAACTACGATCGACAGCCAGGTTGCAAATTTCCACAAGCCTCGATAGTTTGTAATATAGCAGTTCAGGTACGCGCCGGTAGATGATGCTGTAAGTAAATATAATTGCAGCCAATTAATAAAATATTTTTATTTATCCTAAGTGAATTTTGGATCAACGTTTTAGTTATTAAATTAATTCCTAATAAAATTTTCTGCTTCTAATTAGTCTTAAAATCATTATCATAATTATTGAATAGCGCCATCGTATTGTCATCTCTTGAGTATCTCTCCCCCTTCTCGACTACACCCTCGGGACAATTCATTTTCGATTTTATTGTTGTCAGATCAATTAAGCTATATCCTCAAAATAAAAATAAAATATTTTTTTATATGCTCTCTACTAATATTAAGTTGAAAAATTTGTATGATCTCTGAGCAACTTACGATATTACGTGAATGTGTGAAAATAATGTAATGTAATGAAGCACAATGCAAGAACTTCTACTCAAAAAATCAAAATCAAAATCAAAATGTTCTTTATTCATATAGACACAATTAAATATTATTTTTAATTTATGTTCTTATGATGCGTCCAAGCCTTACTCCCAAGCCGTTTTGTCATTTACATAATCAGATATTGTATAGTATGCTTTTTTATATAATTTTGCTTTGATGGTAGCTTTAAACTTATTTACAGATAGTTCTCTAATAGTATGAGGAAGTTTGTTATAGAAGCGTAATACATTGTCCCAAAAAAGAATTGCTTATTTTGTGGAGACGAGTAGCACGTACAACAAGGTTATGCTTATGTCTAGTATTAACATTATGAGTGTCGCTTTTTTTTTAAACTTGTCAATATTCTTGTGGACATACAACAGATTTTCGTATATATATTGTGATGCAACATTAAGAATATTTATCTCTTTGAATTTTTCTCTAAGTGAAACTCGAGGACCAAGTTTATATATAGCTCTTACAGCACGTTTCTGTAGTATAAAGATGTTATTGATGTCCGCACAGCTTCCCCAGAGAAGAATCCCATAGGACATAATGCTATGAAAGTAACTAAAGTATACTATTCTTGCTGTATCTACATCAGTCAGCCGCCTTATTGTTTTACTACTTATGCATCCAACTTCTTCAAGACAAAATAGCGGAAAGGAGAAGATAATGGCTTCGTAGATCTACGGGACTGGTTTTAGAAATCTACCACATCCTTTATTTCGAGCGGCGGCAATTACAATTAAATGTTATAGCCGGTATGATCATATTGGCTATATCGGTAGCCGATAGCCAACAACCAAAGTTGTTATAGCCAATAGCCAAAGTTTGGCAATGACATGGAAGCAGAAGAAAAAGAAGAAACAGGACTACCGTCCTGTCAAAATAAATTGTCAAGAAACGCATTCGTTGCCTTTCCTAAAATTAATCGTGACTAAATATCACGTAAGCCAGTCAATCTTATCTGCTTGTAACGTTTGATAAGATAACTCAAGATAAGCCGCGTTTCCAAGTGAGTATAATAACACTTTTGCCAGTCCACATACTAATTCTTTAGATCCACGTAATCAAATATTATTTTCTTACTTGGAAAAACGGGGCCGAAGGACGCTTGCAAGGATCCAGGATAAATAAATAAGGTAAAATTGTTTGATTTTTAGTATACTGACGAATGCTTAATTATTCTGTGTTTTTAATGCAAAATTAGATATATTCGAAAGTCAATGGATGATGTGACAAACTTTCCCATGATATTTTTTTTAATTTATGCTGTTTATATAAGTCTACCATATATTTAAAAAAAACTAACTTAACCTACTGGCAAATAGGTGTTTATAAAGCCTTTTTTTAAAAATGGCAACCTACCGCCATATACTGACTAATTTACCTACTGGCATATGCCAATACATTATATATACCTAATATTCGTCACACCCCCAACTCTTAGGCTAACCGTGCATTGCGGTGAAGTTCCGCGCGTTTTATTTTCGGAAAATCTCTGTACTATATACCTAATCACATTGTAGCGCACGCACTGCAGAAGAAAATCAGTCCGGTTATAGATTCTGTAGACTGCTACAGATTTTCTGCGGTGAATCGCCGGACAATTTTCCATACTATAGTTATGTATACGAGACTTGCGTGATATATACGAGACAACGAATGGCAAAAAAGTCCGAAGATTCTACCGAGGTGTGTGTACCACATAAATGCGTTTATTCTCGTGCGGCGTAAAAACGTACCGCAACGCATCGCACCGCAGCGTTTGACGTTTCTTTTTACACATATATCACGCTTATTTATAGCGATATAGCAAAGATTTTTACAGATTTGGAATCAGTGTGGTGAAAATAGTTAGGGTCATATGAATATGTTTTAGATCTAGGTAGGTATAGTTAGGGTCATATGGTATATTTATACCTACTCCAAAAGAGAGCAGTACGAATAATTGCAAAGGTGAAAAGGAAAGAGTCGTGTCGACCCATTTTTAAAAGGCTAAGAATCCTCACTTTAACCTCACTATATCTCTTTAAGTTACTGACTGAGTTTTTTAAGAATAAAGAAACACATTATAAAAAGTTTTTCAGATACACATACTAAAATTGCGGGATATAAATTCATTTTTTTTATACCATGTTCTAAACTAAACACAGCAAGGCAAGACACAAAATACTCCGGGCCATATTACTTTAACAAGCTACCGGAAAGTATAAAAACAATTTAAGTGGAAAGGTTATTCAAAAAATTACTTAACCCCTCCTACTTGAGTTAACCATTCTTGGTTTGACGCTTACAAATGATAAGACTTGAGCTAATCAATTTTGGTTAGCCAATATTTATTATTATTATAATAATAAATGTTTGTAATATTTATTCATTATTATCCTTATTGTTTTACGAGATAAGGTTATAATGTTTTATATGTCAAATTTCAATGCGATCATTTTACAGTTATTCTTTTTATGATCCGTATAGTGGTTTACAAGTTATAGTCGTTTTACTCAAGGTCATTGACTTGCGCCGAATTTACGCGCGAAAATGTCGCCGGCGTAAGTGACAGCTGAATTTTTACTTCGCGATTGCAAGTGTTAAAGAATTCTTATTAGACAAAGGTCTTTATTCGATCGAGGAGTTTAATATTTTTTAATGATTTTTTTATTTTTTGGGTATTTTTTTTTTTATAATTTTTAAGTAGCATTTTTAAATTATTCTGAATTTTTCTGATTTAATATTTCTTGATTATTTTAATTTGTGGTTTTAGTAAGTACAACTTAAAAATGATGTTGAGTATCGCGAGTACTAAAATGTTGCATATCGACATGTCCTAAAAGCAATAATGAAGTACGTTAAACTGTATGTACGTGGTGATAAATTTGGATATTGTGAAAACGGACTAATAGACTGTAATTTAAATGTAAATTTAAATTATTTTATTATAAATTTAAAATTAAATTAAATTAATTCAAATAATTGAAATGTTACGTTTCTACAATCTGTTAAGATTTTTCGGAAATAAATTAAAATTCAAATTGAAAATGAAAAAAATTAATGTCAACCCCTACCTACAAGAGTTTGCTAAATTGCATAAATACCTATTTTTCAAGATTAAAAGGAGGATGAATAAAAAACTAAAAATATTTGAATGTGGTCAATATTGTGATTGCTAAATATTTCAATTATTATCCGTTATCCTTGCTACCATAATAGAAGCAGTGATAACTAGTTAATATCTAATTTATTACTCATTTGAACCTTGCTACTCTCAGACATGACAATACGATATTGCCGATAGGTATAGCTTTCAAAAATAAACAGCTAACGTATGCGGCAACACTTTCGCCATTTTCCAAACGACCGCCATCTTGTATCTTACCTCTTCTTCTTAGTATTGTTTGGCACCGATATGCAGGTTACGAACCCGCCATCCCAGAAAGTTATACCGATTTTAGATCGTTCTTTCAACCGCGAAGTGAACGCAGAGACTTTGGGACCACACAGTACACCGTCTGTATAACTACGCCAACAAGCCCGCGAGAGTCCAGCGCCTTACCGCGAAGCACTGGAAGTAAACCCAGCGGTCCAACCTCGCGTGCTTACTACCAAATTTTCTGGATTTATTCATCCTCCTGTCTAATCTCGGATTCGAGGTTGCTTGCGTGGCTTTACCTGCTGTCCTAAGCGCTAATTCAGTTTTAATATTCGCGGACTGTGGCCTCTTTTGCCCTCCATAGTGACTCGAGATCGTGTGGCAGACAGATCGTTTCAAAGATAGATAACGTCAGGTCCACAACTACCCCCAATCTTTATAAAACCTACATATCCAGTGCACCAACCGCTTCAGTTCTACCCGAGATATTATTATTAATAATAATAATAATAATAAACTCTTTATTTGCACTTAATGAGTATACAAAAAGGCGAGCTTATTGCCACATGGCAATGTCTTACAACTAACCTAAACATAGTGGTACATGCGCGCAATGTGAAAATAAAGATTATTACATAACATAATGACAAGTGGAAGAATTTAAAACTAATAATGCCCGAGGAGAGGAAATTGGGAGAGGAAGAGGAGAGAAAGGGAAGAACTGGTTACGTCTTAGAAAGGTAGTAATCCTTAAGGTGAGTCTTAAACGATGGTAAAGAAGGCGAGTTTCGTATATTTGCTGGGAGATCGTTCCAGAGTCTTGCACCATGGACACAGAAAGAATAGGAATAGAAATCACTATTATGACTCGGAATTTTTAATAAACTGTCAGAGGCTGACCGAAGTACGACACCGTGATATTCCACCGAATCCGCGATCAGAAGATCCCAACCGCCTCCGACTGCAGATTACAGCTATTGCAGAAACTCAAAGCTTCCTGACAGGTTGAGTCCCTCTTAGAGGAGGCTACTAGATAGGAGTAGAACCTTGAGTTAGGCAGGCCAGATGACATCAAATTTGTCCAACAGCATCCAAGCTGCACAAAACCATTACAAACCATGTGCAGTTTACTGCTAAATCTAGGATACGCCTTGAAGTCCGCCCCAAAGTCTATTAAATTACATTAAAAAAAAGCTTACAGTCGGCTATTCGGAATTTTATAGCTCTATGAGTCCTATAGCTTTATAGCTCTATATATATATATATATATATATATATATATATATATATATATATATATATATATATATATATATATATATATATATATATATATATATATATATATATATATATATATATATATATATATATATATATATATATATATATATATATATATATATATATATATATATATATATATATATATATATATATATATATATATATATATATATATATATATATATATATATATATATATATATATATATATATATATTGGACTCTTAAGGAAATTTTCAAAAACCCTCAGTTACCACACAAAGCAAAGAAAAAATATTTGATTCATGTATTTTACCCGTCATGACATATGGGTGTCAAACATGGAGCCTATCAAAACAGAATATACGCAAACTTGACACCTGTCAACACAGTATGGAGCGAAGCATGCTCAACGTCAAGTTAAAGAACAAAATAAAACTTGAAAAATTACGGATGCAAACTAAGCTTAACGATGTCACATACTGCATAAGAAAACTGAAATGGAGGTGGGCAGGTCATATGGTTGGAAGCAACAAAGAACAATGGGCTAAGGAGGTAACCGAATGGTGTCCGAGACAACACAAAATACAAAATAAAAAAAGGGAGGCAGCGTCTTAGATGGGAAGACGATATTCGAAAAACTGGAGGAGTTACTTGGATGAGGAGTTAGGGATCAGCTAGACAATCTTTAATACCGATCTCAAGTAATGATGTTATCTAAATAGTTTTAATGTTGCTTGGTTTTAATGTAATAATACAATCAAAAATTCATATCATAAGATTGTTAATAAAGCCTATTATTATTATTATTATTAATATCATTCGTACATTACTTTGTTACATTCGTACATTACTTCATTACATTACCGTACTAATACGGTACATTACTTCTTAGAGCCTGTTTTTCACTTCTAAAATTACTATTACTACTAAGATAATATGAGTATTAAATAGAATTCCGGACCCAGTGACCTCGCTCGTTGGAGCTATTCAGAACATAGCTTATGTCCCCTTTATAGCAATATCCCTTGCGCAGCTAGACATATTTTAGCTGGCTGCAAGGCGGCTTTAGATCAAGGACGGTACGCTTGCCGCCATGACAAAGTCCTTGATGTTATTAGCGAGGTAATTGTCTCTCAGCTCGTACTAAATAGCAAGGGTCTGACACAGAACTCTAGAAACCCGCAACACAGCTTGTGCGGGATGGCTCTAAAGGTTAAAACCTTTTTCAATAATCTAGAATGATTCAAATTGGATTCTAGAGGACGTTTCGTTATCTAAGCAATATGAATTACCTGGAATTCTCAGATGCACAGTCCTCCATCCAGATATAACTCTTGACTTCCAATCTCGGAAGTAGTCTTATTGAAGAACTAACTGCTCCACGCAATCGCCATCTTGACTCATAAGAGCAGGTTATCATCAATTCGTTGTATCTTTTTTTAAATGTTTGTTACCTTAGAACCCTGCTATTTATGAACCGATTTGAAAAATACTTTTTTTATTTCAAGGAATATAGTTGCAAATTGATCCCATTTTTATCAAAATCCTGTTCTGATGATGGGATCCATGAGGAATTGAGATAACTCCTCAAATATTATTACACGAAGTTGAAAATGTACATGTTGATTCCGATGACAATATATTTTTTTTATGGTAAGCATGACCTGATTCTATACCCTGGGTTGGCTCCCGACGAGGGGACTCCTCAACGGTCAACAGCACAGACACGAAATTTTGTATACTTATTCAGTTATAATAGGGCGTTCTAAGTTTCACCATGACATGGCTGCTTCACCCAGGTTTGGCTCCCGACAAGGGTACTCTTTAACGGTCAACAGCACAGACACGAAATTTTGTATATGCATTCAATTACGACAGCTAGTTATAAGTTTCACCAAGACAGCACTGCGCACCCAGGGTCCAACGAGGGAATTCCTCAACGGTCAACAGCACAGATACATTTTTTTGTATGATATGACAACTTGAGTTGTCGACTACAACGGGCGAGCCCGTCACCACAGGAAGTTTTAACTATTAGTCGTTCTATCGACCTGCAGTGAGCGTAGAAGACTTTGGACAAAACAATCCAGCGTCTAGCTATGCCACAACCCGTAAGAGACCAACGCCTTACCGCGAGATAGCCAGGAATGCTACCTGGCGGGCGACACTCGCGCCCTTACTACCAATTGTGTCCAGATTTCTCCGGACTCTCGATTGGTTCCGAGTTCGAGGTCGCTTGCGCGGTCCTCTCCCTGACGAAGCGGTGAAACAGTGAATACCGAATCTATCGCGGACCCTGGCGTCCTTTGCCCGCCTCTGAACCGGGATCGGATGGCCAATGGTCATTTCAAGAGCAGTCGCCGTAAGGTACGCGCAACCACCCCCGCTCTATAGGAAACAATACAGCTTCCAGACTCCCCCGACTGTTAGTCGGGGTGCACAATCGATTGGCTTGCGCCGCAAGATGCGCAGACCGTCCAGGAGCGCCAGAGGTTTGATTCCCGGGGGAAACTGACCAGGGCCAGAGTCCTACCCAGGTTCGCACCCCGTGCGTGGAGGCCGTCGGATGGGTGTTGACCCGTGAGTATGACCGACCCTGAACACATGGGTCTTCGTGGCCAACCCGTTAGCTCCCTGTATGATATGACAAATCAATTATGATAAGTTATAAAAAAATGGTGTCGGTTTTTTTTTCGTAGTCGGTGCGACTGCTAAATCATGAATACGCCTACACCGTTTGCATTAAAATCCTCGACCTCACAATTCCATTATATTGTTTTAAAAAAACAACAATGATTTATCTATTGAATTAAGGTATCACAATGAATTCTTCGCGCCGGATATGACGTTATCATCGTAATAATATGATTAGATTCCCTATAATTTCGTTATGAAAGATTTTTTTAATGTATAATGGATCCTTATCGTAGGTACTATCGGTAGGTTTATTATTCAAATTATCGACAGAAATTTCTGGTAACAATCAGCTGATAGTGACACATCTGTATTCACAGATAATGATAATATTACTTAGAAAACCAATAGATAGGCACATGCTAAGTAAAAATCAATATGCGAGTATGTATGTGTATTTTATATATTTTTTTCATAAAACTTTTATATAATCAAGGCTTGAGAACAATTACAACAGTCAAACGCGTCGCCCCAGGGAGTTATAACGACATCGTGTCGTTCGGTCTCCCATAAAGTAAACGTAAAAGACTCCCATAAAGTGAACGTAAAGACACAGCACAATCCACAGTTAAACTACACCAACATCCCGCAAGAAGTCTAACGCCTTATTGCGAGGCACTGGGCAGTGCACCCAATCGGCCAACCTCCGCCCAGATTGGACAGATTTTTCCATCCTTCAGTCTGGTCACAGATTCGAGGTCGCTTGCGAGGCCTCTACCTGACATTAGCGAAAATTAAACGTAGAATTAATTGCGGACCGAGGCGCCCTTTGCCCGTCAAACTCACAAGGGATCGGGTGGCCAACGGATCGTTTCTAAGGATAAATAACGCGTCAACAACTAACCCCGCTTCTTAGGAAGCGTACGTTTCCAAACTTCCTCGGTTATTCGCCGGATTGCGCAAACGATTGGCTGACGCCGCAAACTGCCCAGTATAGCCCGAGGTGTTCCCTGGAGCGGAACTACCGATCCCAACTGTCTACAACTGCGTAACCAATCGAGAGACTGGAGTAATCTGGTCGTAATTGGAAGTAAGGGCGTTAGTGTAAGCCCGCTGGGTAGCATTCCTGGCTATCTCGCGGTTAAGGCGTTAGCCTCTTACGGGCTTGTGGCGGAGCTTGATGGTGGACTGTTTTTGTCCAAGTCTTTCTGCGCTCACTTCAGGGACACAGAACGACTAATCGTTAAAACTTCCTGAGGTGACGGGCTCTAGTTGACAACTCTAGTTGTCTACAACTGCAAGCTATAGCCGCAGGCAGAGTTCACAGCGTGCCCTTCAAGTTCCAGTTCCTCTTCGAGGAGGCTACCGGATAGGAGCTGAGCCGTGACTTGAGCCGATCTAAAAAAACACAGATAAGCGATTAGGACGGAGCTGTACGGAACCATTAGGAACCTTAATATGAACGGTGTGAACACATAAAGAGTATTTTATTTTATAAGTCTCAATGTTCGCTATTTTTACGAAAGCCATTTGCTTCAGCACACTATTCAGTTTATATATATCCAGAATCCATATATTTAATAAGAGTAATAATATAATATGTATAATAATAAGAGTAATAATATGGATATAGAACTGTGTAATATATCTGTGCGCCTATTGAAAGAGCTACCCAGAATCATCAAACTCTACGCCAAAGCTGACTATTTCTCTATAAATCACTACCTCTCTTCCACTGACTGGGAACTTCTCTTTGCTAATCGCTCTATAGACGAGACCGTAAATAAATTTTACTCAATTATAAATAAATCTATCGAGGATTTCGTACCTACGCGAACAACAGCCAATCCGCGCTTCCCAACATGGTTCTCGCCAGCCCTAATAAAAGTAATCAAAGAAAAAGAACCGATTTCACAAGAAGTGGAAGAAGAACTGTAATCCCCGTGACTATGACACTTTTGCATTACTCCGTCGTAGGCAAAAAATGGTCCCAGAAACAGTATCGAAAATTATCGCCCAATTTCAATTCTTCCAGTTCTGAGTAAGGTCTTCGAGAAGATTGTGTACGACCAACTTTATCCTGCAATTAAAAACTCGCTTTCTGAGTATCAACACGGTTTTTTAAAGAAGCGCTCTGTCATAACTAATCTTAGTCTATTTACCGATTTTATATCGGAAAACATGGATAAACGCCTACGGACGGACGCCGTGTACACTGACTTTTCGAAGGCCTTTGACAGGGTTAATCACCCCATACTAATTACCAAATTACTACAGTTCGGAATTCACGGGGATCTGTTGAGATGGTTTGCGTCTTATGTGGCCAATCGACATCAAGCTGTCACTGTTGGTGGTTATAGGTCCGAGTATGTTAGAGTACCTTCTGGAGTACCGCAAGGTTCGCATCTCGGGCCATTATTGTTTAATATTTATATTAATGACATCGCCTCTTGCTTTCACACATCTAAATTTATCGTTTATGCCGATGATCTAAAAATTTATTCCACCATTAAAGGTACGAAAGATTGCATAAACATGCAACGCGATCTAGACCGACTCTTGGTATACTGCCACAAAAACAAGCTCTGCCTCAATCCCTTAACCCTTCAGGCCTCGGCCCCTCAGACGATTGACAAGTTGCTGTCCCAAAAAAAAATAGTAAAAATTAGTAAAAAAATTGAATTACGACACTGTCCGTTACAAAATATTAATTACTGCCAAACCACTGTATCCATAATTAAAATAAAATATATTAAGATAATAAAACATAATAAAATAAAACAAATTAAATTAAAATAAAATTCAAACGGGGCCGTCACTCTGAATCGTATTGTGGCCGATATCGGCCAATCGGGGCTTGAGGGGTTAAAGTGCAATACCATCAGTTTTACCAGAAATACTCGGCCAATTGTATATAACTATCTTATCGATGGCGAAAACATTCCAAAAACATCTTTAATACGCGACCTCGGACTTTATTTAGATACGAAGCTTACATACAACGACCACATAGATTACATAGTTCTTAAGGCCAAGAAAATGTTAGGATTTTTGTTTAGAGTATGCAGACCGTTCAGTGACACCCTCGCCTTAAAAACACTGTATTACGCATATGTCAGAAGTGTCTTAGACTTCGGATCCACTATATGGTCACCGATGTATGCTGCATCTGTCAACAAGGTTGAGTGCGTCCAAAAGCGTATCTTGCGATACCTAAATTGGCGCGAGCACTCGAACTTCGAGACATATGAGGAAAGAGCGGATTACTTTAAGGTTGCACTGCTCTATAATAGACGGACCATAACCGACATGTCTTTCCTATATGACATCCTTCATGGTTTAATAGACTGTCCAGCATTAACTGAGCGAATTTCCTTGAGAGTGCCCCCCAGAAGTACCCGAGTTTCTCGTTTGTTTCATGTGCCCAGGTGCAATTCAAGCCACTTCAGCAACTCTACTATGATACGGTTACTCACCTCTTTTAATAACAGGTTTAATGACCTTGACATTTTTTCTCTGGACAGGAAGCCTTTTCTTCACGCAGTCGAAGAAAAGCTCAGGAACGATAATTAATTTAAATTTACTTATTACTTTATTATATACAATATATTTATGTGTGTATGTATGTCTATATGTATATATATATGTCAATAGTATACGTATGTATGTGTTATAACAATCCTCCCTTCCATTTCCATTCCCCTATTGTAATTATACATTTATATTTAGAAATGCTTCTTTTTCCTTTTTTCTTAAAAAGAAGGTTATAAAATTATTGTCTTTTAAATGGGTACTTTATATTTTTTGCTAATTTAAAATGTATTAATGGCTATATTGATGTTAATTTATAAAATGTTTTTTTTTTATATAAAGAATATGCTGTATACATTTAGTTAATAAAAATAAAAAAAAATAAAAAAAATAATAAAACATTATTTTATAAAAAATATATCTTAAAATAAAATGAGTTATTTAATAAAAATTTTATTTGCAGTTAATAATTACAGAAAAATTAATAAAACAAAATCAATCACCTTAATATTGTTAAAAAAATCCTTACTAATTATTATATATGTATAAAAACAATGGTTGCATGATATCAATATAAACACTGCAAAAAAATGTGAATCCTAAGACTTAAAGCCTGTTTGTTACTAAGAAGAAACCGTAACTGTAAGATGGATAGAACTAAATAATAGATAATATAATAATAATTACATAATATATAAATAAATACATACTTGAAAGAGGAATGGGGAAATTAATTAATTAGTCATTATTCAAAAAATCTTTCTTAAGCAATAAAAAAAAAAAGACATTTATTATTACTAGCCATTTTCAGAGAGGCTAATTCACCATCATTCACACCATAATTCAACAACACCATAATTCATCCAAAGCGTGCTGCGACCCAGGAAGTTTGAACGATAATGATTCTTTTGTCTCCTGTGAGGTGAGCGTAGAATACTTGAGGACGATACAAATCTACCGTCGAGCAAAGCCAATATGCCCGTCAGAGGCCAAGGCCTTACAGCGAGGCACCGAGAAGGTGACTCAGCGGGCAACCTCGCTCCCTGATTATCTCCGTCTGGAATTGACCATCAGGATACCTCCGACCAACCGACTGGTAACAGGTTCAAAGTCGCTTGCGCGGACCTCTACCTGCCGTATTCTCAGCGGTGATTCAATCTATCACGGGGTTGAATCTATCACGGACCATGACGTCTTTTGCACGGCTCTGAACGCAGGATCAGGTAGCCGACTGGTCATTTCGAGAGTGGAAGACGACAGGTCAACTTGCACCCCCTCTACTTAGGAAACATTGTATTTCCATAGTCTCCTGACTCCTTCTCGTAATTAGTCAGAGTGCACAAATCGATTGGCTGTTACCGCACGGCGTGCAACCCCCATACGGTAGCGCCGGGTGGCAACCCCCTAGGGCAAACCGATCCACCAGCCGTGAGGCCTGGGACGCGAGAGTCCTTTCCGGGGTAGTTGTGCACACGAGGAGGCTACTGAATAGGAGCTAAATCGTGAGTTGGACCGACTTGAAAACAAAATGGACCTTATATCTTTAATAGTATCTATTTCTACAATGCGCGCAAGTGCCACTGCACTGTGATTAGGTTAGATGAAAGATATTACCATATGGCAATACGATCGCCTTTTCGTATTTTAATTTTCAGGTGCAAATAAAGAGTTTATTAAAATAATAAAAAAAAGTGTACGTCAAGCCGCTCTCATTGATTCCGCTGCACGATATGATCTCACATTAAGATACACAATCGCTAAAAAGTATTCTAGTGTTCTTTGAGCCTGAGTTTGAAGCAATACCTACAATCTCGGTTGATTTTTAAATTGCAGTATTTTCTTGTTTATTGGGATAATTTTCGACTAATTTATTGTATAATATTTTTTTGTGAAATTGAGTAACTATAGAACCGCATTCCGATTTTTAAATGGAATTTTTCGCAGCGGTGAGCGCTGCGTCCCGCGCGGGACGTTACACATTTCGCCGTTGGTAGGCGTGCGTCCCGACCGGGACGTTACAAATTGGAGGGGGATTATTTACTTGGTCATTCTTACATAAGTGTAATGGTTATAATGGATATTAAAACAGTATAAATAATTTAAATAGCACTGATATAAAATACCTTCTTTCAATATTCCAGGTTAAAAACTAGCATAAAGATGTGCTTCGACGACTGCTTGGAACTGGCCTGCTGCGCCGCGTGTATTGGTTGTCTCTGCTGCTGCTGTCGTCCAGATCCTCCTCCTCCTCAAACTCAGCATCACACGGTGATAGTTCAGCAACCAACTCCGGATCAGTATCCGCCCCCTGGCTACCCAGCCGAGCAGTATCCCCCAGGAGGATATCCACCAGGAGGCTACCCACCGCCAGGAGGCTATCCTCCAGGGGCGTACCCGCCAGGAGCTTACCCGCCAGGAGTATACCCGCAGCCAGGAGTTGTGCATCATGCTCCTGTTTATCATGTAAGAGCGTTATTTCTCAAATTATTTTAAAAAATCTTTTCTTTCTTAAGAAACTGTCTACGAAGTTACAAGTCTCTGACCCGAGTAGCTTCGGCTCGACGGTGTAGTGGCATTAACACGCTTACAGGGATAACGGTCATGATAAGGCCGTCATTATAAATTATAGCCTAATTTCCATCATACCAGTTTTTGACAAGATATTTGAGCTGGGAATTCGCAAACGACTGAAGGATTATTCCGGTGTAAACAAAATATTGGTAAACGAACAGTATGCATACCAAACAAGTCGCTCCACAGTTTCAGCGATGCGAGCCTGGTGCAATCTATCTTCGACAGCCTCGATCGAGGAAACCGTGTAACTAGACTCCTCATTGATCTTCCGAAAGCTTCCGATTTGGTCGATCACTCGCTTCTGCTCCTTAAACTTAAGCATTACCTATAGCATCCAGGGATGTGCTCTAAATTTGATTTGTAGCTTAAAGTCGGATAGGATTCACAGAGATAGGCGCCTCATCAGTCCTCGAAAACTTTAATTATGCTCGCTCTCATTTGGTGATGGCTTACGGTGTTTTAACATGGGGTAATGTACCAGATAGCCATCGTATTTTTATACAGCAAAAGCATGCTCTCAGGACGATATTTGGGTTAAATAGAGAGAATCACTGTGCTCAGACCATGACGTAGCGAACTTTGTCTCTGATACCATAGTGTTCTAATTTATTTAGTAGAATATTGTGGTTAACGCAGTCAAATGCTTTTGATAGGTCACAAAATAGACCAATAACTGGTTTTGAAAAATCCAGCCCATTTTACAATAATTACTTTTTAACATTAGTATAGATAGATACAACCAGTGTATACAACGCTCAATCCAGACTGTACACACACCTTTAATCCTTAGGTCCCAGCAAATTTGACTAGGTATCTAATCTTGCTACAGCTTTACACGTCGAGCTTTTCTTCCTGCGAAAGGATCTATTACATCATCAAAGTTTGTCTCATTTTATTTTCGATGGTTAGGATATCGCGGCCAGATAGGCGTTCCTGACTCAATGTACATATAACGCAGGTAGATTTTAATTATTTTTAGTTCGATGAAATCGATCACAGCTCACAGATTTCGTCGGTAATGTGCAGTATATTCTTAAAGCTATACTAATATTGGAAATGGCTATTTGCAAGTATTGTTGCACATATGTTGGAACTTGAATTTATTTATTTTATTTATTTAAGAATTAATTACTATAAAACATTGATTATCTTACAAAAATAACAGGAACCGAATGGCAAAACCTTAACCTTTTGCTTATTTGTTTCTGTCACCCAACTGGGACTAGCCTGTTCTAGGGTGGACAGGACTCCAATATTACAATCAAATTTGCTTGATTGCTTGGTTGCTTACAAATGTACAAGTTTTAGTAAAAAGCTAATGACACTAAATTGCCATAAAATGTGGTCTTCAGAATAAATAAAAAAAAATTAAAAGATAATATAATAAATAAAATGCAATTCCATTATATAATCAGCAATAAATATAATATAAAATTTGATTAAATAATATAAATAAAGTTATATGTGAGAAAAGAAAGAAACAGTCAGTAATATTTAATATATGTTAAGTAATAAAGGATTTAATATAAAAATACCTAGTCAAAAAAGTATAATTCATTGTCAAAGTCAAATAACTTTTTGGTAGTTCAATGTTAAAATATATTCAATGCAATGAAATGCAATTGCCTTTTCGTTGATTCCGTTGTCAAATAGAGTTTGATTATTAAATACGCGAGTTCCTGGCAGAAATCAACTGCGTTTAGGTCTCTGAATATATTTTCAGGCTAAATAGGCTCATTGTTTAGTAGATCTTCAGTGGACATATTTACTTATTCTATTCGGGTTTATTCGGCTCCGCTCGTGTAGCCCCTTCCCCTTTTGTCTGTGGGGAGGAATTTTTCTATCAGCTAGGTTTTTTTCAGTCAGAGGCATCATACACACAACGGACACGTTCAAGAATTAACCTAGGATGCGTTCCAAAATGAAATGAACAATCGATAATACGACGCGCCCTGGATCCTATGGGCGCTTTATTGAAAGAAGTTTTTTTCATTCACGTAAATTTGGCACTCCATTGAATTGCCGCCCAGGGCAGGTACCCCGGTTTGCCCCCTTCCTTTCCTAGATTCGTAGCTTCTAACTAAAAATACAGCTTCGGGAGGACAGTCATTCAGAGTTAGGTGACTTAAACAACTTGTTTTTTTTGTAAAAGTGATATGTTTGAATTTGTCGATGCCTAAAATGTATTTGTTTATAAGTGGCTCTCTAGGCGATCAAGCATGCTTGTCAAGCATCTCGTCCCGGGCTGGGAAGGGATCGTAAACCGCAGGAACTATGCAAATATTTTTAAAAAATATTTGCCAAAAATGACTAATTTTGTAATTTATGCCAAGGAGTCACGCTAATTAGAAGTAATTGATTGATGAATTACGCGACTCTCTGGTATAAAACTACAAAATTAGGCATTACTGGTAAAAAAATAAAATAATATTTGCATAATTCCTGCGGTTTACTACCCCCTCCCAGCCCGCCACGCGATGCTTGACAAGCATGCTTGATCGTCTAGAGAGCCCCTAAAAAAACGCTAAATATCTCATTTACTTATATTTACCTGAACCTTAGGGGCTCTTTAGACGATCAAGTATGCTTGTCAAGCATTGTGTCACGGGCTGGACAGGGATCGTAGACCGCAAGAAACATGCAAACATTTTTTAAATATTTACTAAAAATGCCTAATGTGGTAGTTTTATACCAGGGAGTCACGTCACTCATCAATCAATTACGTCTAATTAACGTGCACCCCTGGTATAAACTACAAAAATTAGGCTTTTTGGTAAACATTTGAAAAAAATATTTTTATTATTCCTGCGGTTTACTATCCCCTCCCAGCCCGCGACGCGATGCTTGACAAGCATGCTTGATCGTCTAGTGAGCCCCTTACGTATGCAAGAAAAAATACTATTACCACAGAAATAGTCATGTGTATACCAATATATCTTGTTTTAAAGCAATATTTAATGCAACGTTATAAATATCTACAAAGCCATATGTAAGACTTATTCTTGAGTATGGCAATCGGCTCTCAAACCCCTACTAATGTATAGATGTAGATGTCCTGGAAAAGTTGCAACGTAGGGCAACCAAAATGCCAGTGGGCCTGAAGAATAGATATTACATAGCTGTTTCTTTCTTTTCTCACTTGTAACTTTATTTATATTATTTAATCGAATTTTATATTATATTGATTGCCGATTATATAATGGATTTGTTCTTTATTTATTATATTGTCTTTAATATTATTTAATATTTACATCATTATATTTTTGTTGAAGACGACATTTTAGGGCGATTTAGTGATATTTAGCTTTTTAATAAAACTTGTACAAAATTGATCGTAATATTAGAGTCCTGTCCACCCTAGAACGGGCTAGTCCCAGTTGGGCGACAGAATCAAATAAACAAAAGGTTAAAGTTTTGCCATTCGGTTCCTGTTATTTTTGTAAGGAAATCAATGCTTTAGTAAATAATTCTTAAATAAATACATAAAATAAAAGCTTGGAATTACTTTGACTGAATAATCTCAAACAAATAAGACAAAAAGTGAACATGATTAAGTCATATAAAATTCCCACATGTACCTACGCTATGCAATTATTATGATGTACCTATGCTAAATAATATTTACAGATTAAACGTCAACACACATATTTGAGGCAACAGCAAAAAAAAAACAACCGTAAAATCTAATCTTCGAAAGTTCTGCAAAATGGAGTGTTGGACATGTGAAATAAACTACATTTTGATGTGGTTAGTGCAAGCTGTCAATCAATTTAAAAACAGACTGGATTTGAACCTAATAACTTCTTATTATTGTTTATTACTAACTTTACAAGATCTGGTTGGGTCGTATTAAAAAAATGCCTGTCCAGAATAAATAATAATGATAATAATAATAACGCCAGGGTCTGTTTACGAAAAAATATTCTACATATTTTCTGAAAAAAAATGGTAGATACTACTTAATAATTCATTTGAAAATCCCCAAGATGTTTTAGGTAAATACATAGGTAATTCCGCTAATTAAAATAGTGTCATCACAAGGTGTGTCTGCTTTATGGCCATAATAAGAAAAGGACAGTTTGCCTTCGGACTATCTTATCCGTAGGATTTGTCATAGGTGAGATAAGATAGGAAGCTATGTAAGTTTGCATCCAGTTTTATAAAGTGGCTTAGAGTACTCTTGATATCGGCAGAAGAATAACACAAAAGTGATAAGCGTGACGAACTTTGTTTAATTTTAGACGAACTTTACAAAGATGTGAGTAGTTTTTTTAGTAACGATTTTTGGAACGATACGTAAAATTTGCAGTCACAGGACATGTCGGTGTTTTGTGCAAAACTATTATTACGATCGCTTTAAAATTCCTTTTAAAACTTGTTGATACTAAAAAAAGACTGTTTCCCCAAATAATAGCATAAATAAATAAGAAAAATATTTATTTTCTGGGAAAAAATACTTCTTTTACAGAAGATTATTATATAGGTACGCAAAACTAAATCGAAAATAATTGATAATAAGTAGGTAGTTGTTCTCGAGTTCTCGTAAGATGGGTGTGGCGATTACGATACCATAAGTAGCGAGATAGCGAGAGACAACATACTATTTTAAGAAAATTTTAAGAGAATTTCAAGTTTGACCAGTCTTTATTTCCTCCCGTTCAACATGGCCTGCCGTAATGTTAAAAGTGGTGATACAAGATAAACGGGGTGGTATACTTAAATATTCAGCTTAAAATATTATTTTTTGAAAATTACATCAAACAAATACTATCTTCGTGTACCAGTGCCTGTGCTGGTATCCAACGGTTCCGTGCAGTTTGGGCCTGATGACTTGCTTATTATCTTGAGTCGACTCAACTCACGGTTCAGCTCCCATCTGGTAACCTCCTCGAAGAGCGACTAAACTGTAAAGTACTCCGTGAACTCTGCCTCCGTTTAAGCCTAGTTGAGGGATCGGCGGTTCCAATATTGGTATCTAGCTACGTACTACATTACTGCTAACATCAGATAGATGCGGCGCATGCGACCTCGAATCTAAGACCAGACACAAGGACGGAGAAATCCGGCCAAATCTGCTAGTGGTAGGCAGGGTCAGCACGCTGGGTTCACTTCTCAGTGTCTCGCGGTAATGCGTTGGACTCTTACAGGCCAGTGGCTAGACAGCTAGACTGTGGATTGTTTTGTCCGAATAAGTCTTTCATTCTCACTCCATGGGAGACAGAATGACCTGATGTCGTTATAACACCCTGAGGGGACGGGTTCGCCTCGTTGTGATTGACACCTGTGGTGGAATCCGGTCGAATGACCAACGATGTGATGGAATCCGGCTCGAATGACCAACGATGTGATGGTATAATTCGGCTCGAATACCGACGATGTGCTGGAATCCGGCTCTTTCAAATTCCTTTCTCACCGCGCCTGCCACCACACATAATTTTCAGTCGCGGTGTTAATGGCCTACATACAGATTTAACCCCCAGGGTTGTAAGGCCAGTGGTGACGTCGGGCGGCGTTGTCGAATTCCTCTTCTTTGGGCAGTCGGGTGAAGGTTCACTCGGTGCTGTTCTGCAGTCGAGTTGTCGTCTCTCCAGTCGGTGCTTCAAAGGTTCGGGTCGCTTTAAACGTCGCTCGGGTCGTCTTGAATCTGCTGTAGGTTGTATCTCCTAGGATATGCACTCGAGGTTTTGGATAATAAAAAATACTGCTCTTCGACGATTATATAAAAAGGCTTTTAAGCAATTAAAATGATTATTTCCTTTTTTTTAAATGTAATTACTTCACTAAGTATGATTTTACACTAATTTAGGAAATATTTATTAGACTCGTAGAATATCGGGTCTTATACGGTTTTGAGGATATTTTACTGTGAAAATACCCGAGAACTTTGATGCACTCAACTCGTCGGATATATGATTAACACAAATACATAAGAAAATTACAAGAGAAATCACAAATAAAAAATAATGTTCACAAATAATATTCCTACACAAATTCGTCCGACGGTTGATGCACTTTACTCGATGAAACTCGAAGGAATTCGAATGACTGGCGATGAAATTCTAATGACTTGCGAGGAAATTCTGCCGTTCTCGGCGGGCGACCTCCCTTATATAGGGGGTTGCGGCCGGGCCGAGTGGTGGGGGTTGTTTGTGCCCCGCACGCGCGCGGTCGACGGCCGGCGAAATGGCTGTATGACGTTTGTACAAATATATAATAATATAATATTACATACTATTTTCTTAAAGTTAAGACTGTACATAAGAAATCGAAGACTATCGCGGTTGTTTGACATTATAAATAGGATAGAAAACGAATTTACCGCGTGAAATTTGTAGGACCCGACGTTTCGGTGACGTTGCAGCCGCCGTTGTTACGGACAGATATTTGCATGCAAGCTCACACCATCATCCCTACCATCTACGTTCAGTGCAAACGTCGCTCGTGAATCGAGCACGCGATCTATGCGACACTGAGCATTTTCCGAAGGAGATGGAACATGTCAAGGATGTCCTTAGGAAAAATGGATACGGAAAATATCACGAGACACGCACACGATCTAATACGGACGAAACTCAAAAACCGAGCAGATCAAGAGCATTCTTACCATACGTCAAGGGCGTGACTGATCGAATTAGTAAGATGCTAAACAGACTCGATATAAAAACGATCTTCAAACCGACCCAAAATATAGCTCGATTTTTGAGGCCTGTAAAGGATGTAATACCACTGCAAACCCCGGGTGTGTATAAAGTCGAATGCAGCTGCGGTCTAGCCTACGTTGGACAAACGAAACAGCCCATAGCCACGCGACTGACAGAACACATCAAAGCTGTTAAAAACGTTCAGCGAGAAAAATCGGCGATCTGCGAACATATATTGGATAGCGGAAGTAACCACTGGATGCAGTTTCAAAATCCCATTGTTCTATCCAAGGAACAATTCTACTTTCCTCGCATGATCCGGGAAGCCATTGAAATAAGAAGAACTCCGAACTTCAATAGAGATGACGGCTACAAACTCTCTTCTACGTGGAACCATCTTCTTAAAATGTTCCCGCCGCCGAACGCCGAACGCAAAGACGTAAAACAGGATACAGTGAGTGTTGTGTGCAAGACGGATTTTAAAAATTCCCGCGCTCCGAGCCCGGCCCCCCACCACCGTTATAACCTACGCAGTGGCGGCAGCGGTTTGCGGCCTACCCGCAAAACAACGGACTGACAGCTCTTCAGTCTACCCTAGACAACGGCGGCTGCAACGTCACCGAAACGTCGGGTCCTACAAATTTCACGCGGTAAATTCGTTTTCTATCCTATTTATAATGTACATAAGAACTTAAACTTTAGCTTATATTATCTTATGATTATTTTATACATATATTTTAATAATCATATCTTAAAGTTATGTCCTATTTATGGTAAATTTAAATAATTTTGTAAGTTATGAGCCGATTTAGTTCGGACTTAGACTAAAAATTAAATTAAATTATTTTAAACATTAAGACATTATTATGGCAGCAATTTTCTGGATATTTAGTGATTCAATATCTAAGTTGGCGATTTCAAAATATGAGTCATCTGATGGTACCTGCTTGGCTCGAGGGTGTTTACAATTTTTTGAAGGTCGGGTTGTTTTTACGGTCGGCGACGGGACAGCTTAATCCTTTTTAAGCGGTGCATATCGGGTAAGTTTTATTGCCCCCGTTTAATGCAAGTGCCTGGGTTATTTCCCACGTTTCTTTGTTTCCGTGCGAGGGTTGTTTTTGTGTTAACATATTATTTCGAAATTTTGGCGTTTCGCTTGTAAAGATTTCCACTTTTGGTTTAAAATATCCATTAGCACCCGCTTTTAGTGAAGCTAATCCGGGTGTACCGATATTGTTTGCGTAGTGCACTTACTGCCCTAAATAATATATATTTGTTGGGGATTTTGATATCGAAACAATATTGTTGATTGTCAAAACAATATTGTTGTGATGTTTATCATCATCATGCCTGCCCGAGACTTCATCTTTTCTTCCCGCAACAACACCCTTATATGTACCTATGCCTACCGTCGTTTTACAGGGTGGCGCAAAATTAGTCACCCTACCAGAAGATGTTATATTTTTTGCGAATGGCGTCGTACGTCAATCATATTTGACATTTATGAACTAGACAGCTGCAGAATACAAACTGACAAGCAATGGAGCGCTATAATCCGCAAAAGCATGGAATAATTGTGTCGATAATTTTTACTAATAATCGGTCGGTGGTGTTAGCGCAGCGTGAATTTCGACGTCGATTTCATAATCAATCTGAGGAAGTATGACCATGTTTCCGAGTACCGATCAAAATTGCAATGGCTTAGTTTACGGGACCGCAGAAATTTGCATATCCTTTCACTTCTATATAATGTCCTACACAATCCTACATCTCCCTCCTACCTCAACGAGGCTTTTACCGGGTTAAGAAGTCATGCTCTCCCTCATTTATATTTATTAACAATTAAATCTGACTTTTCCTATGCTGTTACAAGTTGCAAGTTTTGAAAATGTGTTTTCTTTTATTTTCTTCTATGATATTCCTTTCTTTTTTCATTGTTATCCGGTTGCCATGACAACTTATGTTGTCCTTTCATGCGGTCGAACATCCTTCATAATCTTAAAGAGGATTTACAAGAATTGAAATAATTATATGGAATTAAATATACATACATACATATAAATCTAAATGGTATTAAATATCTTATAGAATTTCGTACGCACTACGGTACTTATGTATGCATACAATACTTCTGTATCGTATGTACATATATGTATGCATACTATGCATTTTTGGGTAGCTTTTTTATTTTTGTTTATTTTTTTCCAGTAATTCATCAAGATGTGTTCCGATTGCTGCTCCGACTGCTGCAAATGCGGAATTATTGCTGCGTGCATAGCATGCTTATGCTGCTGCTGCCGTTCTGATCCTCCGCCACAAGAAGTCCACCACACCACAGTCGTAGTACAGCAACCTAGAAATTAATACCATAGAAAAGTTTATTTCAAAATATGTAATAAAAAATATGAAATAATTCGGTGGTAGGTATAACATATATGTGTTTTTTATTATCTACCTATGTTTGTGAATAAATTTCCAGTAATTTTATTGTCATAAATTTTGTGTATTATTTATTTCTGTCATTTTTAAATCATCTGTATATAATATATATTACAGAATAAATAATAAGTATATAATACAATAAATTAGGTCCTAACCCAAAAGAAATGATCTATAAACAATAATAAAACCCAAATCTTTTAAATTACATACACTGGGTGGCCATCACATCAAGATATTTATTTTATTTATTTAAAAAATATTTTTATACAATGATTTTGCGTCACTCCAAACTAGGCAGTGCCTGTTCCATAGAAAACGGCGATTTTGTATGATATGTTAAATTTAAAAATTTAAAGTTTACTTTTAAACGACGTTATGCGATGGTTAAAGTTAGATAAAAATTTAAAAAATAAAAAAATAAAATTACCAAAATAATCATAAAAAATCAGAATAAACATAATAGTAAAAGTAGCAGAAAATAATTATAAAACAAATCTAAGTACACAATATTGTTTCATAAAAATAAAAATCCTAATTCACTCTTGTTTACACAGTTATTACATTGTTACAGATAATTATATTGTTAGAGATGTCAGGGTGTGTAAAGTGTGAGGGTGTGTGTGTGTGTGTATGAAATATCATGAGGATACTGAAATACCATGAGGATACAAGTATAGGATACATAGTATAGGATACAATAGCACTAAACTTTATATTTTAATACTATTTATTTATTTGTTCTACAAACTTCATATTACGACATTTTACATTAATATTTATTTCCATGACCATGCTATATCAATATTTTTAATTTAATTATAAGTTTAATTTTAATTCGCTTATCTATTTTATATTTTATCATATTTTGTGTTTTTCATTTTAATATTATGTGCACATGAATAAATCTTTGCCATATATAGAGTTTTCCTTGGTACGGGCTATGGCCTAGTTAGGCAGATTCTGCAAATAATGCAATTGTAAATTTATGTTTTTTTAATGAATAAAATTATTATTATTATTATTATTATTATACATTCAGTTTCCGTTCTTTCTTTACTAATTAACCACTGAATGAGACATTTTTTTAAGAACCACCTGGCTCAGTCCTGAAGTATCGAAGTATTTACCTAAACTATTCAATAATCTGGGAGTAAGGGTGTTGTCCAAACGTCGTAAAGTCGTGCGTTCAGTTTATAATTCTGTTTGTTGTTTTGCGTTTTAAAATGCCTCTCAAGTGTAGCAAACGAAGAGCATCTGAGAAGGTGCAAAAATCAAGATCAAATATGATAAAAAAATGTTAATCCAAATTATGCCGAAAAGAAGACTGCGCGTCACGATCTCTGACTTATGAGGGCATGGGAGCACGCGCGAAAGAAGAATGGTTCGCAGACAACAACAACTTGGAATATTAGAAACTGCTGATGATGCAGAGGGTTCATCTTATGGCCCCGGCATTGATGACTCCATGTAAGTTGAAAAAAAAACAATGTGTAAACGTCTTTTGAAACTTTGAATGCGTTTTTCTCAAAACGGTGTTTTCAAAGTCGGTGAGCACGATTTCTCAAAAAGATCTGAACCGACCGGTCTGAAATTTTAACACAACGTTCTCAAATATATTCTTCAGGGATTGATCGAAGACATCAGATTTCCGATAATTATTTCTATTTTTTAAACAACTCACACTCACAAATAGCGTGGCTTTCTATTGGTAAAAGAATTTTCAAAATCGGTTCAGTAGATTCAGAGATTACTTCCTACAACCTCACAAACTTTACCTCTTTATAATATTAGTATAGATGTAGGATGCCATTTGACATAATGTCATACAAGCCATTAGCGAAAATAATTATTTTAATTGAAATTGCCTCGCAATAACTTATTCAGTTAGGTTGATATAACAAACATCAACATGATTAATAAGAAATTACATTAGTAAACCGTGTTTTATTCATAAAAAACACATTCCTAAATCATTATCAACAAGAAGTCGTTATATATGAGTCATAATGTCCAATATTGTACGTAACAACTTCTGGAAACAACTAAAAACTGAAAAATCGACGCGACTAAAAAATGTCCTGCACATATTTTTTAGAATTTTTGGTTTGAGCAAGTATGAATATAAAGGATCGAAAATCAAACCGCTGTCACTACATTATCGTTTTTATTATTTATTGATAATATTTTTGAACGTATACAGTGGGTTATGGTATTTACATTTTCAATTTAAATTGGATACTGGCGAATATTTCGCTTACCGAATTATCCGTTTTTTATATTTATCGACCATTATTACGTATGTAAATATTCAAATATTTATGACAGTAATCGGAATACATGACCAGTATGAGGACCTCCACAATATTTACGAAGATGTGGATTTTATAATATCTTCAACTGTTCACAACAAATTTAATTTTAATTGTGTTTTGCCATTTATTGCTTGTTGTTTACTATTGGCATTAAGGTGGATTTTATTACCCTCTCCTCTGCAATTTATTTACTTTAATTTACAAATCCTTTTTTACACAATATCTCAGTTACAATTCCAATGCGATATGGATGAGTTTTGCCATAGACTCGAAGTAATGAATGCGGCACTTATTCAAATGTTTACAAATAATAATACTGATATAAAACCAAAAGTAAAATTTGAGCTAATTAACAGGCGTAAACAATATACCGATTATTTAAAAAGAAATGAAAATGGGGAGAATCAAAATTATAATGGAAGTTATTTTGAACGCCTTCTGAAGGCGCATGAGAAGACTTTAGGAATCGCTGCCATTTTGAAAGATATATACACTATACAGAGTATGCTTCACATTTTTAATAATTTTCTGGCCGGTTTGATGCTGACATACCTTTTCGTTAACTTTAGTGTGGATAATGTAAGTTTTTCCATTAAACATTTTCAGGAAAATTAACACAACGAAATATTTCTGTTTCTTTTATTTTTTACAGATTTCAAATGTTAAAATAGTATATATTTTATGGATGTTCTATTACGCTTCATTATTGTTGCTATTCTGTGGCATGATTGAACGAATTAATTCGAGTTACAGTAATACTATTAAAATCTTAGGCAAAGCGCTTTTCTGCAACTATTTAGGTAAGGATTTTATTAAATGTAATTTATATATATTTTTTTCTCCCTTTATTTTAAACCTACTTTAACTTGACCAGTTATATTAAAAGCAAATTTTACGACACACTTTTTACCCAATTCAAATTGAATCGATTGAAAATTTTGCAAAATTATGCAGTTCTAGTGACAATCCAATTAAGTGTTATTATAATTTATAAAACGCTATCGGTTATTTGAAGTTTTAATTGAAAGCTAACGGATACTTACCCCGTTTAACTAGACGATAGTTTTTCATGAAATTTTGACTAAGCTGTATTTGCCGTCTTCACGCAGACAGTGGAGGGGTTGTTGATTTCTACTGGTGAACCCGCCACCACAGGAGGTTATATCGACTGATGCTATCCTTTCTCTTGTGGGATAAACTCAGAGACTGTGGACAAGCACAATAGCCCGTAATAATCTGTCGCTTTACCGCGAGGCACTGGGAATTGCCACCCAGCAGGCCATCCCGCGCTCTTACTACCAGATTTGGATGGATATTACCATCCTCCAGTCTGGTCACTGATTCGAGTTCGTTTGCGCGACTTCTACCTGACGTTAGTGGTATTCGTTGTTCGAATTTGTTGCGTATCCGAGGCGCCCTTCGCCTTTCAAGCTCACTCAAGATCGGTTGGCCAACGGCAACCGGTACGCTGCCGGAATTCTGCTTCCATTGGGTGTAGGGCGGGTAGTTTAATTTTTACGGCAGCGGCGCCAGCTGGTGCAGATTGCAGCAATGAATCTTTTGGCTAGAATTTTACAAATCGTCTTTACATACAAGCACAGGACCCTTAAAGTTGCTGATGTCAGGGGTCGGCGATTAGAACTTTCTTATTAGAAATGCTTCCATGTGTTGGAAATTTTGAAACATTCATGGCGAAAACAGGCTTTCTTCTGAATGCTTCACTGATCATTCGTGAAAAATACCGCCCGAAGCAGTAGCGTGTGTTGATTTGAATAAAACAAAAAATACAATTTACTAATTAAGTTGGCTATTACTTAGTTATGGGCACTGATCTGGAAAATTATTTAGAAAACATGATGTTTTCTAGATGCCGACCACGCTGCTAGCAATCCTCTAGCCTCGAACAAAGATTGGTAATGATGCGTTAGCACATTGCTGTCGAGACTGCGGCTATTTCTGCTGCGATATTATGCTTCAATTACGACAGATTCGTTGGTTTGTTTTCGCATCCCTTACTTATTAGATATCCCCAAAAATAAGTCGATTAGATTGAGATCGTGGCTCCTGGGAGGTCAGTTAACAGATGCCTCTACGATAAATCACTCAACTGATGTCAGACGTATGGCAAGTTCCCATCTTGCTAAAACCATGTTCTTAAATTAAATCCTTGAAATTCTTGCAACTTTGGGGTCAAAAAGTCTCTTAACATTTCGCAGTAACGGCCAATATTTAAGGCCTAAGCCGGTCTTCATGGAAGTAAAGACTAATGATTCCTTTACCGGACATTGAAGCACATACAACGACCTTTGGGCTATGGAAGTTGATGCTTTTCTTTCAGGATTCTCTATTGCCCATTAGCGAAAATTCTGCTTGTTGGTGACCATTTAAATGGAAGTCGGTTTCGTCGTTAAACAGGTGTTGTTGAACGCTCCAGCATTTCATTTACAAAATTTATATCGTTTAGCATAGTCAGTATCTTTCAGTTCTCGAACTAACTGAATTTTATAGGCTTTGAGATGCAAGTCTTTTTAGAAAATAAACTGTATTGATGTTTTTTTGATGTTGAGTAATTGACTATGTTAACGAATTGATAGAAATGGATTCTGACGAACTGAAGCTCTTACTTATTCGATCATGTCTTGACCACTAACAGATCTCGGGCGACCTGTGTTTTGAATTGTTACTGTTCAACCACTATTTTCAAACATCCGAATCCATCTCTTATGGAATGGTCATTTGGTGCACTACTTGAATAATATTCCGCACGACACAAACGTTGAGCGGTAACTATAGAATCACTGTAGCGATAATACGCGCGCAAGCAAAAAGCACAATGCGTCCCCGGGTACTAAAATTCCATGAATTGGTGTGCGAATCTATCCATTCCCTGCACCCCCGCACTGTCCCTTTACAACGTTAGCTCAAAAACAATACCCCGCTAATGTTTTTGGACACTCGGTAGAATTGTTCTTTTGAGAGTACAATTGGATTATCAAACTGCAGCCAGTGGTTCGTTCCTCTGACAAAGGACAATGGGTAAAAATGTATGGGCGCTGGGACTACATCTCCAATAACAATAACATATTGGAAATATCTATTAATTAGTATATTTATCTATTTAATTAGAATAATTATTACTACTACAGCCCACATCAATTATAAGCCGTTTCGGAGTTTTTATGTTCGGAATCTTTTTAAATATGCCTAATTACACGACAACCCAAATATCAATTATTTATCTAAAATATATTATTTGCAGTGAAGATTTATAAAATACAGTATATTGCGATGTACAGTCAATGGGCACACTATATTGAACAGCTGCCCTTAGAATATTACACACGTCAGGAAACAGAGCGGGAATGAAATCATGAGACACATTACGAATTCAAGCAACATGTCCCAGTATTTCCCCTCCGTACCCTATACTGTTGACAAACTCGAGAATTTTCGGGAACGTATAGTTTGTACTCACACAGCGTATGTAGTTTATCGTTTCGGGTATTCTGCAACGGTTTTCGTTTAAATAGTTATTAAATATATATTTTCTGAATTTTATAGGTTATAACACAGAAACGGCTCATAATTGAGATCAGTCGATTGAATAATAAATATTCTACATAAAGAGATCTTTACATTGGTATATGATTTATATCTATTGAAAAAGTGGCCCGAAAATGCCCATTCTCTTTTGATCTCGCGAATTGACGATTTTAGCATTGGACGTTTTTCACGTCCTACACTAAAATCGGTGTAGTACGTGTGGCGGTCCTAATGTGTTCCGTTGCTTGTGTTATTATGGGACGTTTCGTCTATCCGCCAAAACACAGTCCTCACCTACACTCGATGTTGTAAACACCAGGGGTTGGTAATGGCAGTACATCATTCACGGGCCTCAGGAATTGGGCCATGTTTGGAGATCGTCTAGAGAACGTTTTAATGCTAAACATTCTGAGCATTTTGCTAATCCGATTCGTTACTCCCTTGACATATGGCAAGAATGTTGGAGCTTGTTTGGTGTATAAGACTATTCTGTTGTGTGTTTTGTAGGGCGGTCGCGACGTAGTTTATATCCATATTTTCCAGGACATCTACATACATGCTCCATGTCTTGTACAACATCGTCGGCGTCACATTGGTCACATCCTCGATTCATAAGGGATTTTTGTATGGAGTGTGTATGATGATGATGGTGCTAATAACTATATAAATATCGGTCTATATGTGTAGGTCTTCTGTACGCATGCCGTAAGATACGCTCAATTTACATGGTACTTTCGAGATTTTCCGATGATTACGGTAGTATTTGGTTTTATCGACTCCTCAATATCTAACACTAAGTCCCTTAGGTTTTGGCTCTTTCATGTCTTAATAAGTTCCGTTTAGTGCGCTACTCTTAAAGCGTTTTTGTAGTTTTTTAAACTGTACGTTATTTCTATTTTTAGGTCAAGAAAATAAAGACATTTGCAGACGCGTCTGTCGCTATGCTGTTGCAGGTTCCCCTAAAACAATGTACACGCTATATTCCTTGAATTATAACTACTTGGTTACATTTTACGGCGCTTTGATTTCATATATAATTGTTCTTTGCCAACTCACAACTTCTAAGTAATGCAACTTCGTAGCATATCGCATATAAAAAGAAACTGTCAAGTACATTTTTTAAATTTTGTGATGATATTTTATGATTATACCTTGGTATTATTGTTTGACTAGTAGCTAGCGAAAGATAGCATTTTATTTATATTAGAAAATAGTTTTATTGGAATTAATAAAAAAAGTATAGGTAAAATAATATAAATGGCATTTAATTAATATTTGCGAACTCTTAGTAAGAAATTATAATTAAATAATTTAGGAAATTATAACAAATATATCTTTTAACTAACGCAAATTCGTAGCATAAAGCATGTAAGTCATAAATATAAAGTACATTTGTTACATTTTTTTAAATTATTTTAGAATTAAATATATGTTTGTTTGACTAACTATTTGCAAAGTATATTATATTTGTTATGGTTGGAAAATGATTGAATTAGGATAAGAATAGTTTTTTAACTGCATATTGAGTTTATGGTTAAATATTTATTTTATTTGAATGATATTTTAAATGTTATAGAAGAAACTTTTAGCAAAATAATATAAATGGCTTTTTATTGTGATTTTGCTACTTTTTATATAGGAAATTACGGCAAATAAAATACTATAAGATTTTTATAACTGTAAGAAATTTTCTAAGTCTTAAATTGAATTTCTCTACGCAAATAAAAATCCCACATTTTTTTACCTGGCTATTTACTATGCTTATAACCCGGATTTTTAATTAAGTTAGCCAATCCCAAAAACAACGCTTAAGTGCGGATATTCGATCGTTCATTAGAATCTCTGTAGAAAATCAAAGATCATCGCGAATTGCAGGAACGGCAGGTGAAAAGTATCTACTAAGGTCTTTATCACACTAGGCAGCCAGGCTGCGCAGCCGGTTGCGCCACCAGTGGTGCTGCTCTTCATTGGGCATTGATTGTTATGAAGCCTATTACATTAGGGCAGCCAGTGGCGCAGCCATAAAACTGGCTGCCGTGGCCCGCGACCAGCTCGGCAGCCACTGGCAGGGGTGAGTCGTGGTGGGGAATTGTGTCATACCATTGAGGCGGCGCAACCAGTCCCGCCACCGCTAGGTTTGGCGGTGGCCAAACCTAGCGGTGGCGTGGCAGTCTAGTGATCGCTAGTGGTGAGAGCCCATGTCAGGCGAGAAGTATACAAAAAAAATACACACTGATAGATTCGATCTTTTTAATGCTAAATCTGAAAGAAAATAGCATCGGACACTAGAAATTAGCAATATTTCGAGAAATTAAAGTTTTAAAGTTACGTAAATATATATATACCATGTTTGTCACAATATTTGATATACACCCGTCTATATTGAACACGCTGATTCCGATTCCGCGTTAATCTTTATTCGGTCTTAATAAATAAGCGAGATATAGGCATTCAAAGTTTTCATTCCGTATGTCAACAAACCGCGGCCATTTTGTTTGTACATTACGTGTGTGAACATATTCGGTAAGTGTCTAGAATATAGTCGAGTATATCGTAATAACGATAACAATTAGCCATATTACAGAAATGATGACATTTTGCAGAGTTTTTAGATTAACGAAATATTTTGAAAACAACGGTCGGGAAATTCGAAAAAAACTTTTTGCCTGCGGTGTCAGTTTGATATGGAAGAAATTTCGTTTGTTTCAGAGTACCTTTTGTCATCAATACCCAGTCATTTTGTAAAAACCTCGAAAATAGTTCATTTTGGATTATCGCTAATACTTGTTAACATCGATAGCGCCGCAGGCGATCTTTTTTTCGACGCCTTTTATAGAAAAAAAATAGCATTCAAAATCAAGGTTATTATAGATGTCAAATAAATTGCTATTAGTATCGCCGGACAATGCTATCAATGCCACCTGTATGTCGCCGGCGAAGAAAGTTGCCAAACCGTAGTAGAGCAGTGAGCGATCTAATTCCCTATATAATCAATGGTCAACCTTGGCACGAGATGAAGAACGAATGGTCGATGCTAACAAAAATGTTAAGCAGCAAGGTACTATAAAATAACTATCTTATATATGCTATGTCAACCGCAAATCGAATCCTATTGTTGCGACTTTTGTAGCCATGTTGATCCACTCAGTCGGAAGATTCGCGGAAGATCGCTGAAATTAAGCGTCACAAGGTGCGGCTAGTTCCGTGGATAATGACCATTTCCTTTGAACCGCGTCGTATTGCAAGGGAACCACTGCAGCTTGGTATAATGGTGAACTATATATTTTCTGAATAAATTGATAAAGTATATTTCTATTTCATTGTTGTTTTTATTTATTTAAAAAAAAATGCATTACAGTAACACCAAGACGCTAATGATTCAGACATATGTTTTATAGTATATACCATTGCAGTTTGATATAATAGTGAACTATATCTTTTCTGAATAAATTGATTAGGTATATTTCTATTTCATTGTTGTTTTTATTTATTTAAAAAAAATGCATTCCAGTAATACCAAGACCCTAATGATTCAGACATAAGTTTTATAGTATATACCACTGCAGTTTGATATAATGGTGAACTATATTTTTTTTTTTATAAATTGATTAGGTATATTTCTATTTCATTGTTGTTTTTATTTATTTTAAAAATACATTAACATTACAGTAACACCAAGACGCTAATGATTCAGACATAAATTTTATAGTATGTACCATTGAAGTTTGACATAATGGTGAACTATATCTTTTCTGAATATATTGATAAGGTATATTTCTATTTCATGGTTGTTTTTATTTATTAAAAAAAATAGCATTCCAGTAACACCAAGACGCTAATGATTTAGACATAAGTTTTATAGTATATATATACCATTGCAGTTTGATATTATGGTGAACTATATCTTTTCTGAATAAATTGATAAGGTATATTTCTATTTCATTGTAGTTTTTAATTTTTATTTTAAAAATACAATAGCATTCCAGTAACACCAAGACGCTAATGATTCAGACATAAGTTTTATAGTATATACTATTGCAGTTTGATATTATGGTGAACTATATCTTTTCTGAATAAATTGATAAGGTATATTTCTATTTCATTGTTGTTTTTATTTTTATTTTAAAAATACATTAGCATTACAGTAACACCAAGACGCTAATGATTCAGACATATGTTTTATAGTATATACCTTTGCAGTTTGATTTAATGGTGAATTATATCATATCTGAATAACTCGATGAGTTATATTTTTATTCTTTGATGTTTTTATTTATTAAAAAAAAATAACATTGCAGTAACACCAAGACGCTAATGATTCAGACTTATGTTTTGTATTATATACTTAGGTACCTATATTGCCACACAAAAAGTAAGTCTCTTAACAAATTAATTGTCAATGAACACACTATTCAATTATACATGTGGGGTAATGGGACTTTCTGGTATAACTTGTAACTCGGTACATGTACCTATGTAAAAATCGAGTTTTCGGCGCCGAGAGAAAACATTCGCCATGTATATTATATAGCAGGCCATATGACAACTCTACTAGCCATTAGCCAAAATAATTATCGTGATTAAAATTACATCGCAATGACTTATTTAGTTAGGTTAATATGTTAAAAAAACATTAACTCAATCAAAAAGAAACATTAACGTAATCAATTTAGTGGATGGCGTTTTAATAATAAAAAACTCTATCCTAAATAATCATCAACGAGAAGCCATTATATATGAAAGCCAAAATGTCCGACATTTTACGTAACAACCGACTAAAAAATGCCTTATACATAATTTGCATAATTTTCGGTTTGAGCAAGTGCGAATTAAAACGATCGAAAATCAAGCCGTTGTCACTACATTATCGCATTTATTATTTAGTGATATTATTTTTTAACCTATCCAGTGGGTTATGGTATATACATTTACAATTTAAATTGCATGTTGATAAGCATTTCGCTTATCAAATTATCCATTTGTTATATTTATTGACAATGATTGCGCATTGGAACATTCAAATATTTATGACTGTAATCGGAATAAACGACCAGTATGCGGCCGTTCACGATATTTACGAAGATGTGGATTTTATGGTGCCTTCAATTATTCACAAGAAATTTAATTTAATTTTTGTTGTGCCCTTTTTGATCTGTTGTCTACTTTTGGCATTGAGGTGGATTATTTCACCACCTCCTTTGCATGCTAATTACTTTTTATTGCAAGTACTATTTTACGCAATATCTCAGTTTCAATTCCAATGGGATATGGATGAGTTTTGCCATAGACGCCTTTTGTTGAACGCGGCACTTGTTAAAATGTTTACAAATAAGAATAATAATATCAATCTAAAAGTAGAATTTAGGCTAATCAACGGACGAAAACATGATACTGATTATTTAACGAAAATTAAAACAGTAGACTGTCATATATATAATGGAAATTATTTAGAAAACCTTCTGAAGGCGCACGAGAAAACATTCGAAATCGCTTCTATTTTGAAAGATATATATACTATACAGAGTATAATTCACATATCTAATAATTTTCTGAGCGGTTTGTTACTGGCATATTTTTCTATTAACTTCAGTATGTTTAATGTAAGTTTTCTCCCGAAGAATTTTCAGGAAAAATGACGTATTGTAATATTTATGATTCTTTTATTTCAGATGTCAAAACTTAGAGTAGTTTTTTGTTTATGGAATTTCTATTATGCTTCATTATTGCTGCTATTCTGCGGCATGATTGAACGATTTAATTCGAGTAACAAAAATACTATTAACATCTTATGCAAAGCGCTCTTCTGCGTCGGTTTAGGTGAGCATTGTTTCTTTCTTTTTTTCTAGGTTTGTTTATTTAATCTTTAAGACTATTCCGTTTGTCATTCTCTATTTAATTCGATTTTTATATTATATTCATTGCCGATTATATATTGCAATTGCATTTTATTAATTATAATATCTTTCAATATTTTTTACAAATTTTTGTTTAGAGAACCTCATTTTAGGGCATTTTAGTGTTATTAGCATTTTACTAAAACTTGTATGTACATAATTGATTGTTATATTAGAGTCCTGTCCGCCCTAGAACAGGCTAGTCCCAGTTGGGTAACAGAATCAAATAAGCAAAAGGTTAAGGTTTTGCCATTCGGTTCCTGTTATTTTTGTAAGCAAATCAATATTTTATAGTAATTATTTCTTAAATAAATAAATAATAAGTAAATAAATTATATTTATTGTAATTTGGTTCTGTACGTTTATTTTTAAAATACTTTCGTTAGGTTTACCGGTAGTAACATAGTTGGTAAATCTTACAACACACTTTTCACCTTTTCATTGTTGTATCGGGCTTTATACACGCTGGTTTGTTTTTTTATAAATATGGTTCTTTTTATTTTCAGAAAAAGAAAATAAAATTATTTGCAGACGCTTCTGTCGCCACGCTCTTGCAGGTTCCCCTGAAACAAAGTACATGCTATATTCCTTTAAATTTAATTACCTGGTAACATTTTACGGCGCTATGATTTCTTATGTTATTGTTTTTTGCCAACTCACAAATTCTAACTAATGCAATATCGCAGCAAAACGCTTGTAAGTAAAAACTATCAAGTACCTAATTTTTTTTACATTTTGTGATAATATTTTGTGATAATACTTTATATGTTTGTTTCACTAGCAGCTTGGAATTATGTTAATGGAACTTGAAAATTGTTATTGAAATTTTGTTTTATTGAAATTAAATAAAAACAGTGTAGATAAAACAATACAAATTTCATTTTATTAATATTTTCTTACTCCTAAAAGAAAGTTATAACTAATGACATTTTAGGTCTTGAATTTATTTTGATTACGGTCATAAAATCGCACATTTTTAAAAAATATTTATTAAGGTAACTTATTATAAGCCTCAGAATATTAAAAAATATATATGTTCTAAAGCCGATTATACATTGCGCTATGGGAAATTACACATAATCTGTAAGGTTATAATTTATGTTATTTATGTTAGATATTAACACTTATTTATTTATTTATTTATTTTTTTCATAACAAATCAACATTACAGTTTCTACCAATCCGTTGATATGCAATATACACATAAATATAAAAAAAATAATAGAATTGTTACAGGTACATACATAACATGTATAAATAAGCGTTAAATACAAATACCGGCATTAAGAATAGAAAAACTAACAAACTTACAAACTTACAGTACATAAGAGTGAAAACAGTTTATATTATTCTGCCATAAACAAGTAGCGCAATGCCCACACCTTGAAGAGATGCGGGCTCGCTGTAAAAATATCAAAGTCTGGCGCTGTCGAACATAGCGCATTTATGTGCCGCAAAGCTCGTGTAAGCAGACTCCATCGACTTAGGTTGGTACGCGAGGACGGCTCCGCAAATAGATTATGAATGCGAGCACGATTATAATTGTCCGGGACAAAGAGACAAACCTTCGCTAGCATGCTAGGATTATCAACTCTTCCCCTAATCAGCTTGAAAACGTAGGCCATGGCGAGCATTTCTCTACGCAACTTAAGAGAGTTATAGCCCACCATGCCTAGTAGGAAACTAGTAGGGTATAAGTACGGATAATATCCGTACTGCTTAAAATATATAAATCGTAAGAAACATTTTTGAATTTTTTCCAACATAGTGATATAAAGATCCTGATGTGGATTCCATTATTATATACTTGAAACTATTATTATAAATTAAATTAGTAGTAGTGTTGTAACGACCACAATATATAGTCGAAGTATAAACGGCTTCAGAGAAGGACGAGGAACGCAAGATGCAATTAACGCTGTTACCCAATATATATCAGTAAATATTGATAAGGGGAGAAAAGTCATGGCAGCGTTCCTCGACCTGTCAAAAGCATTTGACACGGTGTCTCGCCCGATTCTCTGTAAAAAACTGGAGAGCTTTGGAGTTAAAGGGGTATCCATGGAATGGTTTAAAAGTTACTTAGATGACAGATCTCAGGTAACAGCAATAAATGGACAGATCAGTGATAAACTAAATATAAGATATGGCGTTCCACAAGGAAGTGTGCTTGGGCCACTCCTATTTTTAATATATATTAATGAATTATCTGAACTCCAACTCAATGCGAAAGTCATCTCATTCGCAGACGATACGGTCTTGTTAACGGAAGCGACTAATTCGGCAGAAGTCACACTTAAATTACAAAATACTCTGGATACCGTTAGTGAGTGGCTAAATAAACATATTTTAACAATTAATTCGTCGAAAACCAAAATAATGAACTTTAGCCTAAGATCAGTTCATATCTCCAGCTTCTTAAAAATCCACTCTCACAATTGCCTTAAAGACTGCACATGCTCATGTGAACGACTAAGTGTCGTAGATAACATAAAATACCTTGGAATAAATGTGGATTCTAAGCTGAATTGGTCTAGCCACATAATTCAACTCTCTGATCGATTACGGAAATTAATATATGTTTTTCGTGAACTGCGCAATGTACTATCTCGGAAAACAATTAAAATCACCTACATAGCTCTATGCCAAAGTCTTATGATTTATGGGATTGTAGGGTGGGGTGCTTGCACGAAACAGGCCTTGGATCCACTAATAAAGACGCAAAAACTGTTGTTACGGATTATTTATAGGAAACCTAATGACTACCCGTCAGAGCGTCTTTTCAACGTGGCGAAAGTTCTGGACGTCAAGCAATTGTTTATTAAATATGTGATAATATTTTTTCATAAACACAAAGATAGACATGATCAAAGTCAGCAAAACTGCAATACTCGGAGTTCACGGAAACAAAATTTCCTTATTCCTCGAGTACAAACAACATTTGCGCAACGACAATCTTTTTTCATTGGTCCCAAATTGTATAATGGCATAGAGGAAAAATGGAAACACTTAAAGAACAATCAAGAGTTTAAAGACAATATTAATAAATGGCTATTTGAATTAGGAAGGTTTAAATCTGAAAACTTGGTTTGTAAAGCGTATGTATAACGGTTAATTTAAAAATATTATTGTATATTTATATAAATTATTATGTATATATTAATAGTATATCATATCATATTTTTATTTATTTTATTTCATATTTTTTAGCAGTGATTTTATAATTGTATTTATATATTTTATAAAATTATAAATATGTTTATACCATATATCATTTATCATTTATTGATATCGTATTTACGTATATGTGTATTTGCCATATTGTATTACCTACAATGTATTATTCGTACAAATTTAGTGTTTGGATTTGTATTATAATGTTATTTATTTATAATTATATATTATTCAATCTTAAAATAATAATTTAAAAAAAAACAATTAAGTACATTCATTTATTGTAAAAATAAAAAGTTTTTTCAAGTTAATTAGGTTAATTGTTACATAAGTTGTATTACTTATTTTAATTACTCTGACCCGCCTAGATACGGGACAGTTTAGTCCTAGTTAGGTGGGCAATGAGCATTAGCTGCATTTCGGTGTTCAATTTTTCCGAGTTATTTATAACATTGATAACAATGGGGCTAAATGTACAAAAATAAAATGAATAAAGTATTAAAAAAAATAAAAATAAAATAAAATGACTGTAATATATCGCTATAGCGATGTCCGCCGTTTGTGAAAAAAATGGCTTTTTTAATATTATTAAATACACTGGGTTTTTATACATTCATTAAGTAATGTTTTTATAGCACAATAAAATTATTCTATTCTATTCTATTTTATTTTATAAAATGACTGCTGGCTGACTGAGAGAACTCCACTAATAATTTAAGATTTAGAGAACTCAGCGCGCGTCGTACACAAGCACACACGTATACCACGCTCTGAGGGTGGTCAAAAGCAAAATAGTCATCGTACTGCACAAATATTACGATGGTAAAATTTTATGGGAGCCAATGGGCTCTGTTGGAGTTGGTCACGAAGACCCATTTACTAACGGGCCAACACCCATCCGGCGGCCTCCACGCATGAAGTGCGAGCCCGGGCAGGACTCTGGCCTGAGGGCTAGTTTTCCCCAGGAGTCAATTTTCTGGCGCTCCTGGACAGATTGAGCACCGTGCGGCATCAGCCAAAGATTGTGCATTCTGACTAACAGTCGGGAGAGTCTGGAAACAATACTGTCTCCTATAGAGCGGGGGTAGTTGTTCACCTTACGGTGACTGCCCTTGAAACGACCATCGGCTACCCGATTCCGGGTGCAGCCGAGCAAAGGATAGATTCGGTAGACAACGTTTCATCGCTACGAAGGGAGAGGATTGCGTAAGGGACCTCGAACTCGTAACCAGTCGGGAGACCGGAGTAATTTGGTTGCAACTGGTAGTAAGAGCGCGAATGTCGACCCGCTCGGTAGCATACCTGGCGGCGTTGGCCTCTTACGGTCATGTGGCGGAGCTTGACGGTGGACTGTTTTGCCCTAAGTCTTCTGCGCTCACCTCACGGGAGACAGAACGATCAAATTTCGTTAAAACTTTTTGAGGTGACGGGTTCGCCCGTCGTAGTCGACAGCTCTACTTGTAAGATTTTATATTAGATGAGTTAGTTAACCGTTGTGTGTTGTTATAAGCCTGTGGTTTGTGGCCACTTGCCATTAAACGTTTTTTGGGGTTAATAAGTGAAGTATACCCAGTTCCCGTATCGAACTCAATTTCCGTATAACTTTAAACCAGTTTCCATGTCTTGCTCTAAACACACTTTTTGAAATAAATACCCGAGCTATTTTTCGCACTCGACTCATTTCAAGGACTATAACTTCCGTTTTAATGCACCTAGCAACTTGAAGTGCTATTATTTAGTATGAATATATTGGTATTTACCCATTCATACGTATTCGAAATAGCGGAGAAAGCGCTCTGAAGAGATCCGCGGCCCGAAGAGATTGGCCCCGAAAAGATCCCTGCAGCAGAAACACAACAACAAGCGATTAGAGGATGATAATCACGACGACGCAGACAATGGAGCGGTACAACCCAAGACGGACACGGGTTTGCGTCGCGCGTCGATCCGGGGTTGCCGTACGAGAACCCTCCAATTAATACAATTTCTCAAAATTTGCTACACAAAACTTCTGTTTCACAGGATTCCTTATATCTATAATCGATGACTCACAGGTAAGGATAAGAGTTGCGTATATTCGCTGGAATCGCTCTTTCTTCTGATATTTTAACCGCCATATCCGCATGTAGTAAGAGCGAGAACAATCTTGGACGCTATTTTATAGTCCAAAACGGCGCCAAGTCTATTCCGATTTCCTACCAAAAATATATGGTCTGTATATTAATCATATGTTGACAAATAAAAAAACTTGTGTAACAACTTACTTATTACTTTTCCGGCAGAGGGACAGTATTGTGAAAGCGCTAAAAAATATGAAGACGGATATAAACATTTTGACCTTCCCCCCCCCCCCCCCTCGCCGAGGCGACTATTTACAGACTGAATTATGTCTGTGTGTATCTTTCCATAGATAGCGCTCAAACGTTTCATCCGATTGAGCTGAAATGAAGGACAAAACTAAAAATTTTGTGGTTGAAATCGGTTCGGCTTATTGTGAACGCGTTAGAAAAAAATAGAATAAGACGGAAATATACGCATATCCATCGTTCGAATCGTGAGTGAAAAAAGCACTTTCAGTTTTTCAACATTTTTTAAATTTTTTAGCAAATTCTCCATTTTTATTACCTTTAGGACCTTATTTGGACTATCACGAATATTTAAAAACAAATAGCAGATTGGGATCAGCAGTTTAAAAACGGTTATATATAACCGGTTATTTTATTGATTACTGACCATGGATACTATACCGCAAATCCATCTAAGCCCGAGCCTTCACGTGAAACAAAATGAGAATAATATCAGTTTCTTTTTAATGAAACAAAGTTTACTTGTTACAGCCCTTAACTAATTATTTATAAATGCATATATTCTTGAATTACATATGACCTTCCTTGTAGGTTACTGATACTTCCTTAAATTTTCACAAAAAGCAATCCATCTAGCATAATTTGCATTTCGATTCATTTACGTAAATATTGAGTTTTCTGCGCCGAAAGAAAATACTCGCCCTGTTTATTATATCGTTGGTTGTCATGTTATGCCAACTCAACGGCCGTTAGCCAAAGTATTAAATTTGATCAATATTACATCGAAATAATTTATTCATGTTGATAAAACAAACATTAATATTAATAATATAATACACTTAGTAGATAACGTTTCAGTAATAAAAACAGTATCCGAAACAATCGTAAACGAGAAGTCGCTATATATGAGAGGAATTATGTTTGAAATAGTGTGTAATATCTTCTGGATACATCGAAAAACTGAAAAATTGACAAGGCAAAAAAATGTGTTAAACATAATTTCAATAATATTTGGTTTGGGCAAGTATGAATTAAAAGGACCCAGAATCAAACCGCTCTCACTACATTATCGTTTTTATTATTTGATGCTATTATTTTTTAACGTATCTGGCGGATTATTGTATTTAAATTTTGAATTTAAATTGAATGCTGATAAACATTTCGCTTACCAAATTATTAATATGTTACAAATATTGACCATCTTTGCACATGTTAATATTCAAATATGTATGACTGTAATCGGAATTAACAATCAGTATGAGACCCTTCAAAACATTTACGAAGATGTGGATTTTATGGCATCTTCAAATATTAAGAAATTAAATTTTAACTTTCTTGTGCCATTATCTATTTTTGCGGTGTTGGCATTTAGGTGGATTTTCGTGCCCCCTGCTTTGCAAATAGTTTACTTTCATTTGCAAATCCTCTTCTTTTCAATATCTCGGCTTCAATTCCAATGCGATATGGATGAGTTGTGCCACAGACTCGACGTAATAAATGCGGCACTTATTAAAACGTTTACAAATAACCATATTGATACCACACTAAAAATAGAATTTGGCCTAATCAACGGGCGGAAACAATACACCCACTATTTCACAAATATTATGACAGCGGAGTATCAACATTATAATGGGATTTACTTTGAACGCCTTTTGAAGGCGCATCGGAAAATTTTAGAAATCGCTACTGTTTTGAAAGATATATACACTATACAAAGTATGTTTCACATTTTTAGTAATTTTCTGAGCGGCTTGATATTGACATATATTTCCATTGACTTAAGCATGGATAATGTAAGTCTTCGACGTTATCATCTTCAGGAAAAATAACTAAACGCAATATTTCGGTTTCATTTATTTTACAGATTTCTAGACTCAGTATAGCGTTTACTTTGTGGAATATCTATTACGCTTCATTGTTGTTGCTATTCTGCGGCACGATTGAACGATTTAATTCGAGTTACAATAATACTATTAAAATCTTAGGAAAAGCGCTTTTCTGTGATGATTTAGGTGAGGATTTTATTTATTGTATGAATTTTTTTATTCGTTTATTTTTTTTAATGCTTGTATTAGCTTCATCCACTTCTCGTATCGATTGTCGATTGCGATATCGATTTGATAGTATCGAATTAAAATCAATCAATGTTATGGATTAAATATTCTAATCGATTTTAACTGGTGCAATTCTTGTGTTAATACAATTATATGGTTATATAAACCCTAAATATTTCGCGGTTATTGGACCTTGAAAGGAAAGGAAACGGATTCTTACCGCGTGGAACTACACGACAATTTTTCCTGTAGTTTTGGCAAAATTACCTTTGCAGCCGTCACGGGGACAGTGGAGTATGAATCATTTGCTTCGGTTGAACCCGATAGCTCAGGGAGTCATAATGACTATTTCCATCCTATCCGTTGACGGATAAATGCAAAGATTTGGGCAAGCACAATCCGCAGCCCTTAAGAGACCAACGCCTTACCATGGGGCAGAGGTAAAAAACAGACAAATCCTCATCTGCTCTGACAGCAGAGCAGCACTGGACGCTCTGACTAAAGCCACCACAGAATCTTGTGTGGTCTGGGACTGCATGCAGGAGCTCAAAAAATTGGGAAAATCCAACAAAATCACCCTAATATCACCCCGATACCGGGTCACCAAGGCATACCCGGCAACGAAGAGGCCGACAGACTGGCAAAACTGGGCACACTGGAATGCCCAGTGGAGCCAGTTGTAGGGGTCCCCTTCGCTACAGGTAAGAAAATCATCAGGGACTGCTTGGAGCAGGAACATCGGGCTTCCTGGAAACAGAGCCAGGGATGTCGCCAGGCAAAAGCCATGATGGAGCAACCACTACAGAAGAAAACCAAGGCCCTACTTGACATGAGCAAGAATACCCTTAGAACCACTATCGGTCTCCTCACCGGACACACGATCCTTAGAGCTCATCTATTTAACCTTGGCTTGACCGAGAGCAAGGACTGCCGAATATGTGGCGAGGAACCTGAAGACAGCATACACATTGTTGGCCGCTGTCCAGGGCTCGCCGCCAAAAGACACAGTTTACTAGGACGAGCCTTTCTCGAACCCAGCGATCTGCCCAACTTGGCCCAGCAGGTCAGTGATCTACTTGGACTGGTAAGAAGTACCGGGCTACTAGCTGACCACTGACCTAACCATACAGTGGGTAGTTACAAAAGACCTTACAGATCTAGGTGACATCAAGGGCTGGAAACAAGCCCCCCACTCTATCTGCTACTACTACTACCATGGGGCACCTAAAAGTGCCACCCAGCAGGCCTCCTCGGGCCTTTACTACTAGATATGGACTGATTTCTCCATTCTACAGTCTGGTCACAGATTCGTCTACCTGACGTTAGCGGTAAATCGTATTTCAAGTTTATTGCGTATCCGAGGCGTCCTTTGCCTGTCAAGCTTGCTCGGGATCGGGTGGCCAACGGGTCATTTCTAAGGATAGGTGACGCCAGATCAACAACCTATTTCCAACTTCTTAGGGAACGTACGTTTCCAGGTTCCGACGGTTATTTGCTCGATTGGCTTCACGAGGATAATAAGAGTGGGACTGCCGCGAAAGTTTCGTGTCGGGGCGGGTAGTTCAATTTCTACGGCCGCGACGCCAGCTGGCGCAGATCGCAGCGATGAATATTTTGGCAGGAATTTTTAAATCGTCGGTGAACATGTAAATCACTGTATCCTGCATAATATTATTCTAAGAACTTATAAATTAGAGATGGTTCCATGTAGTAGAAAGAGTTTGAAACCTTTATCTCTATTAAAGTTTGGCGTTCTCCTGATTTAGGTTACTTCTTTGATTATTCGAGGGATATCATATTATCTTTTGCAACTGCAATGGCTTATGTAACTGCCGGATTAGGTAAGATTATGAACTTTCTAATGCCTTCGAATACATGAGAGATTTTGTGAGGTGTTCAAAATGTATCATAATAAATACCACTTAATAACAGCGATGGTCTTTAAATAGACTTTCCTGACTCAATTTTACAACAAAGTATGTAAAAAGGTGAGCCTATCGCGGTAGGAAGCCTTCGAATAAAAATAAATGCTACTAAATGATGGTTGGAGGTGATTATAGAAACTCCTCAAAAACTAACAATAAGCCCATTTAATTTGGGCTCGTTTCACTTGTCTCGTTAACGCTATTTTATTTTCAGATCCAGAGAATAAAGAAATTTGCAGACGCTTCTATCGCCATGCTGTTGCAGGTTCCCCTGAAATAATATACATGTTATATTCCTTTAATTATAAATACCTGGTAACATTTTACGGCGCTATGATTTCTTATGTAATTGTTCTTTTCCAACTTACAAATTCTAACTAATGCAAATTTTTACTATAAGGCTTGTAAGTAATAAATGTCATCTACATCTGTACTAATATTATAAAGAGGTAACGTGTGTAAGTTCGTAAGTTTGTATGTAAGGAGTAATCTCCAAAACTACTTATCAGATTTCAAAAATTCTTTCACTAATGTAAACCTCGGTGTTTATGGATGTTGATATATTTGCCACAACCCCAGATACATTTAAAAATCTAATTATGAATATATTACAATTTAATTAAGTAATCTGTTTAATATGAAAATAGTTATTCTCCTCTTATCTTTGTATTTACATAACTTATTCCTTTTTTCTATCTATCGTTCTCATAAAATGTGTCATTACATAATTATATATTTTATTTTCTTATTACTATCTATTTAATATTTAATTCATTTATTGCCATATTATTATACAATGTTTATGAATCTATTTACTGTTTTTTTCTGCTCTATTTACTTTATATTTACTCTTTTATTACGTTGAACTGTTTAGTAACTTAGCAATTACTTTTCAGAATATTTTCTGTTCATTTAAAAAACCCAAATAATTTAAATTTTCCACTTTAAAAAATGCTTGTATATTTTAAAGTTTTCTTTTATAATAATAATAATAATAATTAAACGCTTTATTTGCTTTAACAAAAAGGTGAGCTTATTGCCTAAAAGCAATATCTTACAGCTAACCTTAACCTAGTGGAATAACATGTTATGCGGTAAAAATAAACTAATAAATTAAATTTTAATCATTTAAATTCAGCAGGAAAACAAAACAATAAGTTTAAGAAAAAACAAACAATAAACCTATAATGACGCAGGGGACGCAATAGGGAGGAAAAAATATAGGGAAGAATAAGGAAAAGTTTATGAACGTGTGTTCAGGTGTTCTTTGAGCCTCAAATCGCATTTAAGGTCTTCAAAAACTTTTACATAGTTGTTTAGACATTTTATATAGCCGCTTAGTGTTAAAATAACTTTAAAATGTATACTAAATATTTCATTAGAGACTCACCACGCAATTGAGTTATATATTAGATATTTATATATAACTACAGATAGTCATGAAATTATAATATTAAAATTAAATGGTTCTCTAAATAAGAAATATAATTGATTATGGGAGACAATTAGAAATATTAGTAATAATGTAATAATCAATAAAATGAAACAGCCTGCGTTTGAAACAAAACAAACTAGGTGCTATCCTTATACGCGTGGGTAAACAATATAGAATAACGCACTATATAACCGTTTAATTGGTAGAAACATATAAATGGTTTATGTTTGTTATATTTTGATTAAGTAAATATGTTTTTTGTACTGTCTGTTTCCTGAATAAAATGAAATAAAAAATAAAAATAAATTATCGAGCAGTGCTATAGGCTATGTTTTATTGTGACGAATATTAGTTTTCAATACGAAATCACGTTATTTGTAAATCGAGTCAGAGAAAATGTGCTGGTCATGTGCTTTATCGGCGTGCGCTGACGAAACGGTTTGGTATTTCTAAAAACTATGTAAAAAAAAACTACGGCCTCATATAGATCTAAAAAAAGTCCATGACAGCATATATCCAACTTTTATATTTAGGCTACAATAGCTGCTTTTATGACTCAAAAAAATTAGAAAAAAGTAGTTGAAGTTCATTGAAGACATTAGCAGTAAAATATGAATCCTTATCAAAATAAATTAATTCATCATCATAGATGTTAAATGGATATAAAATTAGCGAGGTACTGTAACTTTTAGGTTAAAATAGTTTTAGAAATATCATGAAATAAGTAACGCGGGCAAGCAACTCGAAATACCTAGCGGGGGTTGCGCGGCAGCGACTAGCCCAACAGCGGGCGGCGGCGGGTGGCGAAGAACAAAAAGCGAACAAGACATCTTTTACTATATATCAAAAGGTAGCTTCTAAAAAGGCAATTATACGCTACTCAAATTAGCAACTCGATTAGAAACTTTACGCGAAGCAAAGACGCGGGCAACAGCTAGTTTGTTATATTTTATGATTATGTTTTGGTATGTTTGTATGACTATCAACTCGTTAATACATCATATTTTTGTTTTTAGAAACTATTTCTTTGTAAAGGACCTTAAGTCCACTACATAAGATCAACAAATGCATCGATTTCCAGTGAAATCCACTGACAAAATTCAACTATTATTTTGACTCGTGCAGCTATGAATCAGCACGATGAAACAATACTTTTACTCAGAATATTTCAAATTGCATCATTGCACGGCCTATATAAACCAGCCAAAAAGCAACCAAATTATCAGTCCCCGATTGATCACCTTCCCCCAAGGTTGCGACGGCATATCCTGTACCCCTCTACGAGGTCGCTCAACGGATCTGGCTCCTTGGTTTCCTTTCCTCATTTTCCCTGAGTCTCGAAGCATCAGTCTGTAATCCCACAGACTCGAGCCGTGCCCAGTACAAGATACTAGGAGCACACATACAATCCTCATCCACTTTCCTACATAACCTCCGTTGCGCAACCCTCGCGTCTCGATAAAGTAATCAGGGCACTCGTTAATTCGGCAAGCGTTATAACTGGCAATATTCAATCGATTCAATCAGTATCTTCTGCTTCATCAAATACGGAGATAACTCGTAAGTTGACACCACCACCTAACATAATTTGGAGTCTTGTGAGGGGTGGTCCCTCACAACTTTAAAGTATATATAATAATAGTATGTCTATCGACACCCATTCCTTCGCTTTTCCTCTCCCAACCCCTATAGTAAGCACAGAGCATCTGCCAGAAATATTGTATTTAATGTAATTGAATTATTTGTGTAGCGCTGTATGTTTTTTTAATGAATAAATAAATGAGTAAATAAATAATTTTGAACCCTTCCCTGCGAAAAATCAATCCTTCCAATTAGTTCTTTGTTACCAAAAAAACAAAACCAAACCAAAAATTTTGTCGCATGGAAAATTGAAACCGCTGAAGCTACGGACATCAAAACTGACATTTGAGGTACTCATTACTAATTAAAAATCATGACAATCACGGTTTTTTCAAAATCAACTTTTGAGGAGTGAAATAAGGGATGATTTTTTGTATGGAGAAATGAAAAGCGTTAGATCTTCAAACTCTACATTTTGCACAGAGCTTTATTTTATAGTAGAGGGAAGCACTACGAAGAGTTTTTTTGATACTCGAAATTTTTCATAGGGCTTTATTTGATAGTAGAGGAAAGGGACGAAAAGTATTATAATATTTCGTCGGCTATAGGTGGCAAGGATCGGTTTGAATCAGTATATAAATATTGGTATGTGTATACATGTAGGTATTTCGTATAAATGTTGTCTATCATCTATAGTTCCACGCCAGAAAAGGGCGGCCAGGGTGCTTGACCTTATCCTAGGGTGGGGAAGGGGCAACAGGTTATCCTTCTCCGAGGCCAAAACTCAAGCATTATTATTGGGGCGCCTTCAGTGGAATCCACTGATTCGGGTCGGAGGGCGTTCTGTAGCTTTGGGTTTCGTTGGCGGCGTCCCTGTCGTATCTGGGTCATACGAGATACGTGGCAACGAAATCGCGTAACATGTTTCTCTCCCTCCGTCGCGTTAGCAGGGCCGAGTGGGTCATTCGCTCCCCGGCCATAAAATTGCTGTATAAAAGTGTATTCGTTCCGCAATTATCTTATGCAGCGCGTGCTTGGGCGCCACACGCGCGGCCTCCATTTCGGAGGCCGCGCGTGTGGTTCTACTGCGTGGCCAGCGTCTCCCACTTGTGGCCATGACTGGCGCGTATCGGACGACCTCCACTCTCGCTCTTCCTGTCATCGCTGGGATACGGCCGATTGATCTGAAGCTTTTGGAGCGTGCGTCTAAGTCATGGTTACGCTGCGTGGAGTCGGTGGACTATTCCAGTCTGACGGTGAACCCGGTGGAAACCAGGTTGGTGGAGAGTACCCGCCTGATGTGGGCTGAGAGCCTGGGCATCTGGAATGGTGGGCTGCCGGCGGTAGGGGCTGCCTCGCTTATAGTTTCTTCCCGTCGGTGTCAGAGCGAAAGAACCTTGACCACCGAGTCACGCAGCTCATCGGGGGTCACGGTGAGTTCAGGGCCCAGCTATTTGGCTTTGGACTCAACGACGATCCATGGTGCCCATGTGGCTCCAGTCGTCAGACCGCAGAACACATTATTTGAACATGTCCTAAGCTGGACGCTGTACGGGAAAAAATGTTAGATGTGGTTGGTACATGCGTCGGCAGTCTGCCGATCTGGTATGCGGATCTAGTGAGTTGCGAGGTTTGTTTCCAAGCGTTCCGGGAGTTTAAGGCAGCGGAGACCTCCTTCTCTGGCGGAGGGTCTCCCTTTTTAAACAAGCTTTCCGGGGGGTGCTTTATAGCCGAGCAAAGGATGCCGTGGTCCGCGATAGATTCGGTAGTCACCGTATGACCGCTTCATAAGGAAGAGGTCTGCGCAAGTGACCTCGATCCTATAACCAGTCAGGAGGTGGGAGGTATCCTGAAGGTTAATTCCAGGCGGAGATATCCTTCCAAGCTGTCAGTCAGGTGGGGAGGCTGCCCGCTAGGTACCTTTCCCGGTGCCTGCCCGTAAGGTGTTGGCATCTGGATTGTTTTCGTCCCAAGTCCCAAGTCTTCCGCGAGGTGAGCACCTCACGAGAGAAAGAACGATAAATTTCTTTAAAAATTCCTGAGGTGACGGGTTCGCCCGTAGTAGTTGACAGCTCCATTTATAGTTCCACGCAGAGAAAATCAGTTTTCATACAATTATAATTTAATTTAATTTAATAAATATTTTATTTTATTGACTTGTCTCAAGGAAAACTACTGTTGAGCGCAGTATTCATAAAGTGTGTTTTTTTTGTCTTATAAGCTTTAAGGTATTTTTATTATCAGAACCAGGGAATAAAGTTGGCAATGAGTCAAGCAACAAAGCCGTTATAACTTCCACAGACCTGGGGGATCTTATGAGAGAAATCCAGCTAATGCGAGCCGATTTCACTGCTATGCGAGGAGAAATGTCGGAATTTAAAAATAGCATCGAGTATTGCAGTTGTACTGTTGATACCATTAACACCAAAATAACAGAAATTGATCAAGCAATTAAAAGAGTTGGAATCTGCGAAGAAGAAATATTAGGTGTTAAAGCTAAATTAAAAAACCTTGAGGAGTCGGAAAATGACAGAAACCAAGCAGGGTTAATGAACGATGTAGAGATCAGTGGGGTGCCACACACGGATAAGGAGAATCTTTACGCCATGATACTACAAATGGGAACCTCAATAGGACTCAAAATGGAAGATCGAGACATCGATTATGCATATCGCATCGTACCGCGGAGACTTGAGCAGGATATAAAATCGCAGCCGAGAACTCCCCTTATTATTGCCAAGTTCTCAACACGAAGGAAGAAGGAGCAATTCATGGACGCCGTTAGGAACCTCCAAAATCCTCGGTCATCAGGAATAACCACAAAAGACATGGGCCTAAACACAGTTCCGACCAGAATATACGTATCAGACAGGCTGACTTTGTTGAATCGTATTCTTTATAAAAAAACGAGAGACCTAGCAAAAGAAATGAAATTCAGATTTGTATGGCTAAAAAACTGCAGAATCTATGTCCGACAGAAAGAAGGTACAAATATTATTCCTATTCTAGGCGAGCAAGACTTAAAGCTAATTCACTAACAAACAACATAAATATGCCTCTCCTTAAGACAATAGCTGGAGTGTTCTGTTATTACCAATTATGCGTATTTTTTTATTTATTAGATGTTATTTCATCAAATTGTATTTATTATAAACAAAAGTATGTTTTTATTTATATTAGAATGTATTATATATATGTAAATTTATTCACTGATGTTATTATTTCTATCTATCTATCTATCTATCTATCTATTATTTTCTTAATATTAAATATTATTATGAAACATTTTTATTTATTAAAAATAACATTTAAAAATATATATTTACACCTAGAGAACATTAATTACCAGGCGGTCGTCAACATGTCAATAAATTCATTAATAGAGTATAATAATATCAACATCTGTAACCGTAAACTACTAATGCTTCTTTTGTTAGTTAACCCAACTCATATATTTACTTCACCAGCAGAAAAATACGTATATTATGAGTAGTTTATTAGAAGACATTACGGATACTACATTTGTCTCTACTGTAAGGGTAAGCTCGCCGTTTGAGTGCAGGAACACTTTTGATAAGAATTATTTACTAAAAATGATAGCTATGAATATAAGAAGTATCCGAAAAAATTTTGATGAACTCTGTATTTTATTACATGATCTCTCATTAAGTCTAGATATAATCATTTTATCCGAGTGTTGGTTACAAAATAATGAACAGATACCGAATATCCCTGGGTACGAATGTTTCAAAACAGTAAATAATAAAAATAAATCTGATGGTATTGTTGTGTATGCCAAGAGTGAGGTTAATGCAACTGCACATGAATTGAACATCGAGGAAGCAACAGGCTTATGCATACAATTTAGCAATTTCAACATCTTTGCCCTTTACAGATCGCCATCCAGGCAAAATACTACTGGCTTTTTGAACTCGCTATACACGACGATACATGATTACATAGCTTCCAATATTCATACGCAAAACTACATCTTGGCAGGTGATATTAACATATCAACTATGGGACACAAACACTCTCAATCAGATGATTATGAAACGATTTTATCAGAGCTAGGATTTTTGTCAACTATAAATATTGCAACGAGAGAGACAGACCAGGTTAAAACATGTTTGGACCACATTTACGTTCGTTCAACGTACAAACCGACCTCAGCCGTTATAAATACGTCAATAACCGACCACTACTGTACATTATTGGGACTGGAAGGTAGACGTCAGGAAAAACAGCGACAAAACTCAGAAGTGAAAATCATAGACTATCATAAATTATTATTAGACTTGAATTCTGAAACTTGGACGAGCATATATAAAACAGTAGATGCAAACAATGCACTTGACAATTTTGTTCATATATTTAGAGATCACATAAACAATAACACCTACGTTAAACAGGTTAAGAGAAAATACAAACGACTTAAACCATGGATAACAGACGGACTTGTGGTAGCGGTGCCTCTGGCACGGCCGATCGGTGGTCGGTGACCCAGGACTGTAAAAAGAGGTCCCACCGATCGCCGCTTGTCCGATTTCTCGGACGGCCACGTCACCGGAGCAAAGCCTCGATAGCCTCAGCAACCTTCTATTACCACTGTCAATTTCCCTTCTCCTCCCAGCACCAATGAAATACGATAATTGTCTATACGTCTTTATTCGCCTATAAAGCACACACGTCTATGCAAATTAGTAATTAAAGAGATGGTAAGTATAAAAACATATATAAATCACAAGTTGCATAAATTTAAACAAGATGGAACACAGGTGCAAAAAATACCTTAAGCTGTAAAACAATTAACAGTTTGTAAAACATATATGACATAAACAAGGTGTAACATGAAACAGAAAGAAATATTAATTACAGACAATATACAAGTTAAATCTGCCAGTTCTCTGGCTAATAATAATTTCTTTGTCAACAACACCTCGTTGTCGTGGTGGAAAGAGTCGTAGGGGTTAGGCTCCACACACAGAGCGTGCGTGGCGTCGATTTCGCCGATAGTCGGGGTGGCGACGCTTTTACCCCTACTAGATGGCGTCGGACGCGCTTGATCGCGCTCCGGGCTTCTCGGTGGAGTGACCGTCCAAGTGGGCGCAGCCGTCCTTGGATATTTGTGTGTGGTCCGTCCTAGTTCGTTCCAGTGACTCCTGTCACCGGCGCTGATGGCCTGGTTGATTTGACCCTCAGGATGTTGGTTTCCGGCCGCGACGAATGCGATCCCTCGCACTGGTGGTTTTCCGGTCGTCGTGGGGCGCGGATTCCGTCGTTTATTCATAGGGGCATACATCCCCTATGCAGCAAACCCTCAAGCGGCCTCGATTTGTAAGATCGGAGCGGCGAGGGATTGCTCTGTGGACGTCCAATGGTGTTGACGGTCCCTTCGCTAAAACTCGCTGTTGCGACAGTTTTAGGGGTATTGACCCTACGCACAGGCGTCAATCTTGGCGACACGGTCCGTGTCGCCGAACTTTTTGGTGCAGATGTCAGCGACAATCCACCGACAATCCACCACTTTACTTCGCTAAAACTCGCTGTTGCGACAGTTTTAGGGATATTGACCCTATGCCCAGGCGTCAATCTTGGCGACACGGTCCGTGTCGCCGAACTTTTTGGGTGCAGATGTCAGCGACAATCCACCTTACTTTACTGGGATTCGCTATTGCGACACTCCCAGGAGCATTTCGGGCCGGGTCCTTGTTGGCTTCCTTTTGGATCTTTGAGGGCCAGCTGCCCGAAGATAACTGATTTGATGCCCGATTTTGCTCGCACCTAAGGACGTTTTCCCGCCTGGATCCGTATTTGCGCGCCTTGCAGGTGTTCATCAGGTCCAGTATGGGGGGCCAATCCCGGCGCTCGACGCTCTGTTGGCGCTGGGGAGGGGGTAGATTTCGCTCTGTGGCGCTGGGGAGGGGGTAGATTTCGTTTCACTCCGCTATGCGTACTCGCCATCATGGGTTGACAATTTCTGGTTTCTTCATACGATTTCGCACATGATCCTAGGGGCAAATCGTATTTTCGGGTTGTCGACCCCACGCTTCCCCATCCCTTTGTTTCGCCGGCCAATCAAATGCGCCGTAGATGACGCCATAATCGTCGGCGGTGTCGACACTAGAATCCGACCTGTTGCTCTCTCGCTCTTGCCGTATGGCGCCGTCTCGTTCACTCTTTTGCTCCCGCCTTCGCCGTACTAGTAAAAGGGTCTTTATTGATGTGCTAAAGCAGGGGCTTTTTTCGGTTAACCCGACTTTAGCCGTCCGTCGCATCTTCCCTGTTTATATGTGGTTGTTCATTTTGACATGGGTACTAGGTGACTTAATGCCGGCACGCCTTTTTCGGTTAACCCGACTTAGCCGTCCGTAGCATCCTAGTGTTTTATGTGTGGCAGCCCGCCGCAACATACTCCCTCTCGACACGTCTCGTGTCTTCCTCTTCAGCTTCAAGGAGGACTGCCACCTTTGCTACGGGCCGTCGGCAGGTTTTTCCGTTGGCCGTGCGTAGATCGACCACTCTGACTATTCCGTCGTCACCTGGGTGTATTGCAGTCACGATTGCGCGTGCCCATGTCCCGCGGGCCATGTTAGACTCCGCGATGAACACCACATCATCCGGAGCGATGTCTCGACGTCGCTCGTGCCATTTAGTTCTTTTGGCAAGAGTTGGTAGGTATTCTTTTACCCATCTCTGCCAGAACTGATTAGCCAATGCTTGACTAATTCGCCATTGTTTTCGCAGGTCCAACCGTTCTTTTGGTGGGCACAATGGCGGCGTGGGCGTAGGTGTACCGATAAGGAAGTGATTCGGTGTGAGACTTCCCTCATCTCGATGGTCACTTGACGTATGCGTTATCGGCCTGCTATTTATTATATATTCAGCCTCTGCCAACGCTGTCAGTAGTGTCTCTTCTCGTGGTGCTTGTTCCTTCAGGATAGCATATAGTGCGGTTTTTACGGAGCGAACCATTCGCTCCCAACTGCCCCCCATATGCGGCGCTGATGCTGGGATAAAATGCCAATCCACCCCTTTGGTAGACATTTTATCGGCGAGTTTATCTTTATCCATAGCGTCCCAAGCTTCCCGGAGCTCTCGCTCTGCACCATGAAAATTCGTACCGTTGTCTGAGTACATATTCTTGGGCCAGCCACGTCTTGCTGCCATCCGGACGATTGCCTGAATTGCTGAATCTGCCGTTAACGATGCTGCTAACTCTACGTGGACTGCCCTTGTTGACAGGCACGTCATTAGTACACCGTACCTTTTTTCTCTTCGCCTTCCAATGGTGATATTGATGGGTCCAAAGTAGTCAATGGCGCAGTTAGTAAATGGCCGCACGTGGTGTGTCAACCGTGCGGCGGGTAGTCTGCCCATTTTTTGGTTGCTGGGCTGAACTTGCTTCAACCGGCATATATGACATTCTCTGGCCACCCGTCGTACCGCAGTACGGCTACCTAGTAGCCAATATCTTTGGCGTAGGTTATTGCGCACAGTTTCCTGGCCCTGATGCGCCGCCTCCCTATGATAATGCTCAATGAGCAACTGCGTTACGTGGTGTTTGCCGCAGAGTACTGCCGGTTCTTTGACCGTTTGTGCCAGCCCTTTCGCTGCACCGATCCGACCGTCCAGCACGATGTGCCCGTGATTGTTTAAGCGGGGCGAAAGGCTGTATAGCCGACTTTGTTTGTCGACGTTGCCTCCCTCCCGCAGGATACTCAGATCTTGCGGGAACATTTCCTCTTGCGCCTTCGTCAGCAGCACATCGTGTGCGATTGTCAGCTCACTCTGAGCGAGAATCGCTCCCTCTCGTGGGGATGCCTGCCGACGACACCTCGCTATGAAGCGGAGGACGTATGCCATGCATCGTTGTAGGCGGTGCCATGATGAGAACCTTTCAAATTTGATGAGAGGCGCTATGCATCGTGTGGCGCATACTGTGCGCACTTCTATATCTGGACTTTCCATAGCCCATGTTTCCTGTGGCCAATCTGCTTCTGGTCCCCTCAGGAACTCCGGTCCGCAGAACCAACGTGATCCTGTCGTCAGGTCGATTCGTTCTTTATCGCGGGTTGCCTCGTCGGCCACATTTCTGTCCGTTGGAAGCCATCTCCAGTCGCCGAAGTCTGTTAATTCATCTATCTCGCCCAATCGGTGAGCGACGAATGCGTTGTACCTCCGGGGATCGTTTCTGATCCATTGCACGACTGTTGTGGAATCTGTCCACATGATGGTTCGCTTGATGGTCTGCGTTACTTCTTTTCTGATAGTAGCCGCTAACCTGCTGCCGATCACGGCAGCCATCAATTCCATTCGCGGAATGGTCATTGGTTTGAGGGGTGCCACTTTGGCCTTGCTGGCCACAAAGGCCACGCCTCGAGTTGTGTTTGATCTACTCACAAGGTAGGCTACCGCGGCGTATGCGGATTCTGATGCGTCACAGAACACGTGCAAAGTGCTTTCTGCTGCATCCGATGGCCCGTACCAACGGGGCACTCGGCATTTCCGAATATTGTCTAGCTCAGACAACCATCGTAGCCACTTTTTGTGGACGTTTTCCGTTAGAACTTGATCCCATTCAGTTTGTTCCCGCCAGACTTCTTGTAGTAATATCTTGGCCTTTATCGTGAATGGTGATAACAGTCCTAGTGGATCAAACACGCTCATCACCAAGCTCAACATTTGACGCTTTGTGGGTCGTTTTTCTCCGGTTAATACCGATGCATCGACACGTGGGAAATGACAGTTGAAAGAGAGTTCGTCACTCTCCGGGTTCCACTCAAGCCCGAGTACCCGTTCAGACCCTTCTTTCTTTCCCAGGTTGAGACTTTTTGTCCCTGCCGATGTTGCTGCCATTGCCGTCAATACGGCTTTGGAATTGCTGCTCCAGTTTCGAAGTTCGAAGCCTCCGCGTCGATGTACTTCGGTCACACTGCGAGCCAGCTCTATTGCGTCGTCGCTGCTGTCCGCACAGTCTATATAATCGTCCATATAATGTTTCTCCACTATTGGTGCCACTGCCTGTGGGAACTCTTTCTCATGTGCTTGGGCGTTTCGATTTTTGACGTACTGAGCGGAGCAAGGAGACGACGATGCGCCAAATATCATCGACTGCATTCGATATGTTTTTGGCTCCCTCTCCGTGCGAAGATCCCTCCACAGAAATCGCTGAGCGTCCTGGTCTTCACCCCGAATCTTGATTCTCAGGAACATTTCCTTGATATCGGCGGTGAAGGCAATTTTCTTTTCTCGGAACTTCATTAAGATGCCGAGTAAAGGATTCAGTAAATCCGGTCCGGTCTCTAACGCGTCGTTCAAGCACCGGCCGTTTACTTCGGCTGCCGCGTCGAACACAACCCGTATATTTTCGGGTTTGTTCGGGTTTGTCACGCAGAAATGCGGAAGGTAAAAGGTGCGCGGTCCGCGCTCCCTCTCTTCTTCCTCCGACAGTTCTCGTGCGTAACCCTTCTCCACATAATCTTGCATTTTCTGGCAGTATGCGGCGGCAGTCTTTGGCTCCCGTTTCAACTTACTCTCTAGGCTCTTTAGCCGGCGGAGGGCGATGACGCGACTTGGGGGTAACCTCAGCCCCTCTGACCGCCAAAGTATGCCCGTTTCCCAACGACCGTTCTCAAAACGCGTCGTTGCGGCCAACGTGGCTTCGGCGTGCGCGTGCCGCATCTGCTGCGGTCGCCGCGCGGTTACTCCCGCTTCTTCGGAGCTCAGGTAATCCGCCACCATGCGGTCGACTGATTCGTCCTCTATTGCCCCTAGGAAGTACGACACATTGTCGCTTGTTGGTCCCTGGACCTGTCCGCTTATCGTCCAGCCGAGTAAGCTGTGGGTTGCTGTCGGTTGTCCGGGTGGTCCCCAGACTATGCTCCGCGGAGCTATTAGCCGATAATTATCCATTCCTATCAAGAGCTTTGTTTGCCCCTTGTAGGTTGGAATATCTAGGCCCTGTAGATGTTCCCATCCCTTCCAGTCGCTGCCTTTCAGCGTCTGTGCCGGAGTGTTTAGTTGTTCTATTGTGCGCACCGAACTCATTCGATGCCACTTAGTATCATCGGACCCCCGGATATCGAGACATACAATTTGAGACCGCTCCGTATGCGGACCCGTTATACTCCTAAGTATAAGCGGGCTTTTCTTCCCTTGTATGCCGATTTCTCGTGCCACGCTGCTCTCAAGCAACGTGACGCTCGATCCCTCGTCCAATAATGCGAGAACTGTAACACTGCATTTCGGTCCTCTGACCGTTACCGGCGCGACACGTAACAGCACTTCCCGCTGCGTCGTGCAAGCATAGCTCTTTCCTTGAGCTGGGGTGGCTGTTCCGTCGTCGGATTCGGATTCGCTGCTTTTGGCTTTTCGATTTGTAGCCCGTTTGTTGTCGCGGGTTACGCTCTCTTGGCGTAATGACGATGGTTCCGTTTTTTCCACGGCAAGTAGCGGATGGTTGGCTTTTTTAGCCTTGCAGGCAATTGCGTAGTGACCCTTCCTGAGGCATCGGAAGCAAGCTCCGGCTTCTTGTATCCAAGTCCTCCGCCGTCCCGTCGTCATACCCGCGAATTTGCGGCAGGTATTTATGCCGTGCCCCGGTGTGTCACACACCGTGCATTTTATTTTTATCGGTACCTTGGGTGGTACGTGCGTTTGTGCCTTCTGTGGGCTGACCCGCCTTTGTGTAAATGCCTTTTTGCTGCTATCGGCGTCCATGGCATATACCTTTTTGGCTACAGGTCTTGCGTCGTGCGCCTTTGGTCTTGCCTGTTTGGCACCCCAATTTGCGCGGTTTACGGCGGTCGCTTGCCGTCCTAGTTTATCCATAAACTCGCCAAAATCAAATAGTGATGGATTTCCGTCATACCTTTTAATAATGGCCTTGCTCCAGGCAGTCAGATGATGTCCTGAGAGCTTTCCCTCCAGCTCGCGTAAAATTTCCAAATTGTAGGCGTATTCTGGTTTTTTTAGGGACTTCAGTGAAGAAATCAGATTTCCTACTGTGATAGAGAAATCCACGATGCCTTCGCTGGTTGTGCCGTCGCCTGACAGTTGCGGTAGGCTTCGCACGTGATTTATCAGACGCCCGATTAAAACGTCTGGACGTCCAAAGCGCATCTTGAGCACTTCTCGAATGCGCGGTAGCTGTTCGGGGTCACAAAGCAGAGCTGATACAGTTTGATAGGCCTTACCTTTTAGGCATCTCTGTAGTCGCGTCATGACTTCGCCCTGAGTCAGACTTTTAGTTTGCTGATCCAACTGTGTTACAAAAACCAGCCAACGTTCTGGGTCACCGTCGAAGACTGGAAGTTCACGTGGCAATGCTTGCCTTATTAGCATACCTTCAATTGCAGTGGCGGCCGGGGGTGGCGGATTTGCTTCCGTTGTTAAATCCTGGCCCCGCTCAAAGTCCCGCCCGATGTTCATTTCATTCGATCGTCGGGGTGACGTTGTCGCTTCCGCGGTCGCTCGCTCCGCGCATGCTAACCACTGAGGAATTGGCGTTTTTTCCATTGGTACTGCTATTTGGCGTACAATCTTCGCGACGCTGACGTGTTCTTCCTCCAGATCTAATTCAGCGGCGGTGAGCTCGTTATTGATTGCCTCGGCTTCATTGAGGCTGGCGATGCGCGTCTGCAACGCCTCAATATTTAAATCAGAAATTTCTTTCTCCATTCTCTGTTTAGCCTGCTCTAGCCGTTGTTGGATTATTTCCTGCTCCAGCAGTTGTTTTTCTTTAAACTTTTGCTGAGCGGCTTCTGCGTACCGGCGACGGCATATTGAGTGAGCCGTCATTCCGGTTTCACGGCTGCACGTGCTCCCAGTCCACATTTGCAAAGGTGGTGAGGTGGCCAACCGCTCGTTTTGAGTGGTGGCTGCACCACTGGCGTGCTCCGTGTTACTCTCCGGGCGTCGTTTGCCCTGAGTTTCCTTTGTGAGTAGTGACGCTGCAGGTGGGCCCATTGCCCCCTGAGGTGTGCTCCGTTGTATTTCCGCATCCTGACGTGCTGTCATCTCGTTACGGGGTGTCGATGGTCCTTGAGTGGTGTCCTCAGGATCCATACTGTGTGCGACCGTATCGCTTTGGTACCCAGTTGGTACGTCTCGATCGTCGCCCCGTGTGTGGCGGGCCTTACCGCTGCGAAGACTCATATCTATTCCATTGGTGCTATACGCAAGAAAGTGACAGTGGTTTGCTGAGTCTGATCCGGCTCGAAGGACCAGCTATGTGGTAGCGGTGCCTCTGGCACGGCCGATCGGTGGTCGGTGACCCAGGACTGTAAAAAGAGGTCCCACCGATCGCCGCTTGTCCGATTTCTCGGACGGCCACGTCACCGGAGCAAAGCCTCGATAGCCTCAGCAACCTTCTATTACCACTGTCAATTTCCCTTCTCCTCCCAGCACCAATGAAATACGATAATTGTCTATACGTCTTTATTCGCCTATAAAGCACACACGTCTATGCAAATTAGTAATTAAAGAGATGGTAAGTATAAAAACATATATAAATCACAAGTTGCATAAATTTAAACAAGATGGAACACAGGTGCAAAAAATACCTTAAGCTGTAAAACAATTAACAGTTTGTAAAACATATATGACATAAACAAGGTGTAACATGAAACAGAAAGAAATATTAATTACAGACAATATACAAGTTAAATCTGCCAGTTCTCTGGCTAATAATAATTTCTTTGTCAACAACACCTCGTTGTCGTGGTGGAAAGAGTCGTAGGGGTTAGGCTCCACACACAGAGCGTGCGTGGCGTCGATTTCGCCGATAGTCGGGGTGGCGACGCTTTTACCCCTACTAGATGGCGTCGGACGCGCTTGATCGCGCTCCGGGCTTCTCGGTGGAGTGACCGTCCAAGTGGGCGCAGCCGTCCTTGGATATTTGTGTGTGGTCCGTCCTAGTTCGTTCCAGTGACTCCTGTCACCGGCGCTGATGGCCTGGTTGATTTGACCCTCAGGATGTTGGTTTCCGGCCGCGACGAATGCGATCCCTCGCACTGGTGGTTTTCCGGTCGTCGTGGGGCGCGGATTCCGTCGTTTATTCATAGGGGCATATATCCCCTATGTACCCCCTATGCAGCAAACCCTCAAGCGGCCTCGATTTGTAAGATCGGAGCGGCGAGGGATTGCTCTGTGGACGTCCAATGGTGTTGACGGTCCCTTCGCTAAAACTCGCTGTTGCGACAGTTTTAGGGGTATTGACCCTACGCACAGGCGTCAATCTTGGCGACACGGTCCGTGTCGCCGAACTTTTTGGTGCAGATGTCAGCGACAATCCACCACTTTACTTCGCTAAAACTCGCTGTTGCGACAGTTTTAGGGATATTGACCCTATGCCCAGGCGTCAATCTTGGCGACACGGTCCGTGTCGCCGAACTTTTTGGGTGCAGATGTCAGCGACAATCCACCTTACTTTACTGGGATTCGCTATTGCGACACTCCCAGGAGCATTTCGGGCCGGGTCCTTGTTGGCTTCCTTTTGGATCTTTGAGGGCCAGCTGCCCGAAGATAACTGATTTGATGCCCGATTTTGCTCGCACCTAAGGACGTTTTCCCGCCTGGATCCGTATTTGCGCGCCTTGCAGGTGTTCATCAGGTCCAGTATGGGGGGCCAATCCCGGCGCTCGACGCTCTGTTGGCGCTGGGGAGGGGGTAGATTTCGCTCTGTGGCGCTGGGGAGGGGGTAGATTTCGTTTCACTCCGCTATGCGTACTCGCCATCATGGGTTGACAATTTCTGGTTTCTTCATACGATTTCGCACATGATCCTAGGGGCAAATCGTATTTTCGGGTTGTCGACCCCACGCTTCCCCATCCCTTTGTTTCGCCGGCCAATCAAATGCGCCGTAGATGACGCCATAATCGTCGGCGGTGTCGACACTAGAATCCGACCTGTTGCTCTCTCGCTCTTGCCGTATGGCGCCGTCTCGTTCACTCTTTTGCTCCCGCCTTCGCCGTACTAGTGAAAGGGTCTTTATTGATGTGCTAAAGCAGGGGCTTTTTTCGGTTAACCCGACTTTAGCCGTCCGTCGCATCTTCCCTGTTTATATGTGGTTGTTCATTTTGACATGGGTACTAGGTGACTTAATGCCGGCACGCCTTTTTCGGTTAACCCGACTTAGCCGTCCGTAGCATCCTAGTGTTTTATGTGTGGCAGCCCGCCGCAACATATAT
>OX155959.1:1401107-1539244 GCA_944548615.1 Micropterix aruncella
CTCTTTCATTGCAGTTGTATTTCAAAAAATATAGTATATCAACTTCTGTGCAGGACTTGTGATGCCTTTTATATCGGTGAAACAACAACACCACTTAATATTAGACTAAATAATCATAGGGCTAGTGTAGGAAATGAAAGCCAACTCCCAATATCTTTGCATGCCAGGGCGCATAATTTATCTTTTGATCAATGTTTAAAGTTAAATAATAAAATGCCTTGAAAAGAAAGGGACGTCAAATCTTGGGAATTGGCTTATATTTATATTTTAGGCGCTTGCACAAGGTTGCCGGTCTCAATAGGCAAAATTAATAAGGTTTTATCATATTATCATAATCATCAAATGCTGTTTTCTTTTAATTGTATAGATCATTCAATTTTAAAAATAACGTTTTGCACGGTTGGTTATGGTACCTTAACTAAATCGTGTAAAATATTATTAATCCATTTCTTTTTGTTCGATTCCTTGAATTTAAATTTTCAACGAATTGTTCGATTTCAGAAATGTCACATATCTTGACGACGGCTGAGCCGAAATATTGATATACATTTTATAACAATCATTAATATTTAAGAAACACTAATCGCCTATTATTTTCCAGCATTCATTCTCGTCTCGCATTGTTGTGTTGCCGCTGTGTGCCATTTTAATCGGATTCTAGTGCCACAGCAGGAAGCACCAGCAAACACTGAGGGAGGAGAAGAAGAAGGCGTGGAGTCACTCCTGGTCACCACAGACCAGATAAGTGCCCTTTCATTATTTTATCATTTCATTTATTTAGTGATAAACATAATTTCAATTTGAAAAAATAATAATTTACACATTTACAATCAAATATTAAAATATTACCTAATTTTAATTATGTTGCAATCACATCCATTATGTACACTCATTGGTTAAACCAAATAAATTACCATTCACTTAAGACAGCTAAATTCACGGGACACGTTGAATTTCTTTCTAAATGTTTAGAAAACAACATTTGCCCTAAAGGGTTATTACCAAAATTTCCTTTCGCAGCAATTAGTACAGAAATTCAATATGATTTCACCGCAATCCGTTTAAGGTATTCAATGGAAATTACGTCTGTTTTGCGAAATGAATATCAAATTTTAGTTGATAAACATTTAAACTCACTGTGTTTTTATGTTAACATGATAACAACACATTCTCCTTTCTTATTTCAAGAAGCTCATAAAATAGTTAACAATTCTGTAACAGATTTACGAAATATTAGATTAAAACACGATAAAAAGTTCCTTAAGTTACTAAAGAACTTTCAGAAAATTTGCATTATCCCAAGTTACAATACACGAAACATTTTGAATCCAGTTTCCATTTCAAATTACAGTCATTCCAATATTAACAAAACAAGGAATTCAAATTCACTTCGAAATGTTATCCCAGCAGTTCACCAAGGTACTCTTTCCTCTCCGATGCACACCCTATCAGTAAACCAAATTACTAACAATATATTTCCATTAGTATCAGATTCCGTACCAATACGTGCCACATTAGTAAACCAAATTAATAACAGTATAACACCATCAGTATCATATTTTAATAATATACAAGGTCCATCTCCTAGAGAAAAAAATGCTGTTAAAAACTTGTCATCCAAAGTAATTAACCACAATGAATATTTAGTATTAGCTAAAGGTCTAAATTTCACACCGACTCAAAATGTGAACCATTTTAGTTTTGGTAATGATGTTGTTAAATTTTGTCGTAATTTAAGATGGCGCGAATTTTGGCATTCAAATCAAAAGAATAACAATAATAATATTAAATTACACAATGCACTAGCTCAATTTCGTCCACACTCCAATAAAGAACCCCCTCCATTACCAAAAAATCATCCGGTAGAAAATTTTATTACTATTTTATTAAACAAAGTAACACAGCCATCTTTTCTAAATAGCCTCAAGCCAACATCAAACTTGTCAGTAGATGAACGTGCAGCTCTTGAGAGTCTTAGCAAGGATACCAGCATCGTCATTTTGCCGGCTGATAAAGGTTCCACTACTGTCATACTTAACAAAACTGACTATGTTACTGAAGGCTTGAGACAACTTAGAGATGAAACTTTCTATAAAAAACTATCTAGAGATCCAAACAAAAATTTTGCAGCGAAAATAAAAAAATATATTGAACAAAATAAATCAAATGAAAAATTATCAGACGAAGATGTTAAAACTTTAATTCCTGATCCTATCAGAACTCCAAATTTATACATATTACCTAAAATTCACAAGCCTAATAATCCTGGACGACCAATAGTCGCAAGCTTTAACTCTCCGACAGAAAGAATTTCGGCTTTTGTAGATTATTTTTTACAACCTTTTGTGAAAAATCTAAATTCTCATATCAAAGACAGCTATCATTTTATTGATATTTTAAAGAATACTGTAATTCCAAAGTCAGACGACCTATTATTTGTTACTATTGACGCCATATCCCTGTATACCAATATTCCTCATAATTTAGGATTGGAAGCCATTTCTTATTTTCTTGATGAGAGACCTCATCCTCAAATACCTTCTACGGATTTTCTTTGCAAATTAGCCGAGTTTGTCTTAACGTGTAATGCTTTCTCCTTTGAAGATGAATTTTATCTTCAAATTAAAGGGACTGCTATGGGCACGCGAATGGCACCTTCGTATGCCAACCTTTTCATGGGATTATTCGAGCAAAATTTTCTTCAAACGCAAAATTTAAAACCCATATTATGGTATAGATTTATTGACGACATAGTAATGATTTGGCCACACGGACAAACTACTCTAACAACCTTTCTTGACGACCTAAATAATTTTGGCCCTTTGAATTTCACTCATACCATTTCTAAATCACAAATTACTTTCTTAGATGTTGATTTAACAATTTCCGAAGGTAAAATTAAAACCGCGATTCATATAAAACCTACAAATAAAGAACAGTATTTACACTTTGATAGCTGTCATCCATTTCACACCAAGAGATCCATTCCCTATTCAATGTCCATTCGCGGACACCGTTTAGTTAACAACAAAGAAAATTTAGATAAATATCTCAATAATCTAAAGCAATCTCTTCTTGAAAGAAAATACCCTGCTCCTCTATTGGATAAACATATTCTAAACTCTGAAGTAAAATATATACCAAAACCTAAAATTTCTTCAAATAAAAATAATAATAATAATAAAATCTTTCTTAGCACCACTTATTTTCCTGGTGCTGAGAAACTGCGAGATATATTATCTGATTTATTCCCCATCATTTCTAATGATGCATCCACTAAGGATCTCTTAGATTCACCGCCAATTTTATCTTTCCGCAGACCACCTAATATTAGATCAATATTAAACAAAACAAAAAATAATCAAAATTTCTCTATTGGTAATAATACTTTTGGGCTTCAACCTTGTGGTCGTCCACGTTGTAAAACTTGTCCTCTGTTAGATCTAAGTCCTTTTTTTACCAGTCCAAATACTACTAATAGTTACAGGGTTCCCTTTCATTGCAGTTGTATTTCAAAAAATATAGTATATCAACTTCTGTGCAGGACTTGTGATGCCTTTTATATCGGTGAAACAACAACACCACTTAATATTAGACTAAATAATCATAGGGCTAGTGTAGGAAATGAAAGCCAACTCCCAATATCTTTGCATGCCAGGGCGCATAATTTATCTTTTGATCAATGTTTTAAAGTTAAAATAATAAAATGCCTTGGGGATAATGCAAAAGAAAGGGACGTCAAATCTTGGGAATTGGCTTATATTTATATTTTAGGCGCTTGCAAAGGTTCCGGTCTCAATAGGCAAAATTAATAAGGTTTATCATATTATCATAATCATCAAATGCTTTTTCTTTTAATTTATAATCATTCATTTTAAAATAACGTTTTGCACGGTTGGTTATGGTACCTTAACTAAATCGTGTAAAATATTATTAATCCATTTCTTTTTGTTCGATTCCTTGAATTTAAATTTTCAACGAATTGTTCGATTTCAGAAATGTCACATATCTTGACGACGGCTGAGCCGAAATATTGATATACATTTTATAACAATCATTAATATTTAAGAAACACTAATCGCCTATTATTTTCCAGCATTCATTCTCGTCTCGCATTGTTGTGTTGCCGCTGTGTGCCATTTTAATCGGATTCTAGTGCCACAGCAGGAAGCACCAGCAAACACTGAGGGAGGAGAAGAAGAAGGCGTGGAGTCACTCCTGGTCACCACAGACCAGATAAGTGCCCTTTCATTATTTTATCATTTCATTTATTTAGTGATAAACATAATTTCAATTTGAAAAAATAATAATTTACACATTTACAATCAAATATTAAAATATTACCTAATTTTAATTATGTTGCAATCACATCCATTATGTACACTCATTGGTTAAACCAAATAAATTACCATTCACTTAAGACAGCTAAATTCACGGGACACGTTGAATTTCTTTCTAAATGTTTAGAAAACAACATTTGCCTTAAAGGGTTATTACCAAAATTTCCTTTCGCAGCAATTAGTACAGAAATTCAATATGATTTCACCGCAATCCGTTTAAGGTATTCAATGGAAATTACGTCTGTTTTGCGAAATGAATATCAAATTTTAGTTGATAAACATTTAAACTCACTGTGTTTTTATGTTAACATGATAACAACACATTCTCCTTTCTTATTTCAAGAAGCTCATAAAATAGTTAACAATTCTGTAACAGATTTACGAAATATTAGATTAAAACACGATAAAAAGTTCCTTAATTTACTAAAGAACTTTCAGAAAATTTGCATTATCCCAAGTTACAATACACGAAACATTTTGAATCCAGTTTCCATTTCAAATTACAGTCATTCCAATGTTAACAAAACAAGGAATTCAAATTCACTTCGAAATGTTATCCCAGCAGTTCACCAAGGTACTCTTTCCTCTCCGATGCACACCCTATCAGTAAACCAAATTACTAACAATATATTTCCATTAGTATCAGATTCCGTACCAATACGTGCCACATTAGTAAACCAAATTAATAACAGTATAACACCATCAGTATCATATTCTAATAATATACAAGGTCCATCTCCTAGAGAAAAAAATGCTGTTAAAAACTTGTCATCCAAAGTAATTAACCACAATGAATATTTAGTATTAGCTAAAGGTCTAAATTTCACACCGACTCAAAATGTGAACCATTTTAGTTTTGGTAATGATGTTGTTAAATTTTGTCGTAATTTAAGATGGCGCGAATTTTGGCATTCAAATCAAAAGAATAACAATAATAATATTAAATTACACAATGCACTAGCTCAATTTCGTCCACACTCCAATAAAGAACCCCCTCCATTACCAAAAAATCATCCGGTAGAAAATTTTATTACTATTTTATTAAACAAAGTAACACAGCCATCTTTTCTAAATAGCCTCAAGCCAACATCAAACTTGTCAGTAGATGAACGTGCAGCTCTTGAGAGTCTTAGCAAGGATACCAGCATTGTCATTTTGCCGGCTGATAAAGGTTCCACTACTGTCATACTTAACAAAACTGACTATGTTACTGAAGGCTTGAGACAACTTAGAGATGAAACTTTCTATAAAAAACTATCTAGAGATCCAAACAAAAATTTTGCAGCGAAAATAAAAAAATATATTGAACAAAATAAATCAAATGAAAAATTATCAGACGAAGATGTTAAAACTTTAATTCCTGATCCTATCAGAACTCCAAATTTATACCTATTACCTAAAATTCACAAGCCTAATAATCCTGGACGACCAATAGTCGCAAGCTTTAACTCTCCGACAGAAAGAATTTCGGCTTTTGTAGATTATTTTTTACAACCTTTTGTGAAAAATCTAAATTCTCATATCAAAGACAGCTATCATTTTATTGATATTTTAAAGAATACTGTAATTCCAAAGTCAGACGACCTATTATTTGTTACTATTGACGCCATATCCCTGTATACCAATATTCCTCATAATTTAGGATTGGAAGCCATTTCTTATTTTCTTGATGAGAGACCTCATCCTCAAATACCTTCTACGGATTTTCTTTGCAAATTAGCCGAGTTTGTCTTAACGTGTAATGCTTTCTCCTTTGAAGATGAATTTTATCTTCAAATTAAAGGGACTGCTATGGGCACGCGAATGGCACCTTCGTATGCCAACCTTTTCATGGGATTATTCGAGCAAAATTTTCTTCAAACGCAAAATTTAAAACCCATATTATGGTATAGATTTATTGACGACATAGTAATGATTTGGCCACACGGACAAACTACTCTAACAACCTTTCTTGACGACCTAAATAATTTTGGCCCTTTGAATTTCACTCATACCATTTCTAAATCACAAATTACTTTCTTAGATGTTGATTTAACAATTTCCGAAGGTAAAATTAAAACCGCGATTCATATAAAACCTACAAATAAAGAACAGTATTTACACTTTGATAGCTGTCATCCATTTCACACCAAGAGATCCATTCCCTATTCAATGTCCATTCGCGGACACCGTTTAGTTAACAACAAAGAAAATTTAGATAAATATCTCAATAATCTAAAGCAATCTCTTCTTGAAAGAAAATACCCTTCTCCTCTATTGGATAAACATATTCTAAACTCTGAAGTAAAATATATACCAAAACCTAAAATTTCTTCAAATAAAAATAATAATAATAATAAAATCTTTCTTAGCACCACTTATTTTCCTGGTGCTGAGAAACTGCGAGATATATTATCTGATTTATTCCCCATCATTTCTAATGATGCATCCACTAAGGATCTCTTAGATTCACCGCCAATTTTATCTTTCCGCAGACCACCTAATATTAGATCAATATTAAACAAAACAAAAAATAATCAAAATTTCTCTATTGGTAATAATACTTTTGGGCTTCAACCTTGTGGTCGTCCACGTTGTAAAACTTGTCCTCTGTTAGATCTAAGTCCTTTTTTTACCAGTCCAAATACTACTAATAGTTACAGGGTTCCCTTTCATTGCAGTTGTATTTCAAAAAATATAGTATATCAACTTCTGTGCAGGACTTGTGATGCCTTTTATATCGGTGAAACAACAACACCACTTAATATTAGACTAAATAATCATAGGGCTAGTGTAGGAAATGAAAGCCAACTCCCAATATCTTTGCATGCCAGGGCGCATAATTTATCTTTTGATCAATGTTTTAAAGTTAAAATAATAAAATGCCTTGGGGATAATGCAAAAGAAAGGGACGTCAAATCTTGGGAATTGGCTTATATTTATATTTTAGGCGCTTGCAAAGGTTCCGGTCTCAATAGGCAAAATTAATAAGGTTTATCATATTATCATAATCATCAAATGCTTTTTCTTTTAATTTATAATCATTCATTTTAAAATAACGTTTTGCACGGTTGGTTATGGTACCTTAACTAAATCGTGTAAAATATTATTAATCCATTTCTTTTTGTTCGATTCCTTGAATTTAAATTTTCAACGAATTGTTCGATTTCAGAAATGTCACATATCTTGACGACGGCTGAGCCGAAATATTGATATACATTTTATAACAATCATTAATATTTAAGAAACACTAATCGCCTATTATTTTCCAGCATTCATTCTCGTCTCGCATTGTTGTGTTGCCGCTGTGTGCCATTTTAATCGCATTCTAGTGCCACAGCAGGAAGCACCAGCAAACACTGAGGGAGGAGAAGAAGAAGGCGTGGAGTCACTCCTGGTCACCACAGACCAGATAAGTGCCCTTTCATTATTTTATCATTTCATTTATTTAGTGATAAACATAATTTCAATTTGAAAAAATAATAATTTACACATTTACAATTATATATATATATATATATATATATATATATATATATATATATATATATATATATATATATATATATATATATATATATATATATATATATATATATATATATATATATATATATATATATATATATATATATATATATATATATATATATATATATATATATATATATATATATATATATATATATTATATGTATTTTTATACTTATGTATGTTTGTATATATTGTATATATATATCTAATATATATATGTATAGATATTATAGCTAGTAAACATTTTGTTTAGTTATGTGTAGTTACCTGGTATGACGTGCTTATCATTGTCATTATACGTATTGTAATTAGTTCATCTAGATACAGGCCTTAGTTGACCTAGTTAGATGAGTTTTAGGCAGGTGCGAAACACGATGTGACGGTTTCTCTGAACTGTTTATGTTTGATTCTTGAACTTGTTTGGCATAATTAGTCGTAACTTATGAATAAAATAAATAAAATAAAATAACTATTATTTTTAAAATACGGTGTTGTAGAGATGTGATGCGCGATATATAAGATTTAAATGTGTTGCCGTAGGTTGTAATTCCATAAGCAATAATAGATTCGACCAGGGCAAAATACAGAGTTCTCAGCTGATTGTATTTGAGAATGTATTTTAAGTGGTAGATTTTTATAATTATTTGTTTTAGTTATTTGCAAATGTTATTAATTTGTTGATTTTTTTATTAATCGTTAGTCCAAGGTACCTTTCAGCATCGACTTTTTTTATATGCTCACACCGCTAGTCCGGTTGTGGATTATGTTGACAGTTATGCTTGTGGAATTTAATTGCAAAGCTACTTCCTCGTTCTCTTGCCTGCGATGACCTGATATGCATGACTTTAGTTTTTTCGGCATTGATTATCAGCCCATTGTTATGGGCCCATTCCTGTATCTTATTAAAATCGTGTCACAAGTTTTAAGAAGCCGTATTAATGTCCGTATCACACGCAAATAAACAGGTGTCATCGGCGGAGGTACACATTTGGCAGTCGGAGGTACATCCGCTGATCCCGTGTGTGTACATGATGTACAGTATTGGGCCCCAAATGCTTCCCTGAGCAGTGCCTGATCGTACTATCTCCTCACTACTAAATTTGTTATTAATTTTAACTACCATGTGTCTGTTGCTTAGGTAGTTTGTTAGCAGTCTCGATACATTTCCCCTTATTCCGGCTTCTTCATAGACTTTCGGAAACTGACAGTGTTTTAAGGTATCAAATGCACGAGAAAAGTCTATTAAAAGCATGATTACATGTTTCTTATCATTTAGAGCTGTGTTTACACTATTTGCAAATTTAGATAGCAGCCCATTAGTGCTTCTGCCTTTTAGAAAGCCGTGTTGATTTTCCGCGATTATGTCATGATTTTGGAAGTATTTTTGTATTTAATCTCCGATGTAGGTTTCGATAAATTTGTCTATAGCGGATAATATGTCGAGGGAGTAACGAAATCGTTTTAATGCATTTAGCAGAATGCATTAAAACGATCTTTAGACAATCTCCAAACATTGCCCAATTACTGCCACCGCCAAAGGGAGTTAATGGGCCCTTGCTGAGTTGGCCACGAAGACCCATTCTGTTCAGGGTTGGTCACACTCACGGGTTAACACCTATCCGACGGCCTCCATGCATGAAGTGCGAGCCTGGGTAGGACTCTGGCCTTATGGTCAGTTTCCCCTGGGAATCAACCTTCTGGCGTTCCTGGACGGTCTGCGAACCGTGCGGCGTAAGCCAATCGACTGTGTACTCTGACTAACAGACGGGGGAGTCTGGAAGCAGTACTGTTTAGAGCGGGGGTGGTTTCGGACCTTACGGCGACTGCTCTTGAAACGACCATCGACTATTCGATCCTGGGTGAACAGCCGGTCAACGGGCGCTGTGGTCCGCGATAGATTCGGTAAACACCGTCTCACCGCTTCGTAAGGGAGAGGACCACGCAAGCGACCTCGAACTCGTAACCAATCGAGAGACTGGAGTAATCTGGTCACAATTGGAAGTAAGGGCGTGAGTGTAAGCCGGCCGGGTAACACTCCTGGCTATCTCGCGGATAAGGCGTTGGCCTCTTACGGGCTTGTGGCGTAGCTAGATGGTGGACTGTTTTGTCCTCAAGTCTTCTGCGCTCACTCCAGGGAGATAGAACGACTAATCGTTAAAACTTCTTGAGGTGACGGGCTCGCCCGCTGTAGTCGACAACCCTAGTTGTCTGCCTGTGGAGCTAACGGGCTCTTGCTGAGTTGGCCACGAAGACCCATTTGTTCAGGGTCGGTCACACTCACGGATCAACACCCATCCGGCGGCCTCCACGCATGAAGCGCGAGCCCGGGTAAGACTCTGGCCTGAAGTCTAGTTTCCCCCAGGAGTTAATCTTCTGGCGCTCCTGGAAGGTCCGCGCACCGTGCGGCGTAAGCCATTAGCTCCCAGTTTATTCCACAAGAGAAAGGATAGCAAGAGACGATATAACTTCCTGTGCAAGCAATTAATCCACTGCCACTGCCACTATCCCCGTGAATACGGTAAATGTAGCTTAGTCAAAACGTCAGTAAAAACTATTATCTAGTTCCACAGGGTAAGAATCCGTTTGCTTTCTAACAAAATTTCAAAAAACCGTTACCGTTTTGGAATTTGTATATCATTTAATATAAAAATTTTAATCAATACGAATATTAGAATTGTTTGAAAAATGGGTTGCTTACAATGTTGCTGATCAACGTAATAAAAGTATGTCTAAAATAAACGAACAGAAAAAAATACATAAAATTACAATAAATAAAATCCTCACCTGAATCGTCGCAAAAAAGGGCTTTGCCTAAGATTTTAATAGTATTATTGTAGCTAGAATTAAATCGTTCAACCATGCAGCAGAATAGCAACAATAATGAAGCGTAGTAGAAATTCCATAAAATAAACACTATTCTAAGTTTTGAAATCTGTAAAAAAAAAGAAACAGAAATATTGCGTTTGGATAGTTTTCCTAAAAATGTTTACAGCGAAAACTTACATTATCCATACTAAGGTTGACAGAAAGGTATGTCAGCATCAAACCGCTTAGAAAGTTATTAAAAATGTGAAGCATACTCTGTGTAGTGTATATATCTTTCAATATAGCAGCGATTTCTAAAGTTTTCTCATGCACTTTCAGAAGGCGTTCAAAATAAATTCCATCACAATTTTGATACTCCCGTGTTTTATTTTTTTTTAAATAATCGGTGTATTGTTTTCGCCCAAATATTAGCCCAAATTCTACTTTTAGTTTTGTATCAATATTTTTATTTGTAAACATTTTAAGAAGTGCGGTATTCATTACGTCGAGTCTGTGGCAAAACTCATCCATATCGCATTGGAATTGAAACTGAGATATTGCGTAATAGAGGACTTGCAAATAAAAGTAAATACATGGCAGAGGAGGGGGGGAAATAATATACCTTGATACCAACACTAAGCAACAAATTAAAAATGGCACAACAAAATTAAAATTAAATGTCTTGTGAATACTTGGAGATATTATAAAATCGACATCTTCGTAAATATTTCGAAGGTCCACATACTGGTCGTTTATTCCGATTACTGTCATAAATATTTGAATATTCACATACACAATTATAGTCGATATATATAACAAATGAATAATTTGATAAGCGAAATGTTCGCCAGTATTCAATTTAAATTGATAGCGTAAATACCATATCCCACTGGATAGGTTTAAAAATATTATCATTAAATAATAAATTCGATGATGTAGTGACATTGGTTTGATTTTCGATGCTTTAAATTCATACTTGCTCAAACCAAAAATTCTACAAAATATGTACAGGACATGAATTAGTCGTGTCGATTTTTCAGTTTTTTGACGTTTCCAGAATTTGTTGCATAAAATATCGGACATTATTACTTTTATATATATATCGACTTCTCGTTGAGGATTGTTTAGCAAAGACTTTTTTATCACACGGTTTTCTAAATATACTCGTACTTTCATACTAATCGTGTTAATGTTGGTTATATTAACATAACTGATTACGTTATTGCGGGGTAATTTCCATCAAAATAATTATTTTGGTTAATGGCTTATACGACATTATGTTATATGACATTCGATATAATAAACAGGGTGTGTTTTTATTAGCACCGAAAACTCGTTTTTTACTTAGATGAATCTAGATAAAATGTATAACAAATAGTTTGCTTTTTCACAAGGAATAGTTCACATGTTTAATTCTTTATAGTGTTCATTATTATTTAATTAATTTAACGCACTTATATTTTTGCATTTTGATGAAATCCTGTCTTACCTTTACGGGCATACATACCTGACGGGCATACAGGTTTACATCCCGTGATCGCTTTTCTTCACATGGCTTGACGGTATTGTAGCGATGGTCAGCAATCCACAAAATAAACGGTTTTTGATAACCGTTTATGGGGATGAGTGAATTATATCATTATTTATATATACTTATTAAAGCGGGATGCACGGTTTAAATGGAATCGGTTGGGAATGGCAATGCGATCGATATTGATAAAAAAATTAAGGACCACACTAAAATGTTATAAAAGGAAAGTGTTCAAAAGCAAAAGATTTTTTAATCTTATTTTAGAACTAGCTGACCAAACAGATGTTGCCCTGTCCAAATTTCAAAAAAATTGTTTGTGATGGTTTTATGAATTTGTGAAAAGCTATTGGAATACGTAAACAAAGTAAATAATCTGTTGTTCAAGACATTCCCGGTAATCAGGCAACCCCCCCCCCTCCCCCTCTTCCGTGCCAAACCCCTCAACTCTTTAAACCCCCACCCCAAACCCCACACACATAACTCCCTGCAAACTAAACCCCCATCCCCAACCCCTACAACCACCCCCTCCAAATGCCCCCAATAAACCCCCCCCCTCAAACTGCTCCCCCCCCCCCATCCCAAACGATCGATTTGCATTGCTGCAAAACTTCGGCGATTGCACAGTTCTTTGAAAGGTTGCAAATCGGTATCATGGATTTGAATACCTATTCAACGGCAAATCGAGTGTTAAATAAGCTGGAAGACCGCCTTCCAACAACGTAGCTGCGATTCCTGATAAAGCAAGTGCCAATGCAATTACATTCTGCAAGCGAATCGTTGCCCAAATCAATGGGATCAATATATATATATATATATATATATATATATATATATATATATATATATATATATATATATATATATATATATATATATATATATATATATATATATATATATATATATATATATATATATATATATATATATATATATATATATATATATATATATATATATATATATATATATATATATATATATATATATATTTATGTATTTTATTGGAATTTCAAATTAACCATTTACAATTATTATAATATTAAAACAAATGGCAAAAACTTTCCTGTCATTCACTGGCTAGTGCTGCCCAACTGGGATATACCCGTTCCAGGGCAAGCAATTTATATTTTTACATTTAAAACGAGGGTCGATGAACAAACCAAACACAATAATAATAATAATTATTAAAACGTATATATATATATATATATATATATATATATATATATATATATATATATATATATATATATATATATATATATATATATATATATATATATATATATATATATATATATATATATATATATATATATATATATATATATATATATATATATATATATATATATATATATATATATATATATATATATATATATATATATATATATATATATATATATATATATATATATATATATATATATATATATATATATATATATATATATATATATATATATATATATATATATATATATATATATATATATATATATATATATATATATATATATATATATTTATATTTGATAAGGTTTTGTAAATAATCCGTTCATAGGATGATGATTCGCAGTAAAATAAAATTAGTAAACGCCACTTGAATAGCAGCGAAGGAAATCCCAGCTTGGATTGGGAAACGCTTATGTTTGAATGAGATATACTTACGGATGTGCACGACTTTCGATTGTGCATGTTAGTTTATGGGTCCCTTTACCGTCGACGAACGATCACTCATCATCCATATATCTCAAAAATCTAGCTTTTTCCTTTTTGCAACACAAAATGCCTCCAATTGAGGCTAATTAAAGCGAAAAAACTAAAATAAAACACTTTGATCACATCGGCAAAGGCCGTTTCATAAATGGAGAATGACGTTTCGAAATAATTCAAAATTTCGAAAGTTTCCAACATTTAAAATATGACATTATTAGGCTGCGTTAGTTATTAACGAGCCATTGAATCGAAATAAAAATAAAAAAACCTCTAATGCACAATGAAATGAAAGAAGATACTTCAATCTTAATTTCTGGCAGAGAAGTTTATACTAAAGACTATATAATCATATCAAAATAAGGTAAACTTGTATAAAATTGTATAACATTAGCAAATGTATAAAGAAACATGGTAAAAAAACAGTATAATATTTTTATATTTGATAAGGTTTTGTAAATAATCCGTTCATAGGATGATGATTCGCAGTAAAATAAAATTAGTAAACGCCACTTGAATAGCAGCGAAGGAAATCCCAGCTTGGATTGGGAAACGCTTATGTTTGAATGAGATATACTTACGGATGTGCACGACTTTCGATTGTGCATGTTAGTTTATGGGTCCCTTTACCGTCGACGAACGATCACTCATCATCCATATATCTCAAAAATCTAGCTTTTTCCTTTTTGCAACACAAAATGCCTCCAATTGAGGCTAATTAAAGCGAAAAAACTAAAATAAAACACTTTGATCACATCGGCAAAGGCCGTTTCATAAATGGAGAATGACGTTTCGAAATAATTCAAAATTTCGAAAGTTTCCAACATTTAAAATATGACATTATTAGGCTGCGTTAGTTATTAACGAGCCATTGAATCGAAATAAAAATAAATATAAATAAAAATTTATATTTATTTTTATTTTTATTTCGATTTAAATATTTATTTGAATCGAAAATATTTTTATTTTTATTTTTATTTTTATTTTATTTTTATTTATTTGAATCGAAATTTATTTTTATTTCGATTCAATGGCTCGTTAATAACTAACGCAGCCTAATAATGTCATATTTTAAATGTTGGAAACTTTCGAAATTTTGAATTATTTCGAAACGTCATTCTCCATTTATGATACGGCCTTTGCCGATGTGATCAAAGTGTTTTATTTTAGTTTTTTCGCTTTAATTAGCCTCAATTGGAGGCATTTTGTGTTGCAAAAAGGAAAAAGCTAGATTTTTGAGATATATGGATGATGAGTGATCGTTCGTCGACGGTAAAGGGACCCATAAACTAACATGCACAATCGAAAGTCGTGCACATCCGTAAGTATATCTCATTCAAACATAAGCGTTTCCCAATCCAAGCTGGGATTTCCTTCGCTGCTATTCAAGTGGCGTTTACTAATTTTATTTTACTGCGAATCATCATCCTATGAACGGATTATTTACAAAACCTTATCAAATATAAAAATGTTATACTGTTTTTTTACCATGTTTCTTTATACATTTGCTAATGTTATACAATTTTATACAAGTTTACCTTATTTTGATATGATTATATAGTCTTTAGTATAAACTTCTCTGCCAGAAATTAAGATTGAAGTATCTTCTTTCATTTCATTGTGCATTAGAGGTTTTTTTATTTTTATTTCGATTCAATGGCTCGTTAATAACTAACGCAGCCTAATAATGTCATATTTTAAATGTTGGAAACTTTCGAAATTTTGAATTATTTCGAAACGTCATTCTCCATTTATGAAACGGCCTTTGCCGATGTGATCAAAGTGTTTTATTTTAGTTTTTTCGCTTTAATTAGCCTCAATTGGAGGCATTTTGTGTTGCAAAAAGGAAAAAGCTAGATTTTTGAGATATATGGATGATGAGTGATCGTTTGTCGACGGTAAAGGGACCCATAAACTAACATGCACAATCGAAAGTCGTGCACATCCGTAAGTATATCTCATTCAAACATAAGCGTTTCCCAATCCAAGCTGGGATTTCCTTCGCTGCTATTCAAGTGGCGTTTACTAATTTTATATATATATATATATATATATATATATATATATATATATATATATATATATATATATATATATATATATATATATATATATATATATATATATATATATATATATATATATATATATATATATATATATATATATATATATATATATATATATATATATACAGTGGGTTATCATATTATTAGAGCCACTTGTGAAAACTGACAAATAATCAGTTATATTGCAAATATTTCAATGAAAAATTCATAACTATGTTGTGTATCTCTTTTTTTTTATTTCTAGATGATACTAGTACGTTTCAAACAAGTTATTTTTTATCTCTGGCAACAATAACCATTGCTAGGACGCCATTTTGTGAGTGAGCTGTCATTCAACAGTTTGTCGCCGTATGTGTTCCATCTGTTTGATCCATAGTTTTTGCGTTTTAAAAACATTTTGTTGACTTTTTGTGTGTGTCACATTATTTTTGAGGTATGTAATATATAATATAAAGTAGAGTATAGTGTTTTAAAGCCATATTTCTCAAAAAATAATAGGCTTTAAATATTTTTATTGTTTTTAGGTTATTTTAGTAATGGGGAAAGTTAAGGACCTCTCTCCTAGGAAAATTAGTGAGATTAAAACTCTTATTTTAAATACTGATCATTCAAATAGACAGATTTCATCAATTGCAAGCGTTTCAAGGGCATCTGTAGATAGAATTAAGAAAAAACTGGACACTAATATCGATTTAACTTCGAAACGAAGGGGAAAATGTGGACGGAAAAAAATTACCACACCTAGAGATGAGCGCCAAATAAGAAATATTTGCACAAATAACAGAAAGGCACCTCTGAAATTGCTAGTAAAAAAGATTCAGCATGCTAAAATAAATATATCACCCATGACGGCTCGTCGTCGTCTTAATGATCTTGGCCTTATCTGTCGGCGTCCAGGAAAAAAGCCATTGCTTACGCCCGCCATGATGGCAAAGCGATTGCAATGGGCGAAAGATCATAAAAACTGGACTGTTCAAGATTGGGAAAAGGTAAATTCATCGTTTTGTACACAATTATAAATTGTTATTCAGGTATTAACAGATCCCCTTAATTTTTCAGGTATGTTTCTCTGACGAATCTTCAATTCAGATTCTGTCTGATAAATCACAGTTTGTGAGGAGACGAATTGGAGAGAAGTACCACAATGACTGCATAATAAAAAGAGTGAAACACCCTCTAAGCATTATGGTGTGGTCTGTCATCAGTAGCCAAGGTACTGGTCGCTTGTACATTGTGGAGGGCACCATGAGACAAGACCAATATATCAAGGTCTTGGATACCAAGATGCTTACCCAAGTTGAGGAATGGTATCCAAATGGTGATTTTTGGTTCATGCATGTTTCAGCTCCATGCCACAAGGCCAAAAAAGTCACAAAATTCTTAGAAGAAAAAAATATTAGGGTTTTGAAATGGCCTGGAAATTCCCCAGACCTCAACCCTATTGAAAACCTTTGGGAACTGCTGAAAAGGAACATTTCCAGGGATCTCATCACAAACAAGCGGCAATTAATAGAGCAATTGATAGAAGTATGGCATAGGAGTGACGAAATAAAAAAAATTTGCATGAAATGCATACAAAGTATGCCTAGAAGGATTGAAGCTGTGATTGCTGCAAAAGGCGGTTCAACTTAATATTAATCACATTTTTATTCAATTATTATTAAATAAATAAATATGAATATAAAGACGTAATTTATGTTTTTATTTTATCAATAAGACTCCTATGCAACACGTTAATAAAGAAATTATGATTATTTTCTTTAGTTTTATGCTTTTATTATAGTGCAAGTTCAAAAAATATGTTTTTCACCGAGTGGCTCTAATAATATGATCACCCACTGTATATATATATATATATATATATATATATATATATATATATATATATATATATATATATATATATATATATATATATATATATATATATATATATATATATATATATATATATATATATATATATATATATATATATATATATATATATATAATAATAAAATTTTAATAAAAGTTACAATATTATATAGGAAATAGATATACTAAATACATTAGAATACACATATACACACATACATACATATAAACACAAAATATGTTAAGTCAACTTCAACTTATTCTACTACATCGATCATGGCATGGATAGATAAACGCTCTTCTTGCCACAGCCATTTTTTTATTTTGCTTTTAAACAAATGACAATTGGGGCTAGTTTTTATGTCACTGCTTAATTTATTATAAACTCTTGTAGCTATGAAAGAGTAGTGTCGCTGTCCGAAAGTCGTCTTTATCCTAGGTACATTCAAATTATCACCCAGGAGTTGTCTAGTGGGTTTCGTGTGCGTAAAATAAAAGATTTATTTTGTTTGGCCACGAAAACCCAACGTAGTGCAGTTTTAATAAATAATAACCTAGCATCCAAAACTTGAGCCTCTTTAAAGAGTTCATTAGAAGAATATCACGTTATATATCACAATAATTTGTTATAATGTCACAATATCTTAATTTTTTATCATTTATGTATGTTTGTATGCATTAATGACGTCAAAAAGTTACGATTTCGTACTATTTTGAATAAAAAACTTATGATTATGATTATTATGATAATATTGATATGTTTTTCCAGTTCCACCGGGAATGTCCAAGAAGAAAATCCCTCTTGTTCCATTGTCGACAACAATCATGAGAGTGTCGTTTGTATATTTTTGTGGCCGATTTAACAGCGGAGCTTTCGTTCAAACTGATTCTCACATTGAATCGTAATTATATTGTTTTTCACGATTCAACTCTTCTACAAATGCGTCGTGCCTCGGACGATTGGGCGCTGTCATACTTAGTTGACCTAATACCTTGTTTGATATTATCAAGCACATGTCCTCATTGAGAATTTCCTCGCTCAATTGCAAATCTTGATTTGATATTCTGGTACACATCTGATGTAAAATATATTCAGAAATGTATTTTTTTGTATTTGGTCCACAAATCAACCGGTTTCGATGGATTGCATATTGGGAAAATACCGAAATCACCGTATCTCGGAGGGTGTATTCCTTATGAGTGTTATTCTCTAGCAATGGCCAACGTTGACAGGCGTCTCTATATGTGCCACACAATTCACCATTATCAGTGTGTAGATGTAAAAACGATGTTGTGCCACATACTTTGACTAACAGCAAACGCAAACTTAGACACTCATAGTTGCTTGGATGGACTTAAAAAAAACGACATAATACATTGGAGTAAAATTAATGGGGGTAACGTGAAGTTGGGTTTCCTTGTTTTCGTCGTTGTTTTTTTATAGTTGATTCCAAGTAAGATATATAGGCATTTCGGAGTACAGCAGCATTTGGGCAAGGTCATCATTCTGTCATGTTTCAAAATACGAATCAACACCGAAATAAATAAATTGGAATATAGATAAAATAACTACATTTGTTGAACAGATCGCAAAGAAACAAAAAAGTAAAAATGTATTTTTTGATTTTACGCTGGACTGCGTTTTTCCGGATATTTTTCAAGATCTTCCAGATTTTTTTTTAAATGAATACATTCAATGAAAATATTTTCATCCTGAGAGCATAACGATCAAAACAAAAAAAGAATCAACCTAATATGTCGTTCTATTTAAAATAAGAATTACGGATTTTCGTTCGTTCGAATCGTGAGTACAATAAAAGGACTTTCAGTTTCTCTCAAATTCTCAAACTTTCCATGCAACATTTCCAATTTTCAGTTCCGTTAGGACCTTATGTGAACTATTACGAACATTTATTAAAAAAAGCCAGATCGGTTCAGACATTCAATCTACATAATATGTATACGGTTACTAACGAACAGAATTTCATTTTACTTTCCTGACAAGCATTGTGGACGAACTAATGTGTGTCTGTCTGTCTGTCTCTCTGGCTGTGTATATTCCTCCACGATAGCGCCCAAACGCGTCATCCGATTAAGCTGAAATTTGACATGCAGGCATCATTCGTTCATGGTAACAGCATAGTATACCAGACAGTAGCTTCTCTTAGAACAAAATTGAAATCAAAGCGAATACGTCACGAGTCATGATGGCTCGGATGGTCGCCAGATGTTTCGCTACTCGGCCTACACAGATACCCGACCGCTAGAAAATGTCGGCAGCCTTTACCTGCCCTTAATGCGTACTGTTCGCGTTCGCCGTGACGAACCCCTCTGCCCACATTCCTCGCACCCTCTTCCTGCTTTGCCTCGTTGTAAAGCTACTGGGTGGTATACTGTGGTAAGAGTAAGAGTTGAAGGATTTTAGTTGAATTCGGTCCACCAGGGATCACCATGCTAGTTATACTTCAATCTCGAAATATTGCAATTAGAGACTTGATATTCGGTACACAGATGCCTTGTCGGACTGAAATCACAGTGCGAAATTTTGGTTGGAATATCTCGTATATAAACCACGAATTTTGTTTAATACCGTCTTATTTATAAAAATATTACATATTTTTTGGAAAAATACCATTTTAATTCCACGGAAATACTACAAACACATGCTACGATCAAATAATATGTACATTGGTGGGTATTTTTCTGTAGGTATTGCGCAATTCCTTTTTGGTTTCGGACGGAAATGTTTATCTTTTTAAGATGTTCTTCTTCTTCCGTGAGTTCCTATCCCGATTTATCAAAAGTGCATTAACTTTGAAGACTAGACCATGTACTCAGGATGCATAGTTTCGGAATAAAATTTTCTTCTTCTTCCGAGTCCTTTCCAGCCTTATCTATAATATTGCAAAAGATACCGAAGTACTCAGAATGTATAAAGTTTCGGATTAAAATATTCTTCTTATTCCGATATTCTTTTGCTTCCATGAATTCCTATCCCGGTTTATCTAAAGTGCTTTAGTTTCGAAGAAGGTATGCCAAGTACTCAGGATACATAAAGTTACACAAGTACACAGTACTCAAGTTACTCAAGTAAGTTACTCAAGTTGTTCAAGTTACTCAAGTTACTCAATTTACTCGTTACTCAAGTTACTCAAGTTACTCAAGTTGCTCAAGTTGCTCAAGTTGCTCAAGTTGCTCAAGTTGCTCAAGTTGCTCAAGTTGCTCAAGTTGCTCAAGTTGCTCAAGTTGCTCAAGTTGCTCAAGTTGCTCAAGTTGCTCAAGTTGCTCAAGTTGCTCAAGTTGCTCAAGTTGCTCAAGTTGCTCAAGTTGCTCAAGTTGCTCAAGTTGCTCTAGTTGCTCAAGTTGCTCAAGTTGCTCAAGTTGCTCAAGTTGCTCAAGTTGCTCAAGTTGCTCAAGTTGCTCAAGTTGCTCAAGTTGCTCAAGTTGCTCAAGTTGCTCAAGTTGCTCAAGTTGCTCAAGTTGCTCAAGTTGCTCAAGTTGCTCAAGTTGCTCAAGTTGCTCAAGTTGCTCAAGTTGCTCAAGTTGCTCAAGTTGCTCAAGTTGCTCAAGTTGCTCAAGTTGCTCAAGTTGCTCAAGTTGCTCAAGTTGCTCAAGTTGCTCAAGTTGCTCAAGTTGCTCAAGTTGCTCAAGTTGCTCAAGTTACTCAAGTTAGTTAATCGTTACTCAATTTACTAAAGTTACTCAATTAGGTTACTCAAGTTACTCAAGTTACTTAAGTTACTCAAGTTACTCAAGTTCTTAAATATCGGAAGAAATTGAATATTTTCGGCATAATTGAAAGCTCTATGTTGGGACGGAATTGGTGGAGAAGGTCAGTAAGTTTAAGTATTTGGGAATTTGGATGAATGAGATCGGGGACCATGCTCAAGAAATAAACTCCGCATTGAAATGGCTCACTCAACTTTTTTCAGAATGAGCAAAGTTGTGTGTGATTCGGATCTGAGTCTCGTCTGCTGCTACAATTTATGTTCTACTGTATGGCGGAGAAGCATATACTCTCACAAAAAAACACGACGAAAAGATTGGAGACTTTCGGAATATGGATATACTACCGTATCTTGAAAATCTCATGGCGTGACCGAGACACTAATATTGAACTACTTAGCTGAGAAGAAGATGGAAAATCTGAACACAATAAAGCACAGGAAGATAAAGATGACATAATTCGGTTACGTCATTAGGCATAACAAATACAAATGACTCCACTTTATTATCCACAGCAAGATGGCTGGGAAGAGACGCGCCGACAGGAGTCGGCATTTGTGGCTCAGGAACCTTCGACCCTGGTTGGGCTGCTGCACCACCTCGCTGCTCAGAGCATCAGCCTCTAAAGTAAAGATAGCTATAATGTTGTCCAACCTCCGATAGGAGTGGAACCTGAAGAAGAAGAGGCTTAGCATCTTGTTTTATTATATTGACTTCAAAATGATTAATCCATAAAATATATCAAGGTACCGCTTGGTATGGTTTCAGTGCTTTTCAGTCATCGATACACATATACACTTTATAATCAAAACATTCGATATAATGTGCACTACGCAAATATGATTTTGAGGTTTACAGTGTTTGATAAAAACATGTAAATCTCGTTCGAATAATAATAATAAAAAATTTATTGATTCAAAAACATAAATTTACAATTGTTTTAGTTGCAGAATCTGCCTAACTAGGCCATAGTCCGTACCAAGGAAAACTCTATGTATGGCAAAGATTTATTCATGTGCACATAATATTCAAATGAAAAATACAAATTAAACTGATAATTATATTTAAAATATTGATATAGCATGGTCATGGAAATAAATATTAATATAAAATGTCGTAATATGAAGTTTGTAAAACAAATAAATAAATAGTATTAAAATATGAAAAATAGTTCAATGTATGACAAAAATAATAATGCAGACCTTTACTTTAAAATATGACCTATTGCCTTTTCCACCTCATTTCTACCAAGTTGAAGTAAATGTTGTGTAATTTAGATTTTAATTGGATTGACTTAGTGTGTTGGCATGTTTTTATAGATTCTTTTAGTTAGATGGTTATAAATTTTTGGCCCGCCTTCTGCGCTATCATAAGCGGATTTAGAACAATACGTGTAGACCCTCCCCAACCTAGAATACCGTATGAAATTAGACTATTTGCAAGGGCATGGTAGACACGTTTGAGAGATTTTAAGTCTAACAAATCGAAGTAGCCTGCAAATTTAAATTAATAGATTTCAGATATTTTATATGTTGCTGATGATTTCTTCTTCCTCTGTGCAAGCCAGCATGACTTGATAACTATTTTACTTTTAAGTATTTTTTAAATATTTTTTTATATCATAGTCTTTTTTAAATATTGTACACTCTTAGCTTAGAGTTCTTTATAATGTACTTTAATACTTCGTATTTTAAAAATAAATAAATAGATTCTGCCACATTCTCTATGGCTATAAAACAAAGATGATCTCCATTACAACGCGTAATACAAGGTTCATGTATATTTGAACTTGTAATTCATTTCTATCCGGTTATAAATAATAAATTGACGGACAACTGGAACATAACATGGCTTAAGTTCATAAAAACTAGGGGAAAGGCGTACTCTGTCATCAACCCTCAGATTGCGCCTAAGCCTTGATACAAAAAAACCTTTTTGACGAAAGGACATTTTTTGCCTCTGCAGAATGAGAATAGGGTTGCTCTACATCCCTCTTATCTTTACTGTAATACGCTCGCCTCAGTGTGACTGCAGCTTCGCAGACAGCACATTGGACCAAATGTTTTTTGGTTGCCCATGGAAACAACTACCCTCCATTCATCCTAGTTTTGGCTAAAACCAAAGTACCCTTTCCTACCTGTATGGGCATTCTCCTATCTACTAACTCGATAAATATTTATAAAATAATACATAAATACATTCTCTTAAATGACCTATGACTCTAATACTAACTTGGATGGTCTTGGTTACAATTCCATTGGAATAAAATTAACGTAATTTCATTGCAATTCTTGCTGAAGCTATATCTGCTCTCAAAATAATATAAGCTGATCCTACGTATATATTTTTTTATTTTTTTTAGTTTTCTTATTATGTATATGTATAATATGGATATCATGTATCATTTATATTATTATGCTGTTTATGTATTGTATGTATATATGTATGTGTATGTGTATGTATGTGTATGTACCTATATGTATTCTTTGTAGTCAATGAAATTTTTTTTTTAAAATGTTCTGCCACGAACAAACTTTATTACTGCCTGCTGTTTGGCCGGAGGATATTGCCGTTTATGGCAATAAGCCCGCCATTTGTACTCGTTGTGGTCAATAAAGAATTTTTGTTATTATTATTATTATTATTTAATTCTGTCGGTCGAATGCAATAGCAAGCACACACATACATAAAAATACCCATGTGTGGTTCTTTGAAAGAGATTTTCGTGTTAAAATAAAACCGGCCATTGTGAAATTTCCCAATAAAAAGTAGAAACAAAACAAACAATTATAATTTAATTTATTTTTTTATAATTTTCTATGTTTAATTGACCATTTTTCTCCTGAAGTTCCTCAGGGATAGAGGGTCTGCATTTTCACAGGTTTTTAATCATCCTTAAGTAGACTAATAAAAAAAATATAACAGCTAATTTTGAATAAAGCGAACTTATTTAAATATATCCATATAGATATATATATATATATAAATATATATATATATATATATATATATATATATATATATATATATATATATATATATATATATATATATATATATATATATATATATATATATATATATATATATATATATATATATATATATATATATATATATATATATATATATATATATATATATATATATATATATATATATATATATATATATATATATATATATATATATATATATATATATATATATATATATATATATATATATATATATATATATATATATATATATAATAATATATATATATATATATATATATATATATATATATATATATATATATATATATATATATATATATATATATATATATATATATATATATATATATATATATATATATATATATATATATATATATATATATATATATATATATATATATATTACATTACTCAAGTGTTCTATATGTTTTTCTGCAATATTAAAAATTTGGAAATATAATTCTGGATGACAACAAATTGTTTAAAATTCTAATAAAGCTAATGCAATGATGGTAACATATATATTTATTATGCCATTATTACAGAGATTAATTTCTAAGTAATTATATCCAAGCCACAAAATATTCCCTATAACCTCGTCATTGTCGCTTCAAGTCGCTATTAACATAATTTTGAAAAAATATTATAATATAAAAAATTGAAGGTTAAAATTCCTAATCCCAATATGTTATATAAAAACACCCACTGCAGTCAAAAGATTATATATATAGCAAGATATTTTAGAAACGTTGTAAACATAATTGCCTTAGTTTTGGGTTTGGCTAAGTACCAATTAAGTGGATCAAAAATCCAGCCCTTGTCCCTCTACTTTCGTATTTATTATACCTTATTAATAATTTTATATGTTTACACTGGATGGTGGCTTATAAAATTTTTCGTAAAAGATTTAGCACCTAGCGGTATGCCAAATGCGCATCAAATTCTTCTTATATTACATACAATAACAATTGTGATGTATGTGATTTTTGAAAAATCGGTGGCAGTAATCGGAATTAATGATCGGTTTAAAATTGTGCAGAAAATTTATGAAGAGGTGGATGCAAAGTTATATTTAAACGTCGGCAAAACAAAACAATTTAAATATATTTGTGCACTTTTGTTCTATGGATTAGTCGTTGCAATTAACTGGTCACTTGATGTCGTGCTTATTGAATACCGCTGTTTTCATCATTTAACACTTATTTATGTGATATCTCAACTGCAATTTCAATGTGACCTAGATGATTTATGCATTAGAATCGATGGCATAAAAGATGGATTAATTAACATCTTGACTAATCAAATTAAAACCCCAGAAACATTAAGGGTGAAATATATTACCGATCGAAAAGATGACTACGATCATCCCCTCATCAACAAAATCTCGAAATTTGAAGGAAAAACAACTCCACATTTCGGGACACTGCCAGTTCATTTTCACTGTATAAAAAATATAAATATTTTGTTTAATGTATTTAAGGAAACTTTGAATGTCGCGGAGACGTTGAAAAATATTTACACTTTATCGAGCATAATCCATATATTTTATAATTTCTTAAGCCTTTTAAATACCGCAATATTCCTCGCTAGTACTGATAAAGTAAGTAATAACATTTCTCGTTTATTTTTAAGTATTATATTTTAACGGTTTCAATATTATAACTTTGGTAACTACGACAAAAATAATTATTTTTTAAATATTTCAGTTTGGAAACTTGACAATAATCCTGATTATTTGGGAATTGTACATTACTTCTGTTTTGATTCGATTCTGTGGTGTGATTCACCGATACAATTATTTAAATAATGGTGTAATTACAACTTTATGCAAAGCATTATGCTGTAACGAAATAGGTATGACATATATTTATTTATTTACATAATTTTACCGAAAACTGATATTATCATCATAATTCAATTTCAGAGACAGACACTAAAGAAGCATGCCGGCGTTTCTGCTCCTACGCTATTCGTGGTTCTCCTGAATCGATGTACTTCATATATTCAATTAATTACGTATTCCTTATGCCATTTTTTGGTTCTATAATTTCATATGTTATTGTTGATAAGCAAATGTCAACTTTGATTTTTATATAACCTCTTTCAATTTGTTATTTGTATAACTTTTAACGATGGTTATTTGACCTGCACCTAATATTATAGTTTATAATATGTGCGTTTTGTATTTTGTAATGTATTCTTTTAAAATAATATATTTCTTAATCGTGGCTCGGAATTTCTATTTATTCCGGATAATCAGGGATATTACTCGACTATTATCCTTGACTAGCTGACCCGTGCCCACTTCGTTGGGCGGTAAAACTTTTTACTTGTGATGAAGTTATGAGTGTGGTTTGGTTAGTACTGAGTGCTATGATTTATTTCCTGACTGCCAAAAGAAGGGTTATATTTTTATTGCATATGTATGTATGTATTTGCATGCCAATTTGACTTTATTACCGTTATTTGTGAGTGTATTCTTGTGAGTGTCTTATTTGTGAGTGTCTTATCTCTTTAACCATTTATGCAGTAAAAGTAAAATGATATGCAGTAAAAGGGAAAAGTCTTTTGTTTTAAACAATTGAGACGAAAAATTTACTTATTTTGATAATAATTCATAATTGTTGATAATATGACCAATAAGACCTAACGATTTAAATTATTTTTTTAATTTGAAAAACTACTTTTTGTGACTTTAATATAAAAGGCTGACTTGTCGCTGACTTTCAACCCAAGATGCCATTGCTAATCTCACAAAGAAAACACTACTAAGCCTTGACAATAGCAATAAAACAGTTGGCATTTTCTGTGATCTCTCTAAGGTTTTTGATTGTGTAGAACATTCAATTCTACTAGAGAAACTAGAACAGTGCGGAATTAGGAATAGGGAACTAAGCGTTCATACAGTCTTACTTACAAGGTCGTACTTAGATTACGCAAGTCGAAAGTAGCAAAAGAACCTCAAAAGTTATCTCCAAAGGTGTCCCTCAAGGTTCTATACTCGGTCCCTTTCTTTTTCTGGTTTTTATACAAACGACATCCCTGATAGCATTAGGTCCGTGGATGATGAGATTATCCTATTCGCCAATGACACATCCCTTATTTTTAGCGATTAAAATAGAGGCGAGCTTGAAAGAAGGATTAATGAAAAGATAAATAGACTTGCTGTTTGGTTCCAAGTTAATAAACTCTCGTTGAAAGTTTCAAAATCTAAAACAATGTGTTTTTCTTTACGTCCTTCCGACTCTAATAATATAGTCTTATTCTTTGGAACAAAAGAATTGGAAAATGTCCCTTCTACTAAATTCCTAGGTTTGCAGATCTAGCAAAAATTGCAATGGTCCGATCACTTAGGAGAGATTATTAAAAAGCTGTGTATTACGCAATAAAATAGATTAGAAATTTATGCGGCTTTGAGGCTGCTAAATCTGTCTCCTTTGCTTATGTCCATTCTTTGATGACATATGGCCTAATGTTTTGGGGAATGGCAGTAAATTCGATGAGGATTCTTATCCTTCAGAAAAGGGCTTTACGCAGTCTTTACAGAGCTTCTCCAAGAACTTTGTGTATGCCGTTTTTTATCGAGTCCTTAGTCATGACGATGTACTCGTGCTATATCCACCAAAACATTATGTTCGCTCGTAAGCACATATCGGATGTCCCTGCGAATAGCGATTTCCATCAACACAATACCAGAAATAAATTTGATCTACATCTAAATCGGCACCGGCTTAGCAAGGTGCGCAAGAGATTCCTTCACCAAAGACTGTGTTATTACAATAAGGTCCCAACGCATATCAAAAGTCTTGGAGAGAACCAATTTAAAAAAATCTTATTTAATGGCTTAGTCAAGAATCCATTATATGACGAGATTTGGATAATGCTGAATTCATATTCCAAGAGCATCCTAATGTAAAATAATGGAAAATTCAGGATAATCAACTTTGCCAAAGAGCATAATTTTTATTTTTCTTTTTATCGACGACGGCTATATTGCTAGATTTGACAATTAATTTAAATTTAGATATTTTTAGTATATGATTATCTATTTTCATGACCATCAAATTATTGCCTTGATAATTATGACTACAGACATTGAGCTCTTTATTTGATCAGCGATTTTGATTATTAGATTATTTTCAATTTTTCAATGGTTTTCAAAGCGATTATAAATTACTAAAATTAATTTATATTGTCACAACTATATCCAATAACCCCTCACGTTGCGAGGTAAAAACTCACCTATCACTTTTGCGCGTGACATATTCGCGCAAAAAATCGACGCGAGTCAACGGCCTTGAGAAAAACGATCATAACTTATAAACCACTAAACGGATTTAAAAAAGATAAAGAGAAAAATAATCGCATTGAAATTTGACATATAAAACATGATAACCTTATCTCGTAAAACAATTAAGATAATAATGAATAAATATTACAAAATTGGCAAACTGAAAAAACTCGCCTATAAAATCATTTCGATTTTTTTGTCACAAAATACGTAAAATATGCAAAAATTGTAAATACAGTTATATTCTTTATTAAATGCTTTACCAAAACAATAATTTTTTTTTACTTATTTGCATACAAAAATATTTATTTATTCAGCCAAGAAAAATTTTATGTATTCTCGTAAAAAAAAATTTTTTAATTTTTAATTTGTGACTACTTATGGTATTTTTTTATATGAAATTCTTTCAAAATAACTTTATTACTACATCACACTTCTTAGAAATCAAACCAGAACTTTGAGTTTTGTCTGATATTATAGAAAAATCTAAAGTTTTGAGAGTTTCCGCGTCCGAACTTAATAATAAACTTTGAAAGGTCATAATATAAAATTCGTTAGATTTTTTCAATAAGTCCGGAATCCACTGCTCACCCCCCAGAAGTGTAAAAAATAGTATTATGATGGGCCCGACTCCGGTCGGTGAATTCCATGGCAGCTCCGTTTGTATTTATTGTAAACCCCCTGATCATCAGGATGACAACAACGAAAGAGTTGTGACAGCCGGAGAGACGGTGGACGGCGTGAAAGAACGCATCGGGTCGATGGCCTTGCAAGCCAGACCCGATTATTTATAAAGCAAAAAAGAAAAAAAAGGAAATATGCCCCCAAGCGGCCTATCAGGGGGGGAGAATTCCCGCTACCCCAGTAGAAACCCCAAACAACGACACAGCTAAAACGACACCGGACCTTGCTTGCCCTATCTGCGGGAAACAATATAAACGATTAGCATGGTTAAATAAACACATTGCTGGGCACGATGATAGCGACGCTGCACGTCAGTGTCTTAAACCGTCGCAAGGAGTCACGGACAGAGTTGAACCTCACATGTCCCTTGACTCCACATCTGCCCGCAGTTTGTCACCCGACCGGTCTCCTCTACCCGCGCAAATCGTATCCTTCCCTCCTCTAAAATTCCCTTCACTTGCGAAAGAGGACTGGGAATTTCATAATAATAATTTAACTTCTATTCTTGACCACTCTGTGAACCGTAATGCCCCTGCCAGCGTCCAGCTGTCATCCTTCCAGGTGGCGGTCCATGAATACTTCTCGGGTGTTTACCCAAAATCTACCCATGTCGACCCGGTTCACAGAGAAAACGCATTTAAGGCAAAGCTCCGTAGGCAAAAGCGGCTACTTCGTCGCCAGTTACGTGAAGCCAAGAAAGCCGGGGATAAAGCCCTCTGCCACAACTTCTCGCGCGCGTACCGCTCTATACTAAAACTCATACAGAGCGTAGCAACGCAAAACGACAAACGCAAGGCAGCATTTCTCAAATCCAAAGAGGAAGCCCGGTTCGACAAAAACCGTTTTAACTACAGCAAAACGGTTTTGTCTGCCGCCAAGGGAAAAATCCAAATCCCGGAAGATATGGCCACGGAATACTTTTCGACCACGTATGAGGACCCAATGCGGCTCCATAATTACAGCCCTCCGCCGGGCATTACACCTCCGCCCCTGCCTACGGTAGCTTTTGCTTCTCAACCTCCATCACTAGATGAGATTCTTAATCAAGTAAAGAGGAAGCCGTCGGGCTCTACTCCGGGTCCCGATGGTATTCCCTATTTAGTATACAAAAAATGCCCCTGCCTTCTGCAATATTTAGGATCCATCTTCCGAAATATATGGAATAGCGGTGTAGTCCCACAGAATTTTGGCCGAGCGACAGTCATCTTAATTCCGAAGGTCCCAGTTTGCACCGGACCAAAGGACGCTCGGCCCATTGCTCTCACAGACACTGTGGCCAAAATCTTTTTTAGCATAGTCCACACGAGGATGAGCGAATTCATGCACCGGAATGAGTACCTTGGAGTATCAGTTCAAAAAGGCTTCATGCGCGGCGTCTCGGGCTGCCTCGAGCACAACTCTCTCCTGGCTGCTGCCATCAAGGATGCGAGACAGCACGAACGCCAAATCAATGTATGCTGGCTCGACCTAGAGAATGCCTTTGGGTCAGTCCGACACAGTCTCCTCCACTTTGCACTCCGCTGGTACAACTTCCCACCAGTCGTGCGTGACATTGTAGCCTCCTACTACAACTGTCTGACTTTCCATGTTAAAACGCAAGAATGGACTACCCGCTCTATACCATATTCAATTGGACTATTTCAGGGCTGTTGCCTCTCCCCGACGATTTTTAATATAGTTTTTAATATACTTCTGGAAAGCCTGAGCCAGTTTGACAGGAAGTGGGGCTACCGTTTTAAAACAGACGGCCAATACACCTCGTCGTGCCTCGCTTTTGCCGACGACCTAACTTTCATCACCAGAAGCCCCAAGCAGCTTTCCCTGCTATTACAGAAAGTGGAGCTTTTCTGCGACTGGTCAGGCTGTATAAAAGTGAAGCCCTCCAAATGTTTTTGCCTTGGACTCGCCCGCATGGGCACAAAATTTACATCCTATGACCCCAAATTGGTCTATAAGGGCTCTAATATCTCCCTTATAGACCCAAACAATCATTTCAAATTCCTCGGCAGAAAAATCACCCATCAGGGAAAAGACGTCTCGGGCGATCATGTTATAGAGCATTTCAAAAGTTGCCTGGCGAAAATAGATGCCTTGCTAATTTCTGGCCCTCGTAAGGCCTGGATCTATGACAATTATCTAACGTCACATTTGTCATGGCCCTTTCTTATTTACGATTTTACCAAAACCCAACTGTCCCGTCTAGATGCACTAGTGACAGCTAGTTTAAAATCCTGGCTGTCCTTAGCCAAACCAGCTGACCCCTCGACTCTCTTCAGGTCCAAACAAAATTTTGGGCTAGCGCTTAAACTGCCCTCTCTGCTCTACGCCAACTCCAGAATAACCAAAAATTCGATTCTGTGCAATTCCAAAGATCCGGCAATATCGAAGCTCGTAATAAGTGGCTGTAGTGATTCAAATGAACTACAAGCCCGCGTAGACTTCCACAAAAGGTTCCTTACTGGAATCAGCCAGAATGGCACTGGTCTGGGGTATGGCAGTACAACCAGCGACGTGGACTTGAAGAAGTCTCTTTTGCGGGGAGATTACGACAGCAAGAGTATGGCTCATGCTATTGGCCTTCAATGCCAGAATGACTGGACAACAATTGGTGACTTTTGCATTCCGCCTCCAATGCACTGGAAGGTAATGCTCTATGACTGGACGCCAGAGATGCTGAAATTTTATTTGAATGCCTTTCAGCATACACTTCCAGACCCCAGTAACCTCGCTCGTTGGAGCTTTGCCGAGGATAGTTCTTGTCCCCTCTGTAGCAATACCCCTTGCACAGCTAGACACATTCTAGCTGGCTGCAAGGTGGCCTTAGATCAAGGACGGTACACTTACCGCCATGACAAAGTTCTCGCTGTTATTCGCGAGGTAATTAGTCTCTCAGTGGCTCGTGCCAACAAGGGTTTGACAGTATCCTCCAAACCCCCAATACAGTTTGTGCGGGATGGCTCTAAAGGCAAAAAACATTTAACTACAAAACCTTTCTCAATAATCGAGAAAGCTACAGATTGGACTCTGGAGGTTGATTCGGTCTCTAAGCAGTATAAATTCCCTGAAAGTCTCGGATGCACAGCCCTCCGTCCAGATATAACTCTTTACTCTCTATCTCGGAAGGTGGCTCTTATTGTAGAATTAACTGTTCCATGGGAATCAAATATCCCAAAAGACCACGAGTACAAATTAAATAAATACCATGATCTTGCAAATGCCGTAACCCGGAACGGCTTCACTGTTCACCTTCACGCGGTGGAAGTTGGCGCTCGTGGCCTGCCAGCTAAATCTCTATTTCACCTCTTTAAAGATCTTGGCCTTTCCAGAAAAATAATCAACTCTTTCTTAGAAAAATTATCTAAAACTGCGATTTGCGCATCTCAAATTCTATGGCTTCGAAGGGGGAGTGAATGGGTGGCAAGGTGAACGCTCACATGTGGCAAGACAGCTGTCCTAAACCTACCACAGCCGGTTCGTAAGTCCGGAATCCACTGCTCACCCCCCAGAAGTGTAAAAAATAGTATTATGATGGGCCCGACTCCGGTCGGTGAATTCCATGGCAGCTCCGTTTGTATTTATATATTCTTATCATAGACTTATTATATGTCTAATAACTAATTACTATACTCCAAAGAGTCACATTTCATCGAAAAACTATGGAAAATCGCACTTTATTCTCTCATAGTAATTATCAAAACAAGTTTCTTTGCGCGATTCATTTTACAAAACAAGATATAATTTTCAAAATACGCCTAATTATGTGATAACTTAGGATGTAAATGAAACAATACTTATTTTGTTAGTAAATTAAAGCGACATTACGTCATATTTCGCAATATATCGGGATATTTCATAAACATTACAAAATAATAACAACCATTTTTTCGCGAGCCGTTTGTTGTCGCCTAAGTGTTTTCTTTAAAAATTCGTGAAAAACAGCAAATGGATTATCTCAAATGATTAATCTTTATTCCGAACCTACTTAAAATGTATATTACTCACTGTTCTCCAGTAAATAACACTCAAAAACTGCACACACACACTTTTAATCACCAATTCCGCGGAGCCGTTCGCGGCCGTGCGAATGCCGACGGGAGACTAGGCGTTTGACGTCTATGCTAACTTTTTAATCGCCGTTCGATTTATTCGCCGGTGGCCGCCGAATTAAACATTATTTGGCCATGTCGTTCAGCCGTCAGAAAGCATAAAGTACGACGTTTCGAATCGTAAATTGCATTTTTCGCAGCGGCGAGCGCGATGTCCCGTAGCGGTTGTTACGGATTTTAGGCGGCCGCCATACATGTCCCCAAATGGATGTTACGGATAGAGCGGGTTTCCTTTTATTAATTACATTACTTAAAATTTTAGAGGCAAAGACTCATCCAAGTGTAGGAAAGCCTGCTGGAACAGAAATATATTGTATTGTATTGTATTGGTACTACATCATACACTTATGAATTTTAAATGTATTTTAATGCAGACTTATGATCCTAAATCATTCTCAAAGAGCTTTCCACTACTTTGGCTAGTGTTTTTTATTTTTATTTAGCCTTTAGGCAAAGGGCAATAACTGACAGCAATAGCCAGCAATCAAAGGAATATTTTAATTGAGAAAATAAATTATAATGTTTATGTCATAAAATAAAATATTAAAAAATATATTTTAGAAATTTGTTTTTTTATTTCTTTAAATCTTTTTTAATTTATCGTATATTTCTTATTGTAATAATAAAACGTCTTTTTTGCAATATTGCCTGAAAGTAAATATCAAATGGTTCATAAATATTTTTGAAAGATGAATATTATTATTATTAGGAAAAGGAATAAAGGATAGCACCAAACTCTTGCCCACAATACAAGGCACAAATCGATGTACTCGTATACTCATAATTCTATACCTGCAACATCACAATTTCAAAGGACAACTCAATACAAAAGCATAACATTTTATTACAGGTTACCAGATGAATAAAAAAATATACAAACATATGCACTATTTAAAAAACTTACCAAGTAATTTTTATTGCAAAAGTGTCTATAAGGCACGGACTTTTAAAATTTTATGTTCACAATTGACTACTTGTTAATTTTTTTATTTTTTTTTAACTTCCATTTTAATCCTATTCTGAACACTTCATTTTATAGACAATTTACTTACTGATTATGTAACATGATTTAGGAATTATTGCTGGTATTTTTATATTTTTACTGTGATTATCATTTGATTCTTTCCAAATTGGACTCCTTGATTATTATTATTATTATTATTGATTTATTTATTTGCGAGATCATTCAATGGATCATTCATTGCCTTTCTATTATTTTTTATTTTTAAAATTTTTTTGGATTTGGTATTTCTATTTTTGATATTTCTTAATGCTCTTTTTAATATTTAGACAATGTAATGGTTGATTTTACATAGTTTATTGACTTTCAGATTTCCAAAGTGATTTAATTTAATTTTTGCCAGATATACGATATGTTTAAAATATGAATATTATAAAAAATGTATTTATCAATTGTAAGTTCTATACCCTCGCCGGGTTTTTTGGAATAAATAAACTTTGAACTTTGAACTTTGAATTTTGAATAACCATATAAATGAATATATTTGAAAAAATGAAATTTTAAACACTCATTAAAACAATATAAATAAAAACTCTTTTATTGTATTTTTATACAAACTTAGGCATATTACGTAGAATTGTTCTGAAATATTAAACGAATTGACCCTGTTAAATGCAAAAAACGATCGAATTATATTGTAATGCCTTTAATGAAATACTTAGAATTTTCATTATTACGTTGTCTAATCTAAATAATAAGTTACTCAAATGAATGGCGATTAGTTTGGGTTGCCTACGGCAAAATGTATATAAATTTATATTTACACACACATTTACATTTACATGGAGCAGGGTTTACTATAGAGCTATAGCATTACTATAGAGCGCATTACTATAGAGCGGCGCACATTTACATTTATATTTACATTTATATAAATGTATATACATTTTGTATACATTTTGCCATAGGCAACCAGAATCGGTCGCCTCACATTCGAGAAGGCAATAATTCCTATTAATAAATAATCATACTAAGTAATTACAATATTTTATGAGAATTGTGATATTAGAAGCATTCAGTTTCTATAAATATTATATTACGACCGTAGAAGGACAGTGTATGTACATATAATACGGAGTTAACGAAACCCCAGAAATGCGCACCAACGTCTCAAACAAAATTAGTACAATTTTTGGTTTGGCAAAGTACCAAGTGATTGGGGCTAAAATCAAACCACTTTCAATATACTGCCGTTTCTATTATGTAGTGTTATTAGCTTTGACTCTTCATAGCGGTCTATGGAATTTAACCTCTTTATTAAACCAATTGTTAGCGATCAAAGAACCATATGTTACGTTAAGTCTTTCTATGATACATTTAATGACGATAGAATTGTATGTTGTATTGAATATATGGTTGACAATAATTGGCGTAAATGACCAGTATGAAAATATACAAAATATGAAAGAAATAGCAGATTCCAAATTACCTTTGAACATCATGAAAATTTTTAGATACAAATTGATTGTTGTAATTTTCATTTATTGCTCAATGATTGGAACGAGTTTTATTTTTATACCCCCTGTCCCTGATTATAGCGTTATCTACTTATTTATATACATAGTTTCTGAGCTTCAATTTCAATGTGAAGTAGACGATTTAAGTACACGGATGGAAGCGATAAACATTTTACTACTTGACATTTTCAAAAATGCAGTAACTATCCAAGGAAAAATTGAAATTGATTTCGACTTCATCAGTAAAAGAAATTATATTTTCAAAAGGACTACGCAAAATAGAAATATATCGATAATTGAAATTCCCAATGGAAACGACGTGAAAAATTTGCTGAATGTGTTTAAGCAAATTTTGAATATTTCAATAATATTGAATAATATTCATAAACTACAAAGCATTCTCAATATATTTTATAGTTTCATAGGCATTTTAATGATCACGATTTTCATCGATTATTCTAACTATGAAGTAAGAAGTAATATATTTTATTACTTATATTATATCTACATTAACATCAATGCATGCAAAATTAATGTGAATAGAAGAAAGAGAAAACTTCATTATTCAATAGTGATAACCTTAATCAATATTATTATACTCTCAATCAATATATGTAATAAGATAATCTCAATCAACAAAGATAATAACAATCAATATTACAATCAATATATATATGTTACAGTTAAAACCCGTTTTTAGATAGAACGCGTTTTCCCTAGTTAGAACTAGTTTTTACTTAATGCTTTTGTTAAAACTAGAAATACCTAGTCAAAACTAGAATTTACCAATGATATTTTTGATTTTCAGATAAAACTAGTTGTCACTCCGAGCCTTAGTTAAAACCAGCACTACAGAAACTAATTTGGGATTGAAAACAAGATATACTTTAAAAATATTTATTAAAAAGATCTAGGACACAAAATAATAATCTTACACTAAAGGAACATTTTAGGGAACATCGACATAAAGAAGTTGCCAAGGTAACAATATTAATTAAAAGTAAATAAAATAATCAAACAAGTTGTTAAGGAACATTTGTTACCATACAATAAAAAATAATCAAAACCTTAAAATTAGAAAAGGATGAGGATCTACTTGTTATTGCAAGACAAACTATCGTGGCATTTTGAGTTACAAAGGTAACCATTTTTCTTGCAGAGACACCTTTTTGACATACATCCTTTCTTGCATACGCAGCGCATAAATCCTTGGCCTGTTCCTATGGCTGCTTCCTTAGCAACAGTTCTCAAAGGTAAATTGGTATTCGGAACATCTTCTTCATGCAAAAATTTTTCTTTGCACTTATCAAATTCTGACCTGAAAAGCACATTTAAATAGTTGGCATTTACCTAATAGCGATATAGTTATATGATAAAACAATTAAGCAACCCATAGGTACATACCTGCAATATAATTTCTCGAGTATTCCATATTTCGTTCCAATCTTGTGAAAACCCTGATCATCCTTTTGAAGAACCACTCCGACTATATTACGTAGATCTGCTTTTGCTCTGTCGACATCAGGGATTTGTATAATGACATTATCACCAATTTCTACTGGAACGTGAATTGCATCTGAAGCCAATGTCATTCTCTTGGCCTGTTTTTTTAAGTTTCGATGTGCTGTTTCTCTGGATGCCATTATTTGTCGATTCACATTTGTTACAACTTCGAGGTCTTTGTCATTTGGTGGTATTATAAGAGGCTCTACGGTCGTAGATGCTTCAGCTTCAATGTCATATTCACTGGCTTCTGGTGCGATTGGCGATTCTCCACTTGTTTTGGATGAACTTTCTGCGTCTTTTTGTTTGGCTCCGGTTATAATCTGACGATGTCCACTGCAACTAGCCACAGGCTCAGCTTTTGCATTATCTGTACTATCCGTCATATTTATTTTATTTAACGCATTTTCGAGATCATCTTCCTCTCGTATATCCTCAATAGCATCTCGTGGTAAAGTCGAAGTCATAAGACCTACTCGTGGTTCTATACCAAACATTGCTTTGTATGGTGATTGTTTAATACCGGAATGAAGCGCCCGATTTTTCATAAACTGTACAAACCGAATACCATTTGACCAATTTGTGGTATCGTTATCTTGCATCCATGAAGCTAACATTTTCTCTATGTCTTGGTTAGCTCTTTCAACAGATCCTTGGCTTTGACTGTGTCTTGGCTTTCCATGGACCAGTTTACACTCCGGCCAAAATGAAACGAGCTCATTTATGACAGAATTTACAAATTCTCTGCCGTTATCCGAGTGTAAGATGCAAGGAGCACCAAATGTCAAAAATATATCAGTCAACTGATACGCCACCTCTACGGCTCTCTTACTTTTCAGTGCACGCAACAAAACAAATTTTGTCAAATGGTCCTGATACACCATTATAAACTTAAATCCCCGATCTTCTTGAGTTTGCATGTCGATAAGATCGACTTGGCAACGGCTGTTCATTTCAGAATGTAGTATGGGTTTTGAAACAAGTCCTTTTTTCTTCATACTCTTTTTACGCTGACAAGTTTCGCACATAGAGAGAAAAATATTTATCATTTCTAAAGTTATGTTCGCATATTTTCGTGAAGTTTCATTTTTAAGTCTATCCCGACCACCATGACCAACGGCCACATGAGCTGCTTCAATTATATCAAAAATTTCATCTACATACAAGTAGTATTTCATGGGCTCTTGTCTAGTCACTAATTTTCGTATTCCACAAATATTGATTACCTTAAATCGCTTCAGTCTCCTGTACTGTTTCTGAGATTTCTGAACAGCTAATTGTGCTTCTTGAATTTCGTCCACTAAATTGTCGTAGGTTCCTTTTGTCATAATACAGAAGTGGTCCTCTTTTTTTTCGTGATCGCGAATCGCTAATAACTGGTTTAAAAACTCCTCTTTCCATCGCGTTCCTTCATTTAAGTTTGCCATGACAATTGCGCTCGAATCAATCTATACGTGCTTATCAGAATGAAAACAAAGCGGTACTGAATCGAGCGAGCGCACAGCGCGCGAACGGCGCGGGCGTTTGGAAAGAGATTCCCCCGGAATTCCCCCGGTTTGGAAAAACGCGTTTTGTCTAGTAAAAACTAGTTTTACCTGATATTCAATTTTGAGCATTAGTTAATTCTAGTTTTAACAAAGGCATTAAGTAAAAACTAGTTCTAACTAGGGAAAACGCGTTCTATCTAAAAACGGGTGTTAACTGTAACATATATACTACTTGGTTTTCCAAGTCGCAATTTTTATTATCCAGAAATTAATTTTGAAGAATGACTCACGTTTATATATTACGTTTTTGAATTGGATTTCGCACATTGCCGTCAGATTTCGGTATTTGTTTAATGGAAAGTTTCTTCTATCCTGTTAGCCTTAACTTCAGAAAAAAATACAAATTTCGGAAAAGAATCACTCCTTGCCCCCCCCCCCCACTCCTTACGCAATTATTATTTAATTTGTAACAGTAATGATACAAGTGCTTTGTCCTCTAGATCAGCTGTCCTGTAACTCATATCGCGCCGCTATTCTTACACTATTCGAGGTAAAATAGGTATTAGGTACTTATATCTCAGCGTCACGCGTATGTTATTCATTGGTATTTTTGTACTCCGTCATTTTGTTGTACACGTCGTCGCGTCGTTGCAAAGAATGCACACCGGAGATGGTTTAGTCGAATTATGGAAAAAAACTGTCAACTGAGGAGCCGTCAATAACTGAAGGTAGTAAAAACTTTACATTTATTATGATTCCCTAAATTTTGTGAAGTTGTATTTATTATATCGCTGTACAAATTATCAATATTTTCAGACAGCGGTTTTTCTCGCCTTTTATTATATTTGATAGCAATACAAATAACTTTGGGCATAGTTAATACGAGAATTCTTTCGGTCTTCAACTGTTTTCTGTTTTCTAATTTATATTTTACATACGTCGCGGTAACACGTAATTTGTTACAAAAATTACGTAAGCTGTCATTCTTAAGGACTCTAGACGGTCAAGCATGCATTTTTAATATTTACTAAAAATGCCCAATTTTGTAGTTTATACCAGGGAGTCACGTTAATTAGACGTAATTGATTGATAAATGACGTGACTCCCTGGTATAAAACTACAAAATTAGGCATTTTTAGTAAATATTAAAAAAAAATATTTTCAATTTCCTGCGGATTACGATCACTTCCCAGCCCGCGACTCGATGCTTGACAAGCATGCTTGATCGTCTAGAGAGCCCTTTACGTTCTATTATATCTATGGTATGTTGAGGATATGGACGCGATTGCAATATTCTATTGTAACTACTTGAGTCTCCGTGTGAAATAACTCTCGCGAATAGAATACCATGCATAAATACCTAAAAATAAAATACAAACGGAGCTGCCATGGAATTCACCGACCAAAAATCGGGCCCATCATATATAATTATTACACTTCTGGGAGGTGAGCGGTGGATTCCGGACTAACGACCGGCGGTGGTAGGTTTAGGACAGCTGTCTTGCCACATGTGAGCGGCACCTTACCACCCATTCACTCCCCCTTCGAAGCCATAGAATTTGAGATGCAGAAATCTCGGTTTTAGATAATTTTTCTAGAAAGGAGTTGATTATTTTCCTGGAGAGACCAAGATCTTTAAAAAGGTGAAACAAAGATTTAGCTGGCAGGCCACGAGCGCCTACTTCCACCGCGTGAAGGTGAACAGTGAAGCCGTTCCGGGTGACGGCATTTGCGAGATCATGGTATTTATTTATATCTCTGGTATAGTATTTCTATAGATCTTTTGAAAATCCTCTATTTTGATTATTATGATATTTTGACCTGGGGTAATGCACCAGATAGCAATCGTATTTTTATTTTGCAAACTAATGCTCGCAGAACGATACGTGGGTTAAAAAGAGGCGATCACTGTGCTCCAATCTTTAAAAATAAAAATATATTGAATGTAAAATGTGATTTTTACCAGTGTTTAGTTTATGCTAGAGCAAATTTGAAAGGCCACGCAATAAGCATAACACACCCAAAAAGAATGACATCGTGATTCCAAAAGTGCGGCTGGGTCAGAGATCTTTTTTATATTTGGGATTTCAATTTTTCAATCTGCTGCCAACAGAAATTAAAAAACTTAAAGAGGTGGCATTCAAGAAGACAAGGTTGCCTTTGGGTTTAAAATGTAATTACAGCACACATAAAATCTATTTGTTTATTGCAGAGTATTTAAAAAAGATATTGATTAGGTTTAAAATATAAATGGATTATTTCTATATATTTTACAGTATATGTTTAGAGTTATTTATTATTTTCTTTTAGAGTAATTTTGTTTTTATATTTTGTTATCTTAGTAGTACCTACTGTAGTGCTGATTATTCTTGAAAAACCTATAGATTTTTTTTTTGTTTTTAATATTGACTAATATTGTATTTTAATATTATAATATTGCATTTTTCTGTAATTTGTGTTTGTTTTTTTTGATTATTGAACCATAAGTACTTTTATATAATAGTATATGTACATGTAATTAGTTTACTAATAATTGTACGATAATGTAAAATGAAGCATTCCACAGTAGATATGCACTATTTGGAAATATAAAAATATGACTATGACTATGACTATGATGTTGGCCTCCATATTAGTAATACTTCCAGCATAATTTCTAAAGCCCTGGTGTATAGGGACTGAAAGTTTTTTTTCATATCTATCACAAATGCAGCAGTATTTGTTTCTTACCGTCTTTAATAAAACTTCACCGAACTTCTTACCTACAACGACTGCAGCCCCAGACAATCAGAATAATTCTTACTTTACGACCGTCTCTAATCCAATAGCCATTTGCAGCAACATCAATCACTGCCTTGCCGTTTTTATCTATCCTGTCTTCTTTTATTGCCGCGTCTCTTTGGCGTTTTCCCGCATTTTTCATACATCTATACTAATATTATAAAGAGGTAAAGTTTGTGACGTTGTAGGAAGTAATCACTGGATCTACTGAACCGATTTTAAAAATTCTTTTACCAATAGAAAGCCGCAATATTTTTGAATGTCATAGGCTATATATTAGTCCGAAAAATGATAAGACTTTTTCGTGGTAGTCGGATTTCCAAAGTAAGCCGGAAAAAAACGGTCGAACGAAAACGTTTCTAACGAACGCTGCCTTAACGATGATAGATCAATCATTAAGTTATAGAGAAAAGTTGTAGAGCTTGATAATGCTTACAAAAAAGTTAGCGACAGCATATTATGTCTAACTTTTATATTTAAAGTAACCAATAGTAGTATTTTATATTAAAAAATAATTTAAATCGTTACGTCAAGTTTAACGGTCATATTATCAATAATTATGAATTATTATCAAAATAAGTAAATTTATCGTCTCAAGTGTTTAAAACAAAGGACTTTTCCCTTTTACTGCATAAATAGTCAAAGAGATAATACGCTCACAAATAAGACACTCACAGGAAGACACTCACAAATAAGTAAATTTATCGTCTCAAGTGTTTAAAACAAAAGACTTTTCCCTTTTACTGCATATAATTTCCCTTTTACTGCATAAATAGTTAAATAGATAATACGCTCACAAATAAGACACTCACAAGGAGACATCCACAAATAACGGTATTATAGTCAAATTGGCATGCAAATACATACATACATATGCAGTAAAAATATAACCCTTCTTTTGGCAGTCAGGAAATAAATCATAGCACTCAGTACTAACCAAACCACACTCATAATTTCATCACAAGTAAAAAGTTTTACCGTCCAACGAAGTGGGCACGGGTCAGCTAGTTTAATAATATAACTGAGTCAGGCATAACATTTTCATGGCAGATAAAAACTATTCTAATTGAGAAAATCCTCTGCCTATTGTTATTACTCCCGAAATAGCACTAGGATTTTAATCAAGGTGAATGTTTTCCGGGTCTGAAATGAATAATAAACGATTTAAAATGTGTTCGCTTTTTAAAAACGATTTCTAAAGTACTTAAGTTACACGTGAATGGGCCAGGTTGCTTTTATTTAGGCCGGTTATTTAACCGGCCTAAAAATTACTTATTTAAGTAATTAAACTGATAATTCACCTTTCTTTCAGTTTCTGGGCGGTCGCGGTACTCGTATTATCATTCTGCGGCTATCTGCGTAAAATGTTTAATAAATATAATCATTGAAATGTTCCTAATAATAAGACTTTGTGTGATATTAAGTCTGTGAGGGACCACCCCTCATAAGACTCCAGGTTGTTCGGTGTGAGGTGGTGGTATCAACTTACGAGTTTTGATGTGAAGTAGAAGGAATTTATTGATCGAAGGTTTGAATCTTGCCAGCTATAACGCTTGCCGAATAGTTTACGTTGACGCGAGTGTATAGATGCGCGACTGCGGTTACGAGGATATACGGATGAGGATTGTATGTGTGCTCCTAGTATCTTGTACTGGGCACGGCTCGAGTCTGTGGGATTACAGACTGATGCTTCGAGACTCAGGGAGAATGAGGAAAGGAAACCAAGGAGCCGGATTCGTTGACCTAACTCGTGAGAGAGAGAGTGCCGAATATGCCGTCGCAACCTTGGGGGAAGGTGATCCCTCGAGGAATGATAATTTGGTTGCTTTTCGCCGGTTTATATAGGCCGTGAAATGATGCAATCCAAAATATTCCGAGTAAAAGTATTGTTTCATCGTGCTGATTCATAGCTGTACGAGTCAAAATAATAGCTGAATTGTGTCTGTGGATTTCACTGGAAATCGATGCATTTGTTGATCGCATGTAATGGACTTAAGGTCCGTTACAAGTCAACCAAATTAATGATAAAGACTTACATCTAACTAAATACTGTAGTCATCTTGCAATATCATATCCATAGCAGTGCTCTTGAGATCTGAGATATTAGAGGACTGAAAACACAATATATCTCTAATTAAAAAAGTCATAATAAAAAAAATATATCGACATCGATTTATGAAAGTACGTAGTTTTTATGTATCTACATTTTATATCTGATAAACAATTCTGAAAGGAAAAACACCTAGGTATAGTAAAGAAATGGGTCCAGCAGTTTGACATCAGACAAACATTTTTAAAAGCTGTTTTTCTTAATTTAGCGACACCCTAAACTTGCCACACTGATAGAGCGGGCATTAGAGGTATCTGAGTATGTGTAAAATACGAAAGATGCGGATAGACTTTTGGATCCGGTAAAACGTATGCTGCTATCGAAACCAACATAGCAATAGTCCTTCAACTATCTGTGCTTGTTCTAATTTAGACAAGGTGAGCACGATTAAATACCTAGGCTTGACTTTGGACAATAAATTGACCTGGTCTTACCATATCTACAACACAGCGGCTAAAATTCGCAAACTCATTCATCCATTAAACTTCTACGTAACGTAATGTCGAAACCGTTACTAAAAGTTGTCTATTACGCGCTTGCACACAGCATTATATCATATGGGATTCTTGGTTGGGGCGGTGCAGCATTATCACACGTTGATCCACTTATTAAAGCTCAGAAGGCGCTGTTAAGAGTTGTCAACAAAAAACCATTGCGATACCCATCTGAGCAACTTTTTCGTGAGTTCTCTGTTCTTGACGTACGGCAAACATTTGCTAAAACGATAATACTCTATTATCACAAACATAAAGAACTGCACCAGCAAACATCCCATAAAATTATAACACGAGCGATAACTAATAGTAACCACATAGTGCCCAACTGAATAGTACCCATGCACAGAAACATTTTCTATACTTGGCACCGTCGTTGTTCAATAAAACTAAGGATATACCCGGCATTTATACTCAAGGTATAAATATAAAAATAAATATAAACAAGAAAAGACTAACCCACTGGTTGATCACCCAGGGAAGGAAAGAAATAGAAAAACTAATTTGCTTTATTCCTAGTTAACTTACCATTCCTAACACATTATTATTCACCTACCATATAATTATGATTGGCATGCTTTTTGTTCTTTATATTATTATTATTATCACATACCTTTTAAGATAATTTGAAATTTTATTTTTTACAAAAATTTTAGTTTACTTGATTTTATTTTTCACGGCATCATTCAGCGTATTATTTTTTTATTTAGCATTAGGCAGTACTTAAGTATACGAATCTGAGCCTACCTTAGTGCGGACGTCTCATGCGAACCAGTTAGGTAGGTTTAATTCAATTGTAACGGATATTATGATTTTTTGTAAAATAAAGAATTTGAATTTGAATTTGAATAGATGGCGTGGAGGGTTTAGGGGATTTTCTGAATGCCCATTGCGTCACATTCAGGTTTGCTTATTATTGTATATGTCAAGTATAGTATAGTTTCTGTATAAATCAAGGTCGATAAAAAATATTTCCTATATAATATGACCTCCATCGGTAAAAATAGACAAGTATGTGAAAATAATGAAGATCAGATAATTTGAAAAAAAAAACAAGTCTTGTGTTTAAAAAAAATATGTAACGGATAATATTACAAGTACATGTTACAGTACATGTTTTCTTAATAAAAAATATTTTTGAGACACTCAGCTGACCCATATAATCTACGAACATGATGTTTATATAGACCGTCCTAAAAACGAGTGTCAAGCCGAAGCAGGGAAGTAGAGCACATGAAGACCTATTTTTTTTGCAATCAAAGTATTTTTGTGCAGTTACATAAATAACTGTGTAGGTAATTAAAAAAAAACAAACGTCGGCCACAGTTAGTCACGTAACTGCAAAACAAAATCGCCATTTGGGGTAAATCGAAAAAATATAATAGAAATCATAACGCTGTTTCAGGAAGGTCTTGGCGTGCTCAAAAATGTAAGCAGTCAAATGTGCAAACCTTAACTGTATTAATGTGTAGATCAAGGCACAATATTTTATGCTTTTGCTTTTCAGACGATATAAAATAAGCACGTAGGTAAAAATAATCGAAATCTTAAAGAAATTCACTCACCGTGGCATTTTGATGTATATCATTGCAGTTAATTTGTGTACCGTCATCCATTTGAGCCCTGTTTGTCCTAAACATATTAAAAACTTTTTTTTTAAATACTTCAGTAAAAAATATCATTGGACTTTTAATACTGGGCTGCTACCTAAAAATCCCTACCGCCTGTCGCTTTACCGCTCTGGCTCGAAAGGCGCCGCGCCGCGTCGATTGATTGGAATGATTGAAATTAGAAAACCTAACCAAACTTAAAATTAATGAAGAACATATGCGTGACAGCTGAGACATGCGTGACAGCTATAGGTACCTAATACTTTTTTATCTCAAATAGTAGGAATGGCGACACGATATGCATTACTACAAGTACAATAATATTATGATAATCTTTTCGGACAAAGCACTTCCGTAATTATGATAGAACTAGACGTACATTTAATCATTGTTTATGTATCTAATTCTAATATGAATACAACCTGAGATTACATGACTATGATAACGGTATGATATTTTTTAATGTATGTAATAAAATTTTAGATGTCATCTTTTATGATTTTGGTGTGTTGGGATTTGTTTACGGTTTTACTATTAATACTTTTCTGCCACTCGATCCACCGCTATAACTCGACTTATAATTCAATTATTAAAACATTATGCAAAGCTCTCAGCTGCGTCAAATTAGGTGGGTAAATCATTAATTTTATTTTATTATTTATTGCATTTATAATAAAATGTTTTAAATATTTTTTCAGAGCTAGAAACCAAAGAATCCTGCATGTCCTTCTGCTCATATGCTATTCGAGGTTGCCCTCAATCTACATACGTGCTATTTTCGATTAATTATAATTTCTTAATGCCATTTTTGGGCTCTATAATTTCTTACGTTATTGTTAATAAGCAATTGTCAACACAGATATCAATTTAAGTACCTTTTTAGTATCATGTGTTAGCAAATATTTTAATAAAAAAATACTTTGAAATCTGCCTCTGTTATTTGACTTGGGAAAGTGTCGAAATTTTTGTAGAAGATTACTTTGCATATATTATTTTTTAGACGATACCACTATGGTTTCGGGTGTGGTATTATCCTTATAAATAATATGAGAAGGCGCAATTGAGTAACGCTACACACGAGCGCCGAGGGTGAAGCGAATGACACAAATATCGCTGTTTGCGGGAGCTGATTCTGCGTGTGCACGCGGTCGCGATCAGAGGCACGAGAAGCGAGCGCTTCGCCCGAGTGATTGCAAACGACTGGCGTTGCCGCCGCGCGCGCAAATCTGCGCGCTCGCCGCGGCGGAGATCAGTGATGAAATGCGATCGATAATCGCGATTCGCGGCGCGCATTTATCGATCGAATGGCCGTCGACCAAACCTGTACGGCATCCACATGCGAGTGTTATGTGTTATGATGTGTGTGTAGGGAGGTTGCCTACATCACCCCCTTCCAAAGACCATCAAGGGCGATAGTGATCGGTAAAATTCACTCGACGTCCAGAACGTGTAACGTAATCTTTTCGGACCTCTGGTAAAGGGTCTTCATTGTGTACGGATAAAGTGAATGTCGGCTTAAGTCGGTCTATAGACACTGTCATTTCTTTGTTATTGAAGGTAATTTTAAACACTTTGTCGCCTCTGGAAATTACCTTGTGGGGGCCGGAATATGCAGGTCGGAGGGAACCTCGTGATGCGTCTTCTCGAAGGAATACGTGATCGCAGGTTTTGAGTTCCTTATAAATAAAAACTTTGGGCTTACAATGGCGTGAAGCTGGAGAAGGCCTTAATTTTTCGGCAAAGTTCCTGATTCTGACATCACATCGGGGTCACCAGTATGGTTTCGGATGTGGTATTATCCTTATAAATAATATGAGAAGGCGCAATTGAATAACACTATACACGGGCGCCGAGGGTGAAGCGAATGACACAAATATCGCTGTTTGCGGGAGCTGATTCTGTGTGCACGCGGTCGCGATCAGAGGCACGAGAAGCGAGCGCTTCGCCCGAGCGAGCGCGGCTTCAAACGACTGGCGTTGCCGCCGCGCGCGCACACCTGCGCACTCGCCGCGGCGGAGATCAGTGATGAAATGCGATCGATAATCGCGGCGCGCATTTATCGATCGAACGGCCGTCGACCAAACCTGTACGGCATCCACATGCGAGTGTTATGTGTTATGATGTGTGTGGAGGGAGGTTGCCTACACCACTATGTTTACAGTAACGCACTTATAAATTTACACAGAGAAAAACCACATTGATCATTCAAAATTATGTATAAATCTTAGAAATCAAAAGCCCTCTTCGTTATCTGTTTCGATAAAAATGTTGGATTTTATGTACATCAATTTGATACATTTTTTAAATTAGACATACCTACCTAAAGCTTATTAATTGAATGTTTTTTATATTCGATACTAACAATAGGATGTATTACAATAACTCATTCATGAAGGTTTCGAGAGGTTAAATCTAAATATTATTTGTATATCAAAACACATTCTTATAAGTTTATCAATATTTAAATCAAAATACATTCTTGTAATTATGATAAATAATGTGGTTTAGTACAGTTGGAGAAAACCTATCTCGATCCATGAATAACTACTCCCATCTCGGCGCATACCTTATCGAACAAATAGCCTTCTCTGAAGTAGAACAATACAACCATGTTGGTAATATATACGGACGTTTTTTGGATCTCATTCTCTCGAACTGTAAAGCGGCTCCAAGTGTAGCCTCACTTGTTCCTAAAGATGTAAGTGTAGCCTCACTTGTTCCTAGAGATGTTCCATTGTAAGCTTCTGTTTTCGATTCCCGGCTAGGTCACCATTTTCCGTTGTTATAAAATTAACGGAATTGCACTTGAATTCTGTCGATTTTGTTTGCTCTAAAATCATCTTTATCGCTGTGTGTCAGTACTTATATGCTCATTAATAGTACAAGAGCATGATACTATTGAGCAATTGCCATTTAGTTGCATGTGTGTCGAAGCATTGCTAGTAATGAGCATGCTCGTTAGGAGTATGCTCATAAATCAACAGTTGTTTGATTTTCGAGCATGCTACCTAAGGCGCGGGGGGAAGGGGGTGTGCCTTTGAGCACCTCTCAACAGGTTTGCTTAATAAGAGCATGCTAGTGTCAATTCTCTCCTCGCGGCTGTGTGCGCGCGCGCCTTCACAAAAAAACAATAAAAGACTTGGCCCGTTGGAGAGACGATATAACATTGCTTTTCGTGACTCATTATCGGAGTCACGAATATCTTTGAAACACCCGATCACCTCTATAAAAATAACATAGCAAGAAATAATGCTTATGGAGATTTATCAAGTAACATGTACGACCCAATTTTGAAAATAAAAATATTTAAAACAAACCTTAAAAACCTAAGGTCAGTTTACCATTCCGAAATTAAAATAAATTAAAAGTTTTAAAAAACACTAAAAACACGCTTTTATAAATGCACGTAAAAACCAAAAATCCGGCTTCATCATCAGACCTTGAACCTTATCGTGGTCAAAGTTCATTACAAGACCTTTCTAACAAGTCCAAACACGGCTATGATACGATATTCCATCATGGAATGCCAGTCATCATCAGGCCTTGAAACCTAATCGTGGTCAAAGTTCATTACAAGACTTTTCTAACAAGTCCAAACACAGTTATGATATGATGTTCCATCATGAAGTTCCAGTTCATATCTTGCGACTCCATCATCAGATCAGTTCGACAGTACCGTAATTTTGTTTTGTCATCAGAACTACATACAGTTGCCAATTTTCATGACGCTACGATCCTTGGAAGATGGTTAAATTAGTTACCTTAGATTCCATTACATAGTTAAATACAGGTCGACCTAATAAAAGCGTGTTAAAAATCAAAGTTTGAAGCGGTCCGGAGCTGCTGCAGTAGACGTGTATAAACCACTCATGTCATGGTTTCAAGATATGAACTCATTTATGGAAGAAACGGACTACTACCGTGAAACTATTGGATCCGAATTGGTGAGTATTTAAGCTGTGCGGCTTAAGCTATCTGAATTGGCGATATCTTATTTTATAGCGTTCCCTTGGTCAGAAATTCGCCTTCTATTGGACGCCTTCTATCAGAAAACATTGGTATTATGCCCCCTAATAATACTAATATTTTCTCTCGCACAGCGTGGGAACAATTCGAATGGATTCTCCGAATTGATTGCCTGCGAACTGTCACCTAATTATCATTAAACTCTAATCAAATAATGTGTACACATATTTTACTTAATGTAACTTTGAAACGTCTTTTTTTGCATTATTGCTATACAGTTAATATCAAAAAGTTCATAGGGTAAATATTTTTAATGATGGATATTATTATTAATAGGAATAACCATTTAATGAATTTAAATGATATAAATTATAATAGACAACATTTTCAGAAAAAAAACGACTTCTTTTTTTTTTAAGTGCATCAGCCATGACATGGTTAAATTTAGTACGGGGATATCATAATTGAATGCGTATACAAAATTTTGTGTCTGTGCCGTTGACCGTTGAGGAGTTCCCTCATTGGAAGTCAACCCTGGGTGCCGCAGTCTTGTCTTGGTGAAATAAGTTTCACCAGAACTAGTTGTCGTAATTTAATGTATATACAAAATTTCGTGTCTTTGCTGTTGACCGTTGATGAGCCCCACGACGGGACCCAACCCTGGGTGTAGCAGCCATGTTAGGATGGAATTTAGAACAGGCTATTATAACTGAATGCGTATACAAAATTTCGTCTGTGCTGTTGACCGTCGAGGAGTCTCCTCGTCGGGAGCCAACCCTGGGTGTAGAATCAGGTCATGCTTACCATAAAAAATGCATTGTCATCGGAACTGAACTAACATGTCAAATTTCAAATTAAAATGATAATATTTGAGGATTCCCTCAATTCTTCATTGATCCCATCATCAGAACAGGATTTTGGAAAATATAGGACCAATCTGGAAGTATATCATTTCAAAAAAAAAAAACCAAATCGGTTCATACTTGGCGGATTTTAGAGGTAAAAGACATTAAAAAAAGAAGATACAATCTAATTGATAACATCATCCTTTTTTGAATTTGGTTAAAAAGGAAAAACACTTTTAAAAACAATACAAGTTAAAACACTCTTAAAACACGAAATATATTTTGATACAAATCTATACATATTACGTAAATTTGTTCTGATTTATAAAACAAAATAACCCTGTTCTATGCACAAAACGATAGGATTATATTGTAAGACCTTTAATGAAATACTTATAATTGTCATTATAACGTTTTCTAATCCAAATAACAAGTTAAAAGGCAATAATTACTATTAATAAATAATCAAACTAAGTAATTATACTGTTTCATGAGAATGATAATATTACAATCATTCAGTTTCTATAGATATTTTATTTTGACCGTAGAAGGACAGTGTATGTACATAAGACGGAGCTAACGAAAACCCCGAAATGTGCACCAACGCCTTAAACAAAATTAGTATATTTTTTGGCTTAGCAAAGTACAAAGTGATTGGGGCTAAAATCAAACCATTTTCAATATACTGCCGTTTCTATTACACAGTGTTATTAGCTTTGACTGTTTATAGCAGTCAATGGAATTTAACCTTTTTACTAAACGAATTGTTGGCGAACAAAGAACCATATGTTAAGTTAAGTCTTACTCTAATACATTTAATGACGATTGAAATTTATGTTTTGATTCATATATGGTTTACAATAATTGGCGTAAATGACCAGTACGGAAATATACAAAACTTGAATGAAAAATCAGATTCAAAATTATCTTTGAACTTCAAGAAAAATATTAGATACAAATTTATTGGGGTTATTTTCATTTATTGCACAATGATTGGAACGAGTTGGATTTTTATACCTCCTACGACTGATTATAGCGTTGTCCACTTATCTATTTACATAGTTTCTGAGCTTCAATTTCAATGTGAAGTGGACGATTTATGTACTCGGATGAAAGCGATAAATATTTTACTGCTTGACATTTTCAAAAATGCAGTAAATTATCAAGGAAAGCTTCAAGTTGATTTCGAATGCATTACTAAACGAAATTATATATACAAAAGGATGACGCAAAATGGAAACATATCGGTTATTGAAATTCACAATGGAAATGACGTGAAATATTTGCTGAATGTGTTTAAACAAATTTTGAATATTTCAATAATTTTAAATGATATTCATAAACTACAGAGCATTCTCAATGTGTTTTTCAGTTTCGTAAGCATTTTACTGCTCACGATTTCCATCGATTTTTCTAACTATGAAGTGAGTAGTATTTTTTATAACTTATTTTATATCTACAATAGCATCAATGCATACAAAATTAGTGTAATTAGACGAAAGAGAAAAGTTCTTCCTGAAAATTATTCAATAATGATAACCTTAATCAATAATATTATAATCTCAGTCAATATACATAATAACATAATTTCAATCATTAATGATAATGTCGATCAATATCACGATTAAATAATACTTCGTTTTTCAAGTCGCCATCTCTATTACCCAGAAATTTATTTCGAAGTATGATTCAGGTTTATATATAACGATTTTGAATTGAATCGCGCACATTGCCTTTAGATCTCGCTATTTGTTTTATGGAAAGTTTCTTCTATCTTGTTATCCTTGGCTTGAGTTTTCTTTTAAATATCGGGAAAGGTCCCCCCCTTCCCCCTTCCCTCGTCCCCCCTCCTTAGGAAATACTTTTTTAATTGGTAGCAGTCTATTATATTATTGTCCTCGAGATCTTTATTGAGAGATATATATTGTCCTCGAGATCAACATATTTTTATTGTCCTTGTAGCAAAACATATCGTGCCGCCATTCTTTGCGATACACTCTTTGCGATAAAATAAATATTTGGTTCCTATACCTCAGCATTAAGCGTATGTTCCTCATTGGTATTTTTGTACAACGTCATTTTATTTTACACGCCCTAGTCGCCTCGAAAAAATCAGTTTTTGTAATGAAAATATTAAAAAGAATGGACATTGGAGATGATTTACTCTAATACAGAAAAACGAACATATTGGAAAGATAATAAAATGCCCACAAAGCGTAAGTAGCAACAAGTAAATATATTATTAGGAGTAAAAAAGACGACTGCCATTACAAAAAGTAAACTACTGTATCTATAATTATTTTTTTTACGTTTTTTTATCAAATATGGATGGTTTATATATTTATCCATATACATAGATACATTATGTTTTCGGAATTTACTCAATCAGACCTTATATCTGACACTAAACACGATATATTTAAATTAATTTATTGGCATTTAGACAACTATTTACTTGATACTCATATTTTGACAGTAAATGTACCTTATGACACTCGGGAGGACATAACGGTTCTAACAATATCACATACTTCTAAATCGGTTCAAGCGTTTAGAATTTATAGTGGAATAATAAAAAGGAAAGCATACATATATATACATATAAATAACGTAAATATAACTAAATGACTAACTTAGATGGTCATTGATTATTGCCAATTCGTAAGAAATGTAGAGACAAATTGCACTTTTGCACGATATGCGGACAATATCTAAAAGTTGGGGCAATTTCTTACGTTTCTATATGTCACACACCTATCTCTGTAGCTGTCAACTTTTTTAAAGACCGTTTTATCTAACTTACCTATTAGTAATGAAATTTTCTATTTTGTTTCTTTACGTATTAGTAATTTACCTATTAGTATACCAATTTCTTGTGCGTCAGAATTTAAATAGGGGTAACAAGTCGGTTGGTGATGTTCTAATTATAGATTTTCCGGCAAATCTTTGATAGCTGTCAAACATTCGCAATTACACCGCGATCCAGTAATCAACCATTTTAATCAAAGCATCTAGGACACGAACCGCTCTTCTAACTACGCCGTAATACGACCAACAGCCGGCATATTATATGGTAGTATGGAGACCTGCAGTGGGCCAGATTGCGTTTCTTTGTGAACTAAAATTGAAATTAGTTTTTAGCGAACGAGATAGAGCAATACGTTATAGCGAATATGAAACGAACGATCGTAGATTTTCCCGCTTTATACATCCTGTCAAACTTATAGTCGCCCGAATAAGTTTTATTAGCGAAACATTTCTTGCGGTCTTAGATTCAGATGTTTATCCTTTATGACGTAAATGTATTTGGAACTAAGGTTCCATAAATTAAAATGTGGATGGTGTAGTAAAATGATACAAAATATGCTTGACGCCAATCATCAGCTGTGTATGATATTGTCACAAATGTTAGATATACTGTTTTGAATCTGAAATAAAGGAAATCGGCAAAATTATATGCCATGGTCTCAGCACAACTACCGTCCTAGACAAAGTTACAGACGACATTTGATGTTCTGTTAATGACAGAATACTAACCATTTTCACGCTACCTAATTTCAGTATCGCATTCAATTTTATCGAATTCTAACTTCTCCTTGAGCGAGTTCGCTGCCTCAATATCTCCAGAGGAGTGGTGAAATTGTTTCATCCCTATTTACGCGGACGTAATCAGTGTGTTAAATCATCTGTGTACCAATCAGACTTGGATGACATCTGTCCTATCCCCTCTGTGTTTCTCTGTCTTCATTAATCTTGCGCATCGCCTCTCTTTCGCTCGGCCTATATTGACTTAACACCTATATGGAAACATCGGTCAATTTTACCGACTTAGCTAAACTGTGCGACCTTGACACTTGCCGTACTCAATACCTCCCTCCCTCCTCGCAACCAGTCCATAACCAGTCCAACCGTCTTTTTTTGTCTTACGCCGATTCGCCGATGGGTGTCGCCAGGGACGCGTAAAAAGTAATTACTTTTAACTCGTCGCGTTATTATAAATTCCCTACTGCAAATTCAAGACTATTGTCTGAATTCCTGGATTAGAGATGATTAGGGACTTTCTGTCTGTAACAGTGCACTGCGTTACCGTTCCTTCTCCTAACATCGTCATTGCACTAAAATGATGCATCCACCGCTGCCGAACTGAAACCTCTTCCAAACCTGGTTATTCCCAGATTCGTCCATCTTCTTTGTTTTGTTTTGTTGTATGGTCGGCTTAGTGTGGGATCATCCTTTGGGGCGATTGATCGGGAAACGATAAGTTCAGGTTTGATTAGAGCCATGCACTGGGGGAGAGGTTGCATGCTGATAGCGGAGTGCCGTTCCGATCCGTTCCTGGATAGGTTCGAGTAGTTGAATTACGCTAGCTCGCTGTGTATTGTGATTCGTCACAAAACTATACATTGTCCTAAATAACAGATGTTTGTGTTTTCGATTATTTTATAATGCACGAATATTTCATAACAGGCTCTACATATCTACAGTATAATGATATTATTCTGATCTCGAGGACTTAACACGAGTATAAATTCAAACTTACCTGTAGGTACGTGAAGTTCTATCATAATGATACGATGTGCTTTGTCCAAAGGGATCAGCGTCCCTTCCACCATTGCAGTTTACCTATTATCGCAAAATATTCAAGCACTTGAAAACCTAACCAACTCTAAACTTAACGAAGAAGATACGCGTGACAGATAAGATATAGGTACCTAATACTTTTTTATCTCAAATAGGGATATCGGTAGGATATGCGTTACTACAAATACAATAGTATTATGTTAATCTTTCAGACAAAGAAAGCACTTCCTGTAATTATGATAGAACTTGACGTACCTACAGTTAAGTATTAGTCATTGTTTATGTATCTAATTGTAATATGAATACAATCTGGAATTAAATACATGACTACGATAACGGTATGATATTTTTTAATGCGTGTAATAAAATTTTAGATTGCAACTGTTATGACTTTGGTGTGTTGGGATTTGTTTACGGTCTTACTATTAATACTTTTCTGCCACTCAATCCACCGCTATAACTCGACTTATAATTCAATTATTAAAACATTATGCAAAGCTCTCATCTGCGTCAACTTAGGTGGGTACATCATTAATTTTATTTAATTATTTATTTTATTTATATGAAAATGTTTTAAATACTTTTTTCAGAGGCAGATACTAAAGAATCCACCAAGCGCTTCTGTTTATATGCTATTCGAGGCTCTCCTCAATCTATGTACGTGTTATTTTCGATTAATTATAATTTCCTAATGCCATTTTTGGGCTCTATAATTTCTTACGTTATTGTTAATAAACAATTATCAACACAGATATCAATTTAAGTACATTTTTAGTATCAAGTGTTATCAAATATTATAATAAAAAAATACCTTGAAATTTGCCTATTTTATTTGACTAGGAAAATTGACGAAAATTTTATAGGAGATTGCTTTACACATGTTATATTTCAGACTTTATCACTAAGTTTACAATAACGCACTTATTAATTTATTCTGAGGTAAACCATATTAATTTCTCAGAATTATCTACAAATCTTATTTCCTATGCGTATAAAGTATTTCTCTCAAGTATGGAATCCTGAATTTGGTTTCTTTGTCGATAGAATCGAGCGGATCCAAAACAATTTTCTAAAACGCTGCAGGTAGTGTTTAAAATTTTGTTAATTAGACCGTTAGCTCTAAATTCCATGACGTAACCCATAATTTAACAGAGAATTTACCACGGCATACACACAAAATAGTAAACAATAGGCGTTATTGAATTAGTCTCTAAGATAATAATCTTAGAGTGGAATTCAAAAAATATTTCGAATTCCATTTAAGACAGAAGATATCCCACAAGACAGAGAATATCTTCGCTCTGCGATATTTCAACAGCTTTTTTGGACAGAACTCCTATATCAACTGAGCATGTTAGATACATATAAGGCTTCTTTTGGTAATATCGGTGGTTTCATGAATGAACTTTCTTATCCTTATGGGTCTACCAGTAACGAGGCGAAGACGGAATAGGATTCTTCCAAATAAGTTTTAGTGGCACTAGTGACGATTAAAAAAATATTCACATCAATGTCACCGCTATTTTCAATTTTTTGTTTGTAATGCTTATTATCGCAATATCAATTAATTAACCCCTCATTTTGCGAAGTAAACATTCGGCCGTCTCTTTTGTTTTGTCAGATTGGCGCGTAAAATTGGCGAGAGTCGATGGCCTTGAGGAAAACGATCATAAGTTATAAACCACTATACGGATCATAAAAAGAATAACTGTAAAATGACCGCATTGAAATTTGAAATATAAAACATTATTTTGAGGTAGGCGACCGTGCGTCCCGCAAGGGACGTTACGGAGCCAGCGGGTATCGCAGCCCCACTTGCTTATTGATTCCATTTATGCCATTTCTTCTGTAGTTAACCTATCTAATACCTCTTCTAAGTATGACAGCAAACGCTGAGCTGTATGATCTAATGAATATTGAAGACGAATTTCCGCACAAGTAGCAGTTACACGATACGATTGTCGGGAAGGATAACATTCCTTTTTGATCTTTGCAAGACACTCTACCTAGGATATCGTTTCTTGTCACTTTAGTTTAGTTTAGTTTATCTGGGCTTTTTTCCCGCACTTGGCCTCTTGATTGGGCCGTTGTGCGTGGCTCATGTTTCTATTTAGGTTTATGTTACTCCAGCCAACCCAGGCTGCCCCAGAAGGTTAGCAGCCTGTTTGGGTTGCTACAGGCCTCCGGGACAGATGCTGGAGATTGTAGTAATTTTGTCCGTTGCTCTGTCACGCTCCTGCATTCCATGAGCACATGCTGTGGCGTTTCTTCTTCCTCCATGCATCCTCTGCATAGAGGGCTGTCTGTCACACCTATATTAACCCTTGGAGTAAATGGGTATTTTCATGGATGCATCTGTCTCTTTTGCAGGATTTTCGGCGACATCGACTTAAAGTACTATAACTACGAAACTACTACACCAATCATAAAAAGAACAACTGCACAATGATTGCATTGAAATTTCGAATATAGAATATTGAAATATCATTTTGTAAAACAATTAGATAATTATGAATAAATATGAGAACGTCAAAGAAGTGGAAAAAACGCGCAACCAGATTTGGTCGACTCGTACTCAACGGATAATTGTTTCGCGACCAGATTTGGTTGACTCATACTTAACGGGTTAATCAGGTGTTTGTTTAGGGGACAGTGGCCTGTCATAGTACCTATGACTTTATGGATTTTGTACCTTTTTAATCTGGTGAGGTTGCGGGCAAGTTTTTTAGACGCTTCCGGAACCGCATTCTTTGTTTGCCTACATCCTGCGTTTTTTTACATTATGTAAGGTAGGTTTCGTCGGTGTTCCTGCGTAGCTATGTTTTTATTTGGGCTTATGTTTTTATTTGTTTTTATGGGCATCAAGGGTTCCGGTCCATATACTATTTCCTTTGATCCCCTATTGGCCAGTTCGTCGGCCGCGTCGTTGCCCAGTGAGTCGCTGTGCCCTTTAATCCATTACAGGGTCACTCTATTTGACCTTTCAATGGATTGAAGCGCATTGTGGCATTCCAGTACAAGAACAGAGGTTATAGTATTTTTTAATAGCGCTTATATCATGGAGGCACTGTCGGAGACAAATTTCAAACTTAGGTCTCCGACATCTTTGGCTGCAACTGCCTGTGCTGCTCTGGTGATGGCAATGCATTCTGCTTGGAAGATCGTATTTAAGTTGCCTAGGATCGTATTTAAGTTGCCTAGTTCTTGTCACTTGTCCTTATAATTTCGTATTGTCTTCTAGATAAAGAGGCTTCGACGAAAATGAACAATATGAGGTAAGTTGTGGTCGCAACTGATGTTTGCTGCTAAATGCTTTCCGATATTTAGTGCCTCGTGTCGGAGTTGTAGCAATGTCCTTGACAACTTTAGCACCATGTACATTTCCAGCCTCTCGAAGCTTCATTTGGTTCGCATATATTAGCTCATTCGAATCATTACTGTCCCTTAAGTGCTGCGTCTTACGTCTTTTACCACATTCGTTGAGGTCATTAAACGGCTTTGATGGGCGACCGGCTTTGTTTGTAACGGGTAATATTGTAACCGGTATTTCAACTGTAACTTGCAACCAGTCATGGTTTTTCTTTAAAAATATGCGTTTTGTTCGTTTAGCAGCAAGCCGCCTGATCTTCATTTCCAACTTCACATATTATTAAAATTTGTGGGGAAATGTTTGCTTTTGCATTTCGGGAAATGTGGGATGATGACTATATATATTTTTTTATTAAATCCACTTTTTTGGCAACAACAAGTTAATCCAGTTATAAAACAGAACCAAATATATTTTACCTGGCCCTGTGGCATATTAGTTAGGTCAACTGATCTTAAATTGTAAGGCTCCGGACTTTTAGCTGGATCAAGATTTTCCATTAAGAATTGAAAAGTCATGTTTTTTTTTAGATTGTGGAAGCACATGAAGCTCATTATCCAACAGGATTTTCGAATTCACTTGATCTGCCAGGGATGCCACTGCGCGTACTGCAATTGAAAATCTGCGTGATTATTATCATTTTGCGAAATATCAAGCAGCCAAAGCTTTGCAACGGCACGAGGCTTACAGTGAAAAAAATAGTGAGTGAGCGGCAAGTTTGAATTGTTATCTGGCGGGGCAAATGAAATATTACATTGTTTGTGACGTAGTCTCCACAATACTTAAACCGCTAAGAAGCATGATACCTAAAAGACAGAAGTGCAATTTTATTACTTACTTTATTTATTAGCGATGGTTATTGTCATTATTATAATGATGGATTATTATAATATTACCTCGATAAAGTAACAGGATAGGTGTTTACACATATAAAGATAATATTCCGAAAAGAATTAAATTAGAAAAGAAATTTAATGAGCACCACCGCGATTTGAAACCAAAAGATGAGAAAATTACTAAAAAAACATACTTTAAAAAGAATTGTTCAGGTGTAGGTCACAAAAAAGAACCGCTACCCGTTTTTACAAGTGGCTGGTTTTCACAATAAAAGGATTTTTTCCCCAGTAAATCCACATATTAGCATTTCCATCTGATATTCCAATAGAAATTCGCCAACGGACCCGAAATCCGAAGTATATCAAAATAACAGCGTGAAAAGGTAGCGACGAAATCATCACTGCACAGTTTTCGTCCGGCTTATTGTAGAAGTACTGAACGTACTGCCTAGCTCCGCTAATAAGCCCGTAAGAGGCCAACGCCTTACGGCGCGCCACCGGGAAAGCTACCCAGCGGGCAGTCTCGCCCCCTAACTACTGTCTTGATGAAACTTAGAACTATCTGTCGTAATTTAATACACATACAAAATTTCGTGTCTGTTCGTGACACTGTTTCGTCCACTCGACAGGAGCCAACCTTGGATAGCAGCCATGTCATGGTGAAACTTAAAACGGGCTATTATAACTGAATGCGTATACAAAATATCGTCTGTGCTGTTGACCGTTGAGGAGTCTCCTCGTCGGGAGCCAATCCTGGGTGTAGAATCAGGTCATGATTACCATAAAAAATGCATCGTCATCGGAGCTGAAACAACATGTAACATTTCAACTTCAAATTATAATATTTCAGGATTCCCTCAATTCTTCATGGATCCCATTATCAGGACAGGATTTTGATAAAAAATGGGACCAATCTGGAAGTATACCATTTCAAATAAAACTATTTTCCAAATCGGTTCATAATTGACGGAGCTCTGTGGTAAAAACCATTAAAAAAAAAGATACAACCGAATTGATAACCTCATCCTTTTTTGAAGTTTATTAAAAAGGAAAAACACTCTTAAAAACAATATAAGTTAAAACACTTTTAGTATATTTTTATACAAATCTATGTATAAAAAGGAATGTCCTTTAAAAATGGAATGTTTTACAACTATTAGTTTAAAACTCTATAACCTGCAAATATTAGGGAGTTGAAGACTTATTCATTTATTTTCTATATTAATGGTGAATTATTTTTTCTACTGTTAGTGCTACTTATCCGGTCTGTTTCGATTATTTAATGTTATACCTTTTTAAATATTATTTCATGCCATTTAATGAACATTACGAATTATGATTTAGATATTATATGCAAGCCAGTGAAATAATGTCAATAATTAATGAGAAATTACAAATTTAGCGAATAAGTAGATTTGTCAATCTGTTACAATAACAGGTAATTGTGATAGACGTAATGTCACGCAGTATCTCTATAAATGTACGACCACAATTTCGGACAATAAATATATTTCTATATTTCTATTTCTCATATTACGTAGTATTGTTCTGAATTATAAAACAAATTAACCCTGTTATATGCACAAAACGATAGAATTATATTGTAAGACCTTTAATGAAATACCTAGAATTGTCATTATAACGTTTTCTAATCCAAATAATAAGTTGAAAGGAAATAATTAATATTAATAAATAATCATACTAAGTAATTATACTGTTTTATGGAAATTAAAATATTACAATCATTCAGTTTCTTTAAATATTATATTATAACCGTAGAAGGACAGTGTATGTACATATAATACGGAGCTAACGAAAACCCCGAAATGTGCACCAACGCCTTAAACAAAATTAGTACATTTTTTGGCTTAGCAAAGTACAAAGTGATTGGGGCTAAAATCAAACCACTCTCAATATACTGCCGTTTCTATTACACAGTGTTATTAGCTTTGATTCTTTATAGCAGTAAATGGAATTTAACCCGTTTATTAAACGAAATGTTGACGATAAAAAAAACATATGTTACGTTAAGTCTTACTTTGATACATTTAATGACGATTGAAGTTTATGTTATAATTCATATATGGTTGACAATAATTGGCGTAAATGACAAGTATGGAAATATACAAAACATGAATGAAAAAGCAGATTCAAAATTATGTTTGAACGTCATGAAAAATGTTAGATACAAATTTATTGGGGTTATTTTCATTTATTTCTCATTGATTGGAACGAGTTGGATTTTTATACCTCCTACGACTGATTCTAGCTTTATCCATTCATCTATTTACATAGTTTCTGAGCTTCAATTTCAATGTGAAGTGGACGATTTATGTACTCGGATGAAAACGATAAATATTTTACTGCTTGACATTTTCAAAAATGCAGTAAATATTCAAGGAAAACTTCAAGTTGATTTCGAGTGCATTACTAAAAGAAATTATATACATAAAAGGATGACGCAAAATGGAAACATATCGGTTATTGAAATTTACAATGGAAATGACGTGAAATATTTGCTGAATGTGTTTAAACAAATTTTGAATATTTCAATAATTTTGAATGATATTCATAAACTACAGAGCATTCTCAATGTGTTTTACAGTTTCGTAAGCATTTTACTGCTCACGATTTCCATCGATTTTTATAACTATGAAGTGAGTAGTATATTTTATCACTTATTTTATATCTACAATAGCATCGATGCATACAAAATTATTGTAATTAGACGAAAGAGAAAAGTTCTTCTGAAAATTATTCAATAATGATATCCTTAATCAATAATATTATAATCTCAGTCAACATATAATAACATTATTTTAATCAATAATGATAATGTCGATCAATATCACGATTAAATAATACTTAGTTTTTCAAGTCGCCATCTCTATTACCCAGAAATTTAGTTCGAAGTATGATTCAAGTTTATATATAACGATTTTGAATTGAATGCCGCACATTGCCTTTAAATTTCGGTATTTGTTTCTTTTAGATACCGGTTTCTTTTAAATATCTTTTAGATTTTCTTTTAATATCGAGAAAGGTTCGCCCCCCCCCCCCCTGCCCCATTCCCCCTCCTTAGGATTTTTGTTTTAATATGTAGCAGTTTATTTTATTATTGTCCTCGAGATCTTTATTGAGAGATATATATTGTCCTAGAGATCAACATATTTTTATTGTACTTGTAACAAAGCATATCTTGCCGCCATTCTTTGCGATACAATCTTTCCGATAAAATAAATATTTGGTTCCTATACCCTATATTAAGCGCATTAAGCGTATGTTCTTCGTTGGTGTTTTTGTACACCGTCATTTTATTTTACACGTCCTAGTCGCCTCGAAAAAATGCGTTTTTGTCATGAAAATATTAAAAAGAATGCACATCGGAGATGAATAAAATACAGAAAAACGTCTAATACAGAAAAAAACATATTAAAAAGATAATAAAATGCCCACACAGCGTAAGTAGCAACAAGTAAATATATTAATAGGAATAAAAAATACGGTTTTTACGATTTATTCGTTTTTTTTACGATTTATCCATATAGATACATATATATATATATATATATATATATATATATATATATATATATATATATATATATATATATATATATATATATATATATATATATATCTATATATATATATATATATATATATATATATATATATATATATATATATATATATATATATATATATATATATATATATATATATATATATATATATATATATATATATATATATATATATATATATATATATATATATATATATATATATATATATATATATATATATATATATATATATATATATATATATATATATATATATATATATATATATATATATATATATATATATATATATCATGTATGTAAGGAGAGAATAGAAAGCGTCCAAAAACGATTTATGAGACAATTAAACTACCGTCAATGCTTGGGACTGAACACGTACGAGGAGAGGATGAATAACTTCAATATTACATCATTGGAGAACCGCCGTACCACGGCAGACATGGTATTATTACACAAAGTTATCCATAACAACGTGGACAACCCGTATTTCACACATAATCTATCTTTTCACGTACCACCACGCGTGGCTCGCTTCCCCCGTACCTTCGAAGTCCCGCGCGTCCGTACTAGGTATGCCCAGAATTCCATCATGTACCGCTTAATGTCAACTTACGATAATCATTTCCAGAATATCGACCTATTTAACATGAAAGAGAATAAATTTAAGCAAAGCATATACTTAAAATTAATCGAAAATGCGATATAGACATTTCTCATGGGATACTATTGTCTTAGGGACTACTTGGTTTTTCGTTCGTTGTTCTTTAACTGTATATGATAGGTTTATATGATGGAGTAATTTTTTCTTAATTTTCTTAACTTTTCAAATTTTTCAAATTTTTATTTTTTGTACTGCACATTATTATTTAAAATCTATTAACACCCATTCCTTCCTTTTCCTTTCCTTTTCCCCTCCCAACCCCCACAGAATGCACTGTGCGTATTGGAGACTTAACTAACTAAAACTATTGTTGAAAGCATGTCATCGGCCAGAAATATTGTATTTAATGTAATTGTAATATTTTTTTGTAGCGCTGTATGTTTTCCCTGTTAAATAAATAAATAAATAAATAAATAAATAAATATTCTCGGAATTTAGTCAATCAGACCCCCTCATTTGACACAAAAAACAATATATATTTAAATTAATATATTGGCATTTAGAGATTTGGGCGTTTAGACAACTATTTACTTGATACTCGTGTTTTGACAGTAAATGTACCTTATGACACTCGGGAGGACATAACGATTCTAACAGTATCACATACTTCTAAATCGGTTCAAGCGTTTAGAATTTATAGTGGAATAAAAAAAAGGAAAGCATACATATATGAACACTGAATCCTTTTTGTTGGGCATTCGTGTAAAACAAGAGATGACTGCGTGCAGTCGATCGGACGATCTCTGATAAACAACGTAAATATAGGTAACTTAGATGGTCATTGATTATTGCCAATTTGTAAGAAATGTAGAGACAAATTGCACTTTTGCACGATATGCGGACAATATCTAAAAGTTGGGGCAATTTCTTACGTTTCTATATGTCACACACCTATCTCTGTAGCTGTATAACTTTTTTAAATACCGTTTTATCTAACTTACCTATTAGTAATTAAATTTTCTATTTTGTTTCTTTACGTATTAGTAATTTACCTATTAGTATACCAATTTCTTGTGCGTCAGAATTTAAATAGGGGTAACAAGTCGGTTGGTGATGTTCTAATTATAGATTTTCCGGCAAATCTTTGATAGCTGTCAAACATTCGCAATTACACCGCGATCCAGTAATCAACCATTTTAATCAAAGCATCTAGGACACGAACCGCTCTTCTAACTACGCCGTAATACGACCAACAGCCGGCATATTATATGGTAGTATGGAGACCTGCAGTGGGCCAGATTGCGTTTCTTTGTGAACTAAAATTGAAATTAGTTTTTAGCGAACGAGATAGAGCAATACGTTATAGCGGAATATGAAACGAACGATCGTAGATTTTCCCGCTTTATACATCCTGTCAAACTTATAGTCGCCCGAATAAGTTTTATTAGCGAAACATTTCTTGCGGTCATCATGCGGATTCAGATGTTTATCCTTTATGACGTAAATGTATTTGGAACTAAGGTTCCATAAATTAAAATGTGGATGGTGTAGTAAAATGATACAAAATATGCTTGACGCCAATCATCAGCTGTGTATGATATTGTCACAAATGTTAGATATACTGTTTTGAATCTGAAATAAAGGAAATCGGCAAAATTATATGCCATGGTCTCAGCACAACTACCGTCCTAGACAAAGTTACAGACGACATTTGATGTTCTGTTAATGACAGAATACTAACCATTTTCACGCTACCTAATTTCAGTATCGCATTCAATTTTATCGAATTCTAACTTCTCCTTGAGCGAGTTCGCTGCCTCAATATCTCCAGAGGAGTGGTGAAATTGTTTCATCCCTATTTACGCGGACGTAATCAGTGTGTTAAATCATCTGTGTACCAATCAGACTTGGATGACATCTGTCCTATCCCCTCTGTGTTTCTCTGTCTTCATTAATCTTGCGCATCGCCTCTCTTTCGCTCGGCCTGTATTGACTTAACACCTATATGGAAACATCGGTCAATTTTACCGACTTAGCTAAACTGTGCGACCTTGACACTTGCCGTACTCAATACCTCCCTCCCTCCTCGCAACCAGTCCATAACCAGTCCAACCGTCTTTTTTTGTCTTACGCCGATTCGCCGATGGGTGTCGCCAGGGACGCGTAAAAAGTAATTACTTTAACTCGTCGCGTTATTATAAATTCCCTACTGCAAATTCTAGACTATTGTCTGAATTCCTGGATTAGAGATGATTAGGGACTTTCTGTCTGTAACAGTGCACTGCGTTACCGTTCCTTCTCCTAACATCGTCATTGCACTAAAATGATGCATCCACCGCTGCCGAACTGAAACCTCTTCCAAACCTGGTTATTCCCAGATTCGTCCATCTTCTTTGTTTTGTTTTGTTGTATGGTCGGCTTAGTGTGGGATCATCCCTTGGGGCGATTGATCGGGAAACGATAAGTTCAGGTTTGATTACAGCCATGCACTGGGGGAGAGGTTGCTTGCTGATAGCGGAGTGCCGTTCCGATCCGTTCCTGGATAGGTTCGAGTAGTTGAATTACGCTAGCTCGCTGTGTATTGTGATTCGTCACAAAACTATACATTGTCCTAAATAACAGATGTTTGCGTTTTCGATTATTTTATAATGCACGAATATTTCATAACAGGCTCTACATATCTACAGTATAATAATATTATTCTGATCTCGAGGACTTAACACGAGTATAAATTCAAACTTACCTGTAGTTACGTGAAGTTCTATCATAATGATACGATGTGCTTTGTCCAAAGGGATCAGCGTCCCTTCCACCATTGCAGTTTACCTATTATCGCAAAATATTCAAGCACTTGAAAACCTAACCAACTCTAAACTTAACGAAGAAGATACGCGTGACAGATAAGATATAGGTACCTAATACTTTTTTATCTCAAATAGTATAGGGATATCGGCAGGATATGCGTTAATACAAATACAATAGTATTATGTTAATCTTTCGGACAAAGAAAGCACTTCCTGTAATTATGATAGAACTTGACGTACCTACAGGTATTAGTCATTGTTTATGTATCTAATTGTAATATGAATACAATCTGGAATTAAATACATGACTATGATAACGGTATGATATTTTTTAATGCGTGTAATAAAATTTTAGATTGCAACTGTTATGACTTTGGTGTGTTGGGATTTGTTTACGGTCTTACTATTAATACTTTTCTGCCACTCAATCCACCGCTATAACTCGACTTATAATTCAATTATTAAAACATTATGCAAAGCTCTCATCTGCGTCAACTTAGGTGGGTAAATCATTAATTTTATTTAATTATTTACATATTTTATTTATATGAAAATGTTTTAAATACTTTTTTCAGAGCCAGATACTAAAGAATCCTCCAAGCGCTTCTGTTTATATGCTATTCGAGGCTCTCCTCAATCTATGTACGTGTTATTTTCGATTAATTATAATTTCCTAATGCCATTTTTGGGCTCTATAATTTCTTACGTTATTGTTAATAAACAATTATCAACACAGATATCAATTTAAGTACATTTTTATTATCAAGTGTTATCAAATATTATAATAAAAAAATACCTTGAAATTTGCCTATTTTATTTGACTAGGAAAATTGTCGAAAATTTTATAGGAGATTGCTTTACACATGTTATATTTCAGACTTTACCACTAAGTTTACAATAACGCAGTTATTATTTTATTCTGAGGTAAACCATATTAATTTCTCAGAATTATCTACAAATCTTATTTCCTATTCGCTCTTAAGTATGGAATCCTGAATATGGTTTCTTTGTCGATAGAATCGAGCGGATCCAAAACAATTTTCTAAAACGCTGCAGGTAGTGTTTAAAATTTTGTTAATTAGACCGTTAGCTCTAAATTCCATGACGTAACCCATAATTTAACAGAGAATTTACCACGGCATACACACAAAATAGTAAACAATAGGCGTTATTGAATTAGTCTCTAAGATAATAATCTTAGAGTGGAATTCAAAAAATATTTCGAATTCCATTTAAGACAGAAGATATCCCACAAGACAGAGAATATCTTCGCTGTGCGATATTTCAACAGCTTTTTTGGACAGAACTCCTATATCAACTGAGCATGTTAGATACATATAAGGCTTCTTCTTTGGTAATATCGGTGGTTTCATGAATGAACTTTCTTATCCTTATGGGTCTACCAGTAACGAGGCGAAGACGGAATAGGATTCTTCCAAATAAGTTTTAGTGGCACTAGTAACGATTAAAAAAATATTCACATCAATGTCACCGCTATTTTAAATTTTTTGTTTGTAATGCTTATTATCGCAATATCAACCCCTCATTTTGCGAAGTAAACATTCGGCCGTCCCTTTTGTTTTGTCAGTTTGGCGCGTAAAATTGGCGAGAGTCGATGGCCTTGAGGAAAGCGATCATAAGTTATAAACCACGGATCATAAAAAGAATAACTGTAAAATGACCGCATTGAAATTTGAAATATAAAACATTAACTTGCGGTAGGCGACCGTGCGTCCCGCAAGGGACGTTACGGAGCCAGCGGGTATCGCAGCCCCACTTGCTTATTGATTCCATTTATGCTATTTCTTCTGTAGTTAACCTATCTAATACCTCTTCTAAGTATGACAGCAAACGCTGAGCTGTATGATCTAATAAATATTGAAGACGAATTTCCGCACAAGTAGCAGTTACACATACGTTTTTTTGCGGGTAGGCCGCGTACCGCTTCCGCCACTGCGTAGGTTATAACGGTGGTGGGGGGCCGGGCTCGGAGCGCGGGAATTTTGAAAATCCGTCCTGCACACAACACTCACTGTATCCTGTTTTACGTCTGCGTTCGGCGTTCGGCGGCGGGAACATTTTAAGAAGAGGGTTCCACGTAGAAGAGAGTTTGTAACCGTCGTCTCTGTTAAAGTTCGGGGTTGACAAAACAACGGATTGACAGCCCTTCAGTCTACCCTGGACAACGGCGGCTGCAACGTCACCGAAACGTCGGGTGCTACAAATTTCACGCGGTAAATTCGTTTTCTATCCTATTTATAATCACAGAAATATGTTTGAAAAACGAGAAAAACAAAAGTTAATTAATTGTTTTCGAAAAATTATGCTCGCTCCTGAATATATCTGACTACTCTAATAAACAATGAGGCCGAAAAGCAACTATATGTAATCTATTTTATCTAAAATCATGGATATTGCCCATATTGCGTACGGAAATTGGATTGTAGATAAAAGTAAAATTTCACGTATTTCAAAATTATGCTAGAAATCATAAAATAGAATAATTTTATTGTGCTATAAAAATATAACATATTGAATATTCCACTGGTTTTATAAAAAAGACACTGTATGCACAAATGGCGGGTTTATCGCTATAGCGATATCTTACAATCAACCATTTGATAACATAATTAATAATTTTCACCGTACAATACACAAAGAAGTACATAGTAAAGTTAAATTTAAAATAAACTCCAGAAGTATTTACATGTAATGTAATAAGTAAACATTGCAACACCCTGTGTTGCAACCATCTACGATGTGTCCTTTCCTCTCATAAGTAATAAATAATAGTAAACATAAATAAATAAAAGCTAAAATAATTAAAGTCAAACAATGAGTGCCAAACGCTCTCTATAAATAAATTCAGACGCGCTCTACGCACTAATGCATTTTGGAATATTCTAGAAGGCCATTAGGTAGGTAGAAATCGTATCCGATAATCGCGAGCCGTCCAAAGAAATATACTCGCCGGTCATTACTTTTGGGTTGTGAGCGGTCCGGGGCGGGTTCGCCTCGGGCCGCCGCTCAGATAGAAGAAAACCCTACTTCGAATCACTCTAGTTTGTACGGATTTTAAAAAGAATTTTAATGTGTTAAATTCAGTGCTCAGATTTCCAAGAAAACGCACCGTTCGGTTCGGGGACTGGTTTTTTTTTGCCTTTCTTTTTTTATGTTGATTCTTCTCCTTTCTTTGATTAAATTTTAGGATTAAATTCTCTCCTTATTTTTTTTGGAAATTATTTTCATAGCATATATCATGTTCATTGTCTTTATATAATTAGATCTCATTATTTAGATAGGAATACTGGGGTATTCGTTTTGTAATTTGGCAGGCCGTAGGGCCATATAAATATTTAATTATATAAAAAAATAGCCAATATATTCTTCTTCATTATTCAAGAGAGGTAGCGCGACACAATCCGGTTGGGGCTCACACATTTGATTTCATATTTTCTGTTCCTGGTTCTTTCAATTTCCCCATTTCTCCATGTAAGAAATAATTAAATTATATATATAAAACCGGCTGTACAAACCGGACATAAGGTAGACGGAGTTTGGCTAGGGTTCTTTCGGAGGAACGTGACTACCTCGCATATAAAAACTTTAATTAATAAGTACCTTATTTATTACAATGGTGATTTCCCATACGCTGAAATAGGTACCCCTAGAAATTCTTTATGACATACCCAAATAAAACTTATAAAAATTCTTACGTGTTCCGGTAAGATTGGTGCAATAGGTACGGTGCGATACTAGTATAAGCAATCCTAATTTCTAAAAAAACAAAAATTAATACTAGCATTCGCCATAAAAGAGCGAGATTAGAAATAATGGTCATAACCCGCAGGGGTGAAAGGTCGTAAAATAAAATTGTGAAAATATAATTTTAAATATCGTTCTTAAATATTTTTTTTGTTATTTTGATTTACATTTCCTCCTCCATAAAAGGAAATTGTAAAATATAATTTTAAATATTGTTTTTTTTTATTTAACATTTATATATTGATCGACTTTTCCTCTTCCATAAAAGGAAACCGAAAATATAATTTTAAATATTATTTTTTAAACATTGTTTTATCTTGATTTACGGTATCCTCGCCCATAAGGGAAACTGTAAAATATAATTCTTGTAAATATTGTTTTAAACATTTTATTATTTTGATTTACGTTATCCTCTCCCATAAGGGAAACTGTGAAATATAATTCTTGTAAATATCGTTTTAAAACATTTTTTTATTATCTTAATTTACGTTCTCCTCTTCCATAAAGGAAACTATAAAATATGATTTTTTCAAATATCGTTTTCAAACATTTTTTTTTTGTTTTATCTCAATTTACGTTCTCCTCCTCCATAAAGGAAACTGTAGAATATAAATTCTTTTAAACATTGTTTTTAACATTTCCATATTTGATTTACATGTTTTCTTCGTGAAATAAACTGCGAAATATAATTTTAAATACCATTTTAAATATTTTCTTTATGTTGACTTACGTTCTCCTCTGTTGTAGAATAAAACCGTAAAATACAACTTTGAATATTATTCTAAATATCTTATTAGGCTCGATTTACGTTTTCTCTTTGATAAGATAAGACTGAAAAATATAATTAAGAATATTCGTCTTCAATACTTTTTCTTTGATTTACCTTCCATATGTCGTAAAGAAATAAAGCGCATATTTTAAACCACCTCAACATTGAGTATAATTTCATTTATTTTTTGAAGGGAAAAGGGGTAAAAAGAAACTACACAAAATAAAAGGAGAAATATATATTTAATTATCCTCTCCCGTTCATATACCTACTCCCTCTAGTTACCTTACCTAAATATATTCTATCTTCCTTCCTCAATTAGTCTGTCAATTATAATTTGCCGTTCCCATCCGTGGCATCTTCCTCGTCCATTCCCAATTATAATTATCAATTTTCTCATTTGTTTAATATCCCAGATTTTATTTGATTTTCCTAATTTCCTTTGAGGTATATTCCCATTCCGTATAATTCCACATATTATTTTTATAACACGATTAGTCATTCTTTTGGGCAGACGTCGCCTCCCGCAAAGCGCCATCCATCGGCCGCGGAGTGAATCATAGTACCCGTAGTAGTCGGTTCGCCCGTCGAGAGGGCGCTGACCACGGCCCCGCCGATTTCTGTTTTGTCGCCGCCAGCCGAGCGCGGAGACAGTTTACGAGCCAGAAATAAAGTAGAAAAAATATAGTTGCATCTCGACATTTGGAACGCAGAATTTCACCAGATTTTAAACTCTTCCCTCTCCATATACCGGACGCCTCATCAAGGCGAGTCTCACTTCACGCAGGACATCGCACTTTAAATAGCGCGCAGATTCGCGCGCTCTGAGAGTTTTCCCACGACCCGTCTCCGATAAATTTACTTGAATGAGCAGCCAGCCTCTCAAGCGATTACCCTGTACTCCCGTAAAATTCGCCGCGCAGAAGCCTGTTTCCGGTACAGGATCTGCTTGCACAACCAGCGAACCGCCCAGCGCCTGGTGGCCTGGCGCCCTATGCTCCTCGTAGCTACATTATCCCTCAATAATAGGTAGACATCTCTTATTGGCCACCAAAACGCTGTTTTTGCTTAATTAATAATAATAATATCAACATAGTATAAATTCGCATAAATAAACATCAATAATAGAGCGGTTTCGTTGCAGTTTTGGCTCCCAATCGTGGGGCTCATTATTATTAGTATTATTTACCTTATATAGCCTAACTTGGGCGCAGTTTTGGCGCCACAACGTGGGTCTTTTCAAAAATATACATTTCATTCTTCGTTTTTTAAATATAATTCCCGCTTGGGCGTTGCAGTTTTGGGCCCAACCGTGGGGCCTATTACCATTATTTATCTTATCTAGTCTTCACGTCATTACTTGTTTAATTATTTTTTGTCACAGGGGCAACCCCAAAAATTTTTTCAAAAATATATCAATAAAATACAAGTACAACAACCCACCCACCCACCCTATTTTACTGTGTATAACACATTTTAAAAAAATAAATATTTTATATTTATCGCACCGTCAACCAACCTACCGAACCACACACACAAGACACAACGATTTTCTTTTATAGCAATAATTTTCCTTAAGTTCACGCATATCTTGTACATTTTCAAACATTGTTGTCACATAATACAAACTGGTCATTATTTATCCGCGGAGACAGATCGAGTCCGACGCGCCAAACAGGCTTAGCAACTGAAAGTATCGTACTTAGTAGGTAGAAAAAAAATAAAAAACACACATTTCCGAGTCACTACAAAAAAAAATGGCACATAAGATCAAAACCACGCCACCCCATGGACTTATGATAACACCCAAGGCGGTGAGCAGACCAATGCACACTATCAGCATTGACCTTGTGGGACCGTTGCCTCGTTCTACTGGAGGAAATACATATATTCTATCCGTGGTAGACATATTCTCCAAGTATTGTTGGTTATTCCCGCTAAAAAAAGCAACATCAGAAAGTATAACGAAACACCTCGAAAACAGCATTTTCCTACAATTCGGCACACCGGCCGTTATCATATTAGACAACGCCAGCTACTTCAAGTCGCGCAAATTCAAATCGTTCGCCGAAAAGTACAAAATCCCTCGTTTGTTTTACGGACGCAATTATGCTCCCCAATCGAATGTTGTAGAAAGGTATAACCAGACCATAGAGACGTCTCTCGCAATTTTGGTAGGAAAAGACCAGAGAAAATGGGTAGAATTTCTGGGGAAAATCCAAAACGCCATTAATTCGCACGTTAATCTAACTACAGGCTTTTCTCCATCTTATCTCATGTTTGGGAGAGAGATGATTATTGATGGCCGGTACCATAACATAAAAAGCTTCATTCCGGAAAATGAAAATGAATTAGACATAGAAGGCAGGGAAAAATTCGCCGAAGGTCTAAAAAGCCTGGCTGACACTTATGATATTGTCCAAGAAAAATTACTTGAGTCATTTAAAAACAACGCGAACAGGTACAATTTAAGGAGGAAAGATCTGCGTTTAGCTCCTGGAGATACTGTGTGGGCAAAAAAATCACACTCTATCTAGGAAAATAGATTTCTTTTCAAGCAAACTTGCACCTAGGTACATAAAATGCAAGGTTATAGCGCGTAAATCGCGAACCGCGTACGAACTAGAGGACGAAACAGGTAAAAACAAAGGAATTTTTCATGTCAGACATTTATTTAAAGGCTAACGACAATGTCTAAAAACCAAATTCATACTATCTCCTAGGAAAACAGTTACGCAAAGGAAAATAACATCGTTTATTCCGAAAGTCGCTAAGTACTAAAATACTCTTGGGGTGGGTCTCGATCTGAGCTCCGTGGACCGGTAAAAGAAAGGAAAAACATGTTTGACAATATATAATAAATGATTAAACACTTTATTAACACAGCAACACACTTACACAAACACATACACGCCACATAAAAAATAAGACATATATAAATATTTTTAAAACTCAAAATACAAGCACAAAACTTTTTTTTTTTAAATTTTTTTTTCTCACCAAAGCCGGCAAAAATAACCAGCTTTGGCGAGAACAATCTGAAGAATGATTGTGATTCGTCAAGCAGAGAACATAACAAATTAACAAATGTATTTTCTCAAAAAATAAAATAACAATATTATACTCACGACCAAAATATGACTTTTGTTCTTAATGTATTAAAATTACGGGTTAGCAACACCATACAACCACCCTAAACGGTGACTAAAAAAGTGCAACATTTACTATTTTTTACAAAGCATATGGAATCCCTTATAAGATAAAACGCCGACTCCTGAGGTTAAAACCAGGCTAGGTACAAATCAATTTGGGTAAACAATGCAATTTTTAATTTTATTATTTTTGTGTTCATGAACGAACAATTTTTTAAAATAAAATATTTTGAGCGCACAATGTGCAAACTTGCTCCAAAATCCGAGGTTAAAACCGGAGGGGACAAGAGGAAGAAGGAGTTCTTTTTTTTTATTATTATTTACTTACAAATATGGAATGCCACTCAAAGAGTGCTTCCTCCAGACGAACGTGTCAGGACGCGCCTAGCGAAACGCAAAATGATCACGACGTAGTCTAATTATATACTTACCATTATTTATTCTTTCAATACAAGTCCACAAATATTGGTCGTGAGAAAATCTATTAAAACATATGTATATATCCCAAACTTATAAATATATATTCCACAAATCCCAGTACTTTGTATTAAATCACCTCGACTCACCACAATATAAACATACATTGAAAGCCAAGTTCAACTTTAAAACCATAATTAAAACTCAAACTAATAATAGGGTAAAAAATAAGTTTGACACAATCAGGTGAAGTATGAAAGGAGAAATGGAAGGAACGACTTGTATGAGATGAACGAAAGGAGTATGGAAAGTCGGCGTTAGGAAAACCCGTTTGATGGAAAATGGAAATATTACACCTACACTATTTTCTATTTTTGTTATAAACAAATAGATTGTTATTTTAGTTTGATTTATCGCATAATAAAGCGACTGTGTTTATATCGTATTGACTCGTTCACACAGGATTAAAATCCAAAATTACAAGCTAGTATCCCGACACCGTTGTGAATCGTTTCACCTTACTGGGGTACAGGCAAGTAATGATTATACAACGGTACACATTGACTTTAAACGGTGGCCTTGACACTAAAAGCTCGGCTATACCAAAATAAAGATCAAACAAAAACAGATTCTGTACACTCAAGGATAGTGACAAATCTCAAGTCCTTATAATATTTCCCCATATAATTTTTTAACTCTATTTATCTGCTTGTAACGAACAAAGGTGGTCACGCACCATTCAGAGACTCCGAACCCAAAACAACTATTTTTAAAATTCAAATATCAGGAATTTATTCGACATATTTTCATTTTGATTCATTTATTTATATTTGTCCCTGTTTTGAAGAAAAAATAAACCGGCCCATAAGCCGTGAATACCCAACCAGATTGCGATCGCGCTACGTACGTAGTTTAGGAAATAGTAATAATCGGGATTTATAAGCTATAGATCAGTCAGCAAAGACGTAAAAAAAAAAAAAGATATTCTTAGTAAGTAAATGAGCACACCTAGCAATAGTAATTACCAAACCCCAAAAACCAGTCCCCGGCGGAAGAAGAAAGAGGAAAGAAGAAGAGGAGGAGCGTCCCGAGGTCCAGTTTTCGAGCAGCTTCCAGTCGACATTTGAACACACTTCACCACAACCACTGCGGAGCATCCCACGGACTCCGTCAGCAGTACGGAAGAACCCGCGCAGGCCGAAGGCAGCCGCGCGGGGCGGTCGCGCAGATCGTCCGAAAGGGCTGGATCGCGCGATCGTTACAGCCTACGCACAGGACCGGCACAGTTGGGCGACTACACCCGCCCGGTCGCTGTAGCGTTCGCATTCGCGCAGGGGCACGACTCTCCGTCAGCTATTTCGGCGAGAGACCGCGCAGGCTGAGGACAGCTACGCGCTGGCGATCGCGCAGTTCGCCACCAAGGCCAGAACGCGCGCTCGTAGCAGTCTACGCACAGGGCCGGCGTAGCCAGGTGTCTACACCTACACGGTTACTGCAGCGTCTCGCGTCCACACACGGACACGACATCATAGAATACGAGTATCGCACCTTCATATGTATAGTATACTAGCAATGGACTACAACTATATTTTGTTTTGAGTGTCAAGAAAGACAATAACTTTGTGTAAAGTGCATTTTTCCAGAAACACTAGTGTACGAGGAATTGTACATTAATTCCAGTCAAATTAGAAATTCATTTACAAAATTCCATACAAGGATCTACAAGCCGCAATAGCAGGCTTAATAAATTGCAGGATTCCGTACGTCCCAGTCGGACATCCCACTAATATCAGACTTTCTTTGTTATCATGTTACAAGACTGAACATCCCAGCTGATGGACCTCGGCCAACGCTTCACCGCAGCTCTTCACCTCCGCGCAACTTCGCAACCGTCGGCGTCTACGTCTTCACTTTAGTAATTTTGTAAGTCGCATCCGTACCAGCCACCACATCTGTTAGCGACAACCAAACTTACCGGAATACAACAGCCCATTCATTATCATATTTCTCAAACCTATTAAATTAGTAAAACGTGTTAGCTTCTTACTAGGCATCGTGATGTATGATCGAGGGCGGCGTAGCGCCCTGCGTAGCACTGTAGCATTAGCGATAGCATGTGTTCTCACCAAGCCGGCATTGCAACACCCTGTGTTGCAACCATCTACGATGTGTCCTTTCCTCTCATAAGTAATAAATAATAGTAAACATAAATAAATAAAAGCTAAAATAATTAAAGTCAAACAATGAGTGCCAAACGCTCTCTATAAATAAATTCAGACGCGCTCTACGCACTAATGCATTTTGGAATATTCTAGAAGGCCATTAGGTAGGTAGAAATCGTATCCGATAATCGCGAGCCGTCCAAAGAAATATACTCGCCGGTCATTACTTTTGGGTTGTGAGCGGTCCGGGGCGGGTTCGCCTCGGGCCGCCGCTCAGATAGAAGAAAACCCTACTTCGAATCACTCTAGTTTGTACGGATTTTAAAAAGAATTTTAATGTGTTAAATTCAGTGCTCAGATTTCCAAGAAAACGCACCGTTCGGTTCGGGGACTGGTTTTTTTTTTGCCTTTCTTTTTTTATGTTGATTCTTCTCCTTTCTTTGATTAAATTTTAGGATTAAATTCTCTCCTTATTTTTTTTGGAAATTATTTTCATAGCATATATCATGTTCATTGTCTTTATATAATTAGATCTCATTATTTAGATAGGAATACTGGGGTATTCGTTTTGTAATTTGGCAGGCCGTAGGGCCATATAAATATTTAATTATATAAAAAAATAGCCAATATATTCTTCTTCATTATTCAAGAGAGGTAGCGCGACACAATCCGGTTGGGGCTCACACATTTGATTTCATATTTTCTGTTCCTGGTTCTTTCAATTTCCCCATTTCTCCATGTAAGAAATAATTAAATTATATATATAAAACCGGCTGTACAAACCGGACATAAGGTAGACGGAGTTTGGCTAGGGTTCTTTCGGAGGAACGTGACTACCTCGCATATAAAAACTTTAATTAATAAGTACCTTATTTATTACAATGGTGATTTCCCATACGCTGAAATAGGTACCCCTAGAAATTCTTTATGACATACCCAAATAAAACTTATAAAAATTCTTACGTGTTCCGGTAAGATTGGTGCAATAGGTACGGTGCGATACTAGTATAAGCAATCCTAATTTCTAAAAAAACAAAAATTAATACTAGCATTCGCCATAAAAGAGCGAGATTAGAAATAATGGTCATAACCCGCAGGGGTGAAAGGTCGTAAAATAAAATTGTGAAAATATAATTTTAAATATCGTTCTTAAATATTTTTTTTGTTATTTTGATTTACATTTCCTCCTCCATAAAAGGAAATTGTAAAATATAATTTTAAATATTGTTTTTTTTTATTTAACATTTATATATTGATCTACTTTTCCTCTTCCATAAAAGGAAACCGAAAATATAATTTTAAATATTATTTTTTAAACATTGTTTTATCTTGATTTACGGTATCCTCGCCCATAAGGGAAACTGTAAAATATAATTCTTGTAAATATTGTTTTAAACATTTTATTATTTTGATTTACGTTATCCTCTCCCATAAGGGAAACTGTGAAATATAATTCTTGTAAATATCGTTTTAAAACATTTTTTTATTATCTTAATTTACGTTCTCCTCTTCCATAAAGGAAACTATAAAATATGATTTTTTCAAATATCGTTTTCAAACATTTTTTTTTTGTTTTATCTCAATTTACGTTCTCCTCCTCCATAAAGGAAACTGTAGAATATAAATTCTTTTAAACATTGTTTTTAACATTTCCATATTTGATTTACATGTTTTCTTCGTGAAATAAACTGCGAAATATAATTTTAAATACCATTTTAAATATTTTCTTTATGTTGACTTACGTTCTCCTCTGTTGTAGAATAAAACCGTAAAATACAACTTTGAATATTATTCTAAATATCTTATTAGGCTCGATTTACGTTTTCTCTTTGATAAGATAAGACTGAAAAATATAATTAAGAATATTCGTCTTCAATACTTTTTCTTTGATTTACCTTCCATATGTCGTAAAGAAATAAAGCGCATATTTTAAACCACCTCAACATTGAGTATAATTTCATTTATTTTTTGAAGGGAAAAGGGGTAAAAAGAAACTACACAAAATAAAAGGAGAAATATATATTTAATTATCCTCTCCCGTTCATATACCTACTCCCTCTAGTTACCTTACCTAAATATATTCTATCTTCCTTCCTCAATTAGTCTGTCAATTATAATTTGCCGTTCCCATCCGTGGCATCTTCCTCGTCCATTCCCAATTATAATTATCAATTTTCTCATTTGTTTAATATCCCAGATTTTATTTGATTTTCCTAATTTCCTTTGAGGTATATTCCCATTCCGTATAATTCCACATATTATTTTTATAACACGATTAGTCATTCTTTTGGGCAGACGTCGCCTCCCGCAAAGCGCCATCCATCGGCCGCGGAGTGAATCATAGTACCCGTAGTAGTCGGTTCGCCCGTCGAGAGGGCGCTGACCACGGCCCCGCCGATTTCTGTTTTGTCGCCGCCAGCCGAGCGCGGAGACAGTTTACGAGCCAGAAATAAAGTAGAAAAAATATAGTTGCATCTCGACATTTGGAACGCAGAATTTCACCAGATTTTAAACTCTTCCCTCTCCATATACCGGACGCCTCATCAAGGCGAGTCTCACTTCACGCAGGACATCGCACTTTAAATAGCGCGCAGATTCGCGCGCTCTGAGAGTTTTCCCACGACCCGTCTCCGATAAATTTACTTGAATGAGCAGCCAGCCTCTCAAGCGATTACCCTGTACTCCCGTAAAATTCGCCGCGCAGAAGCCTGTTTCCGGTACAGGATCTGCTTGCACAACCAGCGAACCGCCCAGCGCCTGGTGGCCTGGCGCCCTATGCTCCTCGTAGCTACATTATCCCTCAATAATAGGTAGACATCTCTTATTGGCCACCAAAACGCTGTTTTTGCTTAATTAATAATAATAATATCAACATAGTATAAATTCGCATAAATAAACATCAATAATAGAGCGGTTTCGTTGCAACATACAAAATAAATAATTATCCAAAAATATTAATAATCAACTATGTAAGTAAGTTATACAAAAATAATCACATAATATAATAAAAAGTATCAAAACATAGAAAAAAGGTCTGCAAATGGTCAGGAATGTTATGTTAAACATTGTAATCTACATGTAAAGTCACAATATATTTTTTTCGAAAAATATGTTTTAAATTAAAAAAAAAAATGTATTTAATTACATTTCAATAATTTCGCATGCTCAAAAAAATCATCCTGTTTATAAAAAGCATGTGTGGATTGCAGCTGTTGTTTCAGAAACCTTTCAAAAGTCTTTGTTTCCATCTGCCTTGTGGAGAGTGGTATTCTTATATTATTAAAAATTAAATGTACCTACCTATATTACTGTAAGAACTAAATAAATAAATAATTTTAAAAACAACGTATTATAGCTTATGCATCGGCGAAAACGGCAGTAAGCAAATATTACAACGTCAGTCGATCCACAACTATCTATTTGTTTATCGTTGTTGTTGCCATGAAACTGGAATAATGGAGACATATATTTTATTTTCTGCCGTTGAAATAAATAAATAAACAAGAATAAGATTAAACATATACAATATTGTTATTTGTATATTACTATATTGCGATATTTAATTTATAATAGTTCCGTGCAATTGCATGTGATGTAAGAAAAATATCGACAATTTATATATAATATTAGCTTTTATTGGTGTAACTTATGCTACCGATGTTTTTAATCTACATATATTTCCACATAATTATATTAAGAGGTACCTAAGGTTAATGAAAATATTACTCATTTTAACTTTAAATAAATTATAATACGTGACCAAACAATTTTCTTAATTTTGACGTCATTTTAATGACAATTTATTACACTATATATATTTACATACATATATATACATATACAATTGCTTAATTTAGAGAAATAAACACTAAACTCATTTACTCTGATTTATAATTTAGCCTTAGGTATAGTGATTAGGTATCAAACCTTAGGTATTAAAACTATGATATATGATATTAAAGCACCGATAAATGAAATCAAGAAATTATAATTTATCAAAAATATCGTATACATTGATTTAGGTGATGCTTCCTTTACATGGTGGCAGAAAATTCTGAAAGTTTGTTTGTTTTCGGAATCTGAAAATTATAAGTTAATAATGAAAAGTAATACAGTATAGGTCATGTAGGTAGAAAATAGTATAATCACCTCGTTTGCAACAAAGCGCTTTGCAAAATAATTTAATAGTGTTGTTGTAACTCAAATTGCAACGTTCGATGGTGGCACAGTGAAATACAAAAATTAAAATACTGCAGAAGTTCCGTAACAATACAATTAATGTGAGGTTTATATTCTAAAAAAAAATAAGCAATTGTAATATAGAATTACTATTATTTATACAATAATTTACTCACTTTTTGAAAACTCATATTGATGCTAAACATGGTTAAAGATATGCATGATACAAAATGGCAAAAAATATAAAACATGGTTGGTAAAGTATATATGCGTTTCAGAATAGCAGCGATGATTAACCTTGTATGTGCACCTCCATCGAGCATTCACCGTTTAGTCCATATGCGTTAAAAGTAGTTGTAAATTTGTTGTTTTCCTTTCTTGCTTTCGCAAAGTTGAAGTCAACGCGACAGTTGTCAGGGATCTCGCATGTTGTCAGAGTTTTACGTAGATTAACATTTAAAGATTCGATACGAATGCACAAATCAATCATATCGATTTGAAAATGCAACTGAGAAATTATATTAAAAAATGCAAGCAAGAAGACGTAACCAAACTGAAAAATCGAGGGATCGACTAAACTATGCAATATTATTATTAGAAAATATGTGATTATTCCTACTATATATGTCATACTAATTCGATTTCGAACTTGTAGAAATAACTTATTATCCGCCTCTTCGTAAATGTTGCTTATGACTTCATAATCATCATTAACTCCAATGACGGTTTTAAATAACTGTAATATTACATACGTAATATTCGTTATTAAATGTATCAAAGCGATAAAACTTGGATGAGGAAGCAGTTGATCACTAGGCGATTTACCTTCGATCTGGTTGATTATCCCACCGTAGACATACAAAACGATGATCACTAAATAATAGACGCGGCAATGCAGTGATAGTTGTGCCATTTTCTTGCCACGCAATTTGTACTTGGCCATACCTAGTATTATAAAAATCTTATTTAAAACATTTTCTAATTTAATTAACTTTCGGACTTTTCGGTTGCTCCAGTAATTCTCATATAAAACGTCATTCTCGGAAATTTTGTAATCCATTTCTATCAAATTCACTAAACTAACTTACTAAAGCGATTCGACCCTAAATATATAAATTCTATTTTATTCTGCTACAGAAACGTGGATAATTAATTTTTTGTTATTGGATTATTAAGTGGATTGGACTTATGTGGAATATTAATTTACTTAATTCAACTAATAATTACTTAAAATAATTATGTTTGTCTTACTTGAAATATATATATAATGATCGTGATAATGTATTGCAAATATTTACATCAATTTACCGATTACTTTCAAATATAACTCTACATACTCGCGATATTATAGAAGACTTTTGCTGTTAACCACTGATAGACTTTAGGTTGTGATAAAAGCTATCACAACCTAAATTCTCTAGGTAATTAACAGCAAAAGTCTTCTGTAATATCATTCCTTGATGCTCAAGAACTGCCCGATTAACGAGACTTGTGTTCTCAGCAAAATGTCATAGTTTTCGGGTTATACTAGATTTTCGAAACATTAAAAAAAAAATGCGTCTTTATTTTGCCCCTTATGATTAAAAAAATCTATCTATTTGTAAGTTTTTCTAATAAAATATTCTTTAAAAGTTACAATATCCGTAATTACTTTTATTTCTAAAAACATACAAAATGTATGTTTTTTACGTGCAGTTTGGTCTTGATGGCGCGTATATTTTTCTAATGTCGGCCCGACTTACGGTTTAGCTCCTATCATGCAGCCCCCTTGATGAGCCTACCATGGTCACCGCCTGTGTTCAAAACCAATTAAGCGCCTCTTTGATTTTGTAAACGATTGAACCATTTCGTTACTATTTAGAGAAATTTACAAAATAAAAATCATGTCACATATTAATTATTTATTAGGTACCAACTTATTAAACCTTAATACAAATTAGAAAAGATTACATATAAGAGTACAGTAACTAAATAATACTTGCTTTTTTCTCTCATTTTCATGGTTGTCGGTTATCATTAGGTGTCTTGGTTTTGATATTTGTAACTATAGTAAAAATTAAGATTAGAAGCAACTCAAGCTTTTATTTTTTTTAATAAAAGTTGTCGTTATAAAAGTTTATAAAGTTAGCAGGGTTATACAATTCTAACTGTTCTAGCTTTTCTATTTGATTTTTTTTTAATAACATCGCTAGTACCTATCTAAAACGTTCCCATTTACAGACAAATTAGACAATCTTTCCTGAGTCATTGTTGAACAAAAAATATTTTTTATATATTTTAATTTTGAAAAAGAACTTTCTACGCTTGCTACTGTAACTGTCTTTGTTATCAACATTCGAATTGATAGTATAGTAATATTTTGTATTTGTTATATATATACGCTGTTTATTAACCAAATAAAATAAATAAAATATAAATAAATATTGTCACATAGAGTCACATGGCTGGTAACATATTAAAAAATATAAATTCTGGTAGTTTAGTTTTGAAAATGGAGTTAAATTAGATTAAAATTTAGTTAATAAATAAAAAAGCCAAATAACACATTTTGACTGGCTATTAAAGCAGTGTGTCTTAGTTCTTTTACACAAGATAATAAAAACTAATTTCACTAATTGATAAACCTCTTAGCTGTTATTATCCATCGCAAATATTTATTCTTGCGCAAGCCTTCCGACACTTGCGCCCGGGCGAAGAATGCATTGAAAACAATCGGAAAAGACTATTCTAGAGGAACCGACACAAGTTAAGGGTTCGGGTCACCGGAATGTACGACACACGGCTCGGCTCGGAGCAGCGAACCTAACTGCGTCAGGCAGTCGCTTGCGCAATCCGGCCAATAACCGGGGGAGTCTGGAAAAGTTCGTTTTGCTGAGAACCGGGGGAAGTTGTTGACCTGGTGTCATCTCTTCTTAGCAACGATCCGTCGGCCATCTGATCCCGAGTAAGCTCGGCGGGAACGGGGTGCCTCGAATCGGCGACGAATTGAAATTACGAATTTCACTAGTCAGTTAGAGGCCGCTTAAGCGACTTCGAATCTGTGACCAGACAAGAGAATGGAGAAATCCGTCCAAATATGGTAGTATGGGCGCGAGAGGCACACTGGGTGTTTCTTCCCAGTGGCTCGCTGCATGGCGTTGGTGTCTTACGGGCTGATGGCGTAGTTTGTCTGTGGACTGTGTAGTCCCCAAGTCTTTGATTAGTTAACGTGTCTTAGTCTTAGTTAACGTGTCCGGGCCAGGTTAGACCACTTTTCTCCCAAAATATGCGGCGTGAGTGGTCTTGTTGTTCGTCTCTTGTAGGTCCTGGTGTGTGATGGAGGTTGACATCTTCTTCCTGCAGCGTTCCCCAGCCGTATGTTGGATTCGCTGTGTAGTCAAAGGGGACGATATTGGCTCGGCTAGTCATATTGTCCTTTGGCCCGGTGGTATAATGATTGTAGAAGAAGACAGGGGGCTAACGGGCCCATGATGAGTTGGCCACGATGACCCATGTGTACAGGGTCGGTCACACTCACGGGTCAACACCCATCCGACGGCCTCCTCGCATGGGGTGCGAGGCCTGGGTAGGACACTGGGTCAACCAGTCTCCCCTGGGAATCAAACCTCTGGCGCCCCTGGACGGTCTGCGCACCGTGCGGGGTTTGCTCCAATCGGTTGTGCTCTCCGACTAACAGTCGGGGGAGTCTGGGAACTGTATTGTTTCTTATAGAGCGGGGGTGGTTGCGTACCTTATGGTGACTGCTCTGGAATTGACCATTGGCCATCCGATCCCGGGTAAGAGGCGGGCAAAGGACGCCTTGGTCCGCGAAGATTCGGTGCACTCAGTTTCACCGCTTCATAAGGGAGAGGACCGCGCAAGCGACCTCGAACTCGGAACCAATCGAGAGACCGGAGTAATCTGGTCACAATTGGAAGTGAGGGCGCGAGTTCTCGAGCCCGCCGGGTTTACTCCTGGCTTACTCGCGGTAAGGCGTTGGACTCTCACGGGTTGTGACGTAGCTGGACGTAGAATGTACTGTCCAAAGTCTCTACGTTCACTGCAGGGCGATAGAACGACTAATCGTTAAAACGTCCTGTGGTGACGGGCTCGCCCGTTGTAGTTGACACCGCAAGATGTAGAAGAAGACACCCGATTGTTCGTAGTCGCAGACCAGACAGTTAAAAATGTCCAAAATATTCGGGGAGGCTTCTTCTGCGTCCCATTTAATAATATATTACGATTTTATGAAGGAAATTTCATTAATGCTGCTGTCACTTCAAATTTTGAATTTAGAATATTTTAATTTACAATAGTATTTGCGTTCATCTCACGAGATAAAGAATGGCAATAGTCGTTATAACTCCTTTGGGTGGCGGATTCGCCCGCAGAAATTGGCTCACCTTATAACAGAAATTTACAAAAGAGAAACCAAAAAAACTTTATTGGGGACCACAACGTTTTAATGCCGAGGCGTGGAAACTAAATTTGGAAATATAAAAAAAGAAACAACAATTTTTTTTTACCTAAAATTCAAAACAAAAGACTTAGGTGTAGATATCAAAAACTTCTTTCTACTCGTCTAGAATCAAGGCAGATTTCCCTAAATAAAAGAAACACAACTTAGTGCAGAATTAATGAATATAATATAGGAAATTTTCCGTTTATAAAATAAGAATATTGTTAATAGTTTCTCAGAAGATTTTTTAAACCCCCACACAATAGGTACTTCAAGACCGATTCGCCTTAAATCTGGGTTATTCTTCCAGGAAAATTAGTAGTCTGGCCAGAGTATACAAATATATACGAGAATACACAATGAAATAAAATAAAAAAATCCATACGGCAAATGCGGTTTACATTAAAACCGATAAACGGAGGCGGTGAAATTTAATGAAGGTAATGACAAATCAACACATCGGCTCTGATAGTTCTACTGCTGCGACTGAAGTCGAAGTTTGTTTTTGTAAATTTAAAATTTATAAAGAATACCCGAAACTTGGCTGTAAAACCCTTCTTATCGCGGGGTAAAAATTTAGTCGTCAATTCTGCCCGGGACAGTTTTGCGCGTGAAGTCGATGGCCTTGAGCAAAACGACCATAACTTTTAAACTACTATACGGATCGTAAAAATAATAACTGTAAAATGATCGCATTGAAATTTGAAATATAAAATATTCTAACCTTATCTCGTCAAATAATTAAGATAATAATGAATAAATATTTTAAAAGTTGGCATTTTACGCAGCGCGGGGCGCCCTAACCAATATTGGTTAGATACAATTTTAGCATTTGTAAGCATCTCACCAAAAATGGTTAACTCAGTTTTAAACGATAATTCGCACTATATGTTTATAAAATAACTGGTCCTCAAACGGCCCTAATGGGAGACCTTTTTAAAATAGTTTTCCTCTGGCTCCTTCTTCACAAAAAACGCCACATCCCCTCCGCCATCTTAGAAGAAAGTACATGACCAATGGCCTTGCCGATACAAAAACATATTAAAGTATTTTAAGGAAGGAAATAAATTATGATAATTATTTTATCGTATATAGGTATTTCTTAATTATTTATTTTAATAAAACTTTTTTCTCGGTGACTATTTTATATTATAAAAAAATGCAAGTTTTATTTATATGTGATATTCGGATTATATTCGTTTTTTATTACTTTTTATATATTTGTTTCTGCTTTAAACAAACATGTATAATATTTCGCGCCTTATTTTGCCTACGTTTAAAATGCCTGCCCAGGAAAAAGTTCTTACTTAGTTAGGCGGCATGGGACTATCATCACATACACTGAGAGAAATATCCTGACTTACCTTCTGATTTTGTCCTTCCAAAAGCGTTTCCTTTCAAAAAGAAGGACTTTTCCTTCCTTGTTTACCGTCCGAATCGGAAAACTGCAAAATTCCTTCCAATATTTGGAAGGAATATTTTTTTTCCATCTAATAGAGAATGAAATAAGGGAAGGAAATTATTTGGAAGGATTATACCAAGTAGGAATCACCTTCTAGTAAAATATTCCCACCAAAATAGGACGGAACAATATTTTTCCTTCCACATTAATCCTTTTAAAACGGTAAGAAATTTTTAGTGGGATAAATAACACCACTTTTCCATCTAAAATGGAAGAATTCGCTGATTATAACCTTCCATATTAGAGGTATTTTATTTGGACGGAATATCGCGATGAAAATCCTTTCAAATTAGATGATAATATCCTTCCAAATTGATTGTAACTGCTTGGTAAGAAAATTTAAAACGGATTAACCTTCCGTTTGTGAAATTTTTATCCAATACAGAAGAATATGTGTCTTCAAAATCAGCGGGAAATAATTGGTAGGTAAAATGTAACCGATTAACGTCCAAAAGTGTAAAAGTACACCCAATTCAGAAGTTACTTACCTTCTAAACCAGTAGATAATATCACCGGGAGAATATTCCTACTAAATAGTGGCGGAACAAAATTATACTCCTTCTAAGTTAGTACCGTTTAATTTGTCCGGTTCTCGAAATGGTCGGAAATTTTAGAAGGGATTATCTGTATCCTTTTAAGCCAGTGGGAAATATCAGTGATAAAAAGCGTTCCCACCAAAAAGGTCGGAACACTATTTTTCCATCTACATTTTAACCTTTTAAAACATTGAGAATTTTTCAGCAAAAAAAATAACATCCCGATTCCATCTAAACTGGAGGATTTAGCTGATGGTAACCTTCCAAATTAGAGGTGGATGGAATACCGTGACGAGAATTCTTTCAAATTAGACCATAATATCCTTCCAAATTGATTGTTGCCGTTTGTTAGGAAAATTTAAATCGGATTAACCTTTCGTTTGTGAAATTTTCATCAAATATAGAAGAATATGTACCTTCAAAATCAGCGGGAAATAATTGATAGGTAAAATGTAACCGATTACCGTCCAAAAGTGATAAAAGTGCGCCCAATTCAGGAGTTACTTACCTTCTAAACCAGTACCTTCATCGGGAGAATATTCCAACTACATAGTGACGGAATAAAATTATACTCCTTCTAAGTTAGTGCTGTTTAATTTGTCCGGTTCTCGAAATGGTCGGAAATTTTAGAAGGAATAATCTGTATACTATTAAGCCATGGTTGGATATATATCAGTGATAAAAAACGTTCCCACTAAAAATGGTCGGAACAATATTTGTCCATCTACATTTAACCTTTTAAAACAGTGAGAAATTTTCAGCAAAAAAAAATAACATTCCGATTCCATCTAACCTGGACGAATTAGCTGATGGTAATTCTCCAAATTAGAGGTGGACAGACTATCGTGACGAGAATCCTTTCAAATTAAACGATAATATCCTTCCAAATTCATTGTTGCCGTTTTTTAGGAAAATTTAAAACGGATTAACCTTCCGTTTGTGAAATTTTCATCCAATATAGAAGAATATGTACCTTTAAAATCAGCGGGAAATAATTAGTAGGCAAAATGTGACTGATTACCACCCAACGGTAATAAAACTTCACCCATTTCAGAAGGTACTTACTTACCTTCTAAACCAGTAGTGAATATAATCAGAAGAATACTCCTACTAAAGAGTGACGGAACAATTATACCCTTCTAAGTTATTATCGTTTAATTTAGCAGGTTCTTGATTTGGCCGGAAATTTTAGAAGGAATAATCTGTGTCCTATTAAGTCAGGGAGAAATATTCAGTAACAATAGATGATCCTACTAAAATAGAACTGAATAATATACTTTCTTTTGTATTTTATCCAATTAAAACAATAACAAATTTTCAGTGTGAAGAATAAAACCCTTTTCCATCTAAAATGGAAGAATTGGCTGACGATAACCGTCCAAAATAAGATATTTTATTTGGAAAATCTTTTTAAATTCGATGATAATATCATTGCGAATTAAAATCTTAGGTATAAGTTAATTTTTAAAATCACGAACTTCTTCCTTATTAAGGACAAATTCTGCGGCTTCTTGGTCCACGATGTTTTGGCCTCTGTGAGTCCACGTCTGATTCGTATTCTTGCAAAATATTTTGAATAGCTTTAACACCATAATTTCTGACTTTCCTATGCCCCATGTTCTTGAACTTCTTTTTTGAAAACTCTGAAATAGCTATGTGCTTAAGGAAGATACCTTTAGTTACAGTATTTTTTTCCGTTGGCTAACACTATCTGTTATTTCACTACGGTTCAAATATTGCCAAAAATATAATTGTCAAAGTTTACATATACATCACCTTAACGGTGTGTGTGCTACAATTGCGTTCTGAAGTATTCCCGAAATATTCTGAATAATTTCTTCATGTCAGGGGTGTACGCGTGGTCTTCATGGGCTGCCTTGATTGGGTTATGTAAAACGCTTGATTGGGTTATGTAAAGTAGCCATAGCAAAACGTTCAAAAAAGTAATCTGTAAAGTAATGAAGATAATACTCAGGGAGATATAATACTCAGAGATCACTGTCAACCTTCCGAGTTCCGAGAACTAACTTAAATCCCTTTAGTGCAGGCTACCGGATAGGAGCTGACCCGTGAGTTAGGCCGACCTAAGATCACATAAGCAGGCCATCAAGCGCCAAGTTGTTCGGATCCACTAGAATCCAAAACCGGACAGACAGACAGACTTTCGCTAGTTGTAGGTACATACCTTTTGTAAGTACATAAACGCTCGAAAACATTACCCTATCTTTTTACTTTTCCTACCGATTCGTCAATCTGATGGAATTACCCGTTTTTCCTTCTAAATATGCCTGGCTGGCAAAGAGAGGCCTAGAGATGTACCACCTATTTTTTACTTTTCCTACCGATTCCTCAATCCGAGGGAATTACCCGTTTATCCTACTAAATTTGACTGCGGGGCAGATACAGGCTTAGAGATGTACCGTCTGACACATTAATATCGAACGATCCCAAAACATCGACTCGAAATGGGTTCTTACTTTTCAGTATACAGGATGTTAGAAACGACCAGGCGTATTTTTAAGGGGTGATTCTGTACATCAAACTAAACAAGATTTTTTTTTTTTTTCATTTTGACTTTTTTATGAAAAAACATTTTTTTGGGTTTAAAAAGATTCTTTTGTATAAGAAATTATTCTACGTGATAAACGGAGTGGAGAATCATCTACAACTTTTTTTGATATTGATTTGGATTTTGATATTGATATTGACATGATATTTTTTGATGGTGTTTGTTAATGGGAAAAACAAACCTGAATATACAAAAGTTAAATAAAAAAATATTTTCCTATGCAACCAAGGCTTGAATCAAAAAAAGTTGTAGATGTTTTTCAACTTTAATGTTCACTAGAAACCTATCTATCGGGCCTAGCTCAGTCTTTGATTTCTAGCGTTCTGGCTACACGTATCGTGTGTTCTCCTGAAAAGTTATTTAGCAACGATTACCTAGACCGTTATGGCACCTGCACATAAAAAAATAGCCCTAGCCGCGTACTTTGACTTCTATAGTTCTGGTTACACGTTTCGCGTGTGCTCCGTCAAAGTAAGTTTGCCACGAGTAACTAGACCGTTATGGCACCTGCACTATCCAAACATCAAAAATAGGCCTTGCCGGGACTATTGTGGTCGCTACCATGAAAATTAAAAAAAGAAGAGGAAGATGCGAGTAAGGCACTACTTGATATTATGGGAAAAGTTGTATAATAAGTTGTCAAATATTAAGTCAACTGAAGCCATCAGATTTGTGAAATTACCGGCTACACAATTTGAAGAAATTTTAAGATTAGTAACTGCTTTTATAAAAAAAAAAGACACTATTCTATCACAAAGTGTCACTGCAAAGAAAGGATTGGTAGTTACTTTAAGATTTCAGTTCCTTGATATTATATTATATATAACATAGAGATTGTAAGATACGGCGTGGACCTACAATCTCTACATAAGGTTTAACAACAACTCTTGTCCTTATATTTTCAGGGGAGCTTCTGTCTATCAAACAAAATGTAAAAATCGTTTTTTATTGTAGTTTTTTTTAATGAAAAAACATTTTTTTGAATGTTAGGAGATTGTATTGTACAGTAGAATATTATACATAAAAAATAACTTAAATTCATCAACAACTTTTTTGATTTAGACCTATGTTACTGAGAAAAAAAAGCTGAATATTCGAATGTTGAATATAAAAAAATATTTTACAAGGTAACCAAGACTTAAATCCAAAAAAGTTGTAAATGATTTTCCACTCAGTTTTTAATGTGAAATATTCTACTGTACAATAAAATTTCCTAATATACAAAAACATGTTTTTTTCAGAAAAAAGCCAAAATTAAAAAAAAAGCATTTTCCTTGTTTAATTTGATGTACAGAAGCTCCCCTGAAAATAATAAGGATAAGTTTTGTTAGGCCTAATATACATAGGTATTATTGTAAATAAACTGTGTAATGTTTTATGTGTTCAATAAATAAATATGAATTAAACTGAGTTTGTCTATTCTGAAATCGTGCAGTATAGTTATTTAAACTATATATTTATAATTTATTATTAACGTATAACGCGTAAAATTAAATTAACAGTAGGGAATTTTGCTCTTTATACATAAAAAAATCAAAACGAGTTTTATATGGCCACTTTATATTTTAAAAAAAATAAAATGTTGTTATATCCTAACAGACAAGCCACATATCCTGCAATAAAAAGGACTCAAGCCTCTAAAATGTCTATTTATCTATTTTGGTGTAGATTCATCACTTTTACTTGAACTAGTGGAGAATTTTCCCTATCGTTTACTGAATCGTCAGAGCCAATATCCGAACCTGAACCATACCGTCTATTTCGTTATAAGTCACCTGTTTTCGCTTTAATGATATTCGATCACCTGTCGCCATGTTGACTGTTGTGGCTTATGATATTCTTGTTTTTTAAAAAATCCACTGGTTTGCAAGCCAGCAACAAGTTATTTATAGCTTGGTGAGGACATCTGTCGCGCAATAGCCGTACAACGGGGATATTGGTTTGAAACCTTCTTTACAGATGCCATTTCACTAAAATCGTGAAAATTCAAAAATTGTGTAGATCCGTTATTGCCCCGACCTCTTCAATTATTTGTGGTGACGATGAAACATGCAAGGTTTCCTAGGTGTGATACAAATAAGCTGGACGCTGTACACTCACTAAATAAAATATCCGCCCTATCATACCTATTTAATAGACTTTAGTAAATACTGTCGATACTTTATATTGACATCATTTATAATCACAATTATATATATTTTTTAAAATTAAAATTCAAATTTGTATATCAAAACTATATAGTTTATTTTATTTACAAAGCCGTCCTAATTAGGCCCCGCCTATACTACGGTAGGCTAATTGTAAATGTATTTAGTGTAGATTACTTGTTTTACGGCATGATTTTTTTATATACATAGTGTCTAATGAATAAGAGTAATATATTTTATTTAGTAAATCATGTGTAGGTACATAATAATATAACAGTATGTGATAAAATAATATTTAAATATACATACATATAATAGATAATATATACATATATATATAGATATACACATATACATACACATATACATACATATACGCATATACTTTATAGATAGATATTTAATATAGATAGATATTTAAAATGGAACTTCGTCATTTATTTTATTATATATCTTATTAGTGTCTCCGTTTCTTGTCGACCCATAGTCAAAAGTGACTTTGTTGGGTTGTATAATACATAGGTTAATAGACTTATCGATCATCCGAGTAATCGATTTACGTCCCGACTGCCGTGACGCTATCCGGCGACCGGCCAGCTTCGCAAATCAGTACATTGATGTAGTTAGGAGTGATTGCAATAAGCGCGCGCATAACGGTCAACGGTCAAAAAGTAATGTTTATTCGGAAAAGACAGGTTCTTACTCGATTGTGAAAAGTGCATTTACACAAAATCTAGCGCATCGGAGGCAATACAAGGCCACTCAAATTTAAATGGACGTTCAGGGACGGCTTCCAGGCATTGAAGTAAATATAATAATTATTATTATTATGTTATATAAAATAGTAACGTTGTCGGTGTCTCTCTCAATTTTGCAGCAATTTAATATATGCAGTATAGGAACCTCTCCTAGATTGTTGATTTTTTAAAGTCACCCGTATATATTTAATACGCTGATTTCGAATCTGCAATAATATTTATTCGGATTCAATAAATAAGCGAGATATAGGCACTTCTAAAGTGTTAAAATCATACATATTGGTAGGTTGTTAGTTTTTATCCTAATACCTATATGGCGGAAGCGATTAGATTAGTTGTTTTAAAAAAGAATAAATTTTATTTTTGGTATTATTCTAGTTTAGGTACCTCTTCTAGTTTGTTGATTTTTCAATATCACCTGACTATATTCACCACGCTGATTCCTAAATATATATATTTTTGAAATTAGTTTTTATGTTTTAACTTAACCTACTGTCATTTAGGTGTTGATGAATTGTTTAAAAAAAAACTAACTTAAACTACCGAAATGTAGGTGTTTGACACTTCCTTAAATGCCTATATCTCGCTTATTTATTTAGTCCGAATAAATATTATTGCAGATTCGGAATTAACGTGGTGAATATAGTCGGGTGACGTTAAAAAATCAACAATGTAGAACTTGTTCCTATACTGCATATATACCAATACCTTTTTATTATTAGGCATTATTTGACTGGAGAAATCCGACCAAATCTGGGAGTTAGGGGGTGAGGCTAGCCCGCCGTGCAGCTTGCTGCCCGGTCTCTCACTCTAACGGGCCGTGGCGTAGTTTGATAGCGGGTATGCATCGTCAAAATTCTGTACATTTCACTCTGGGGCGATTAGCGATAAAGTTCGTTGAAACGCCGTGGGGTGATAGGCTTGCCCATGTATAGTTCTCAGGACTATCGTAACTGAGCTCAGTGGCGTACAGCGCCAAAATGTCGTAATCAAAAAATAGCCGCCTGTCCTGTGGTAATAATACAGGTCATGATTTATTTATAATGTTCTTTTTAATGTCATTTCAGAAAATGGTTATTCTAATGTAGACGACCTGAAGGGCATCACTGGCTTTGAGCTAAAAACTGTTATACCGAACGTATTGCATAGAAAAAAAATCTCAAAAGCATTAATTCCCTGGCTAATCTTACATCACCAAGAAATCGACGAAGAAATGCCACTGACTGCGGGTCTTCATCCTTCTCAAATCAGCTCAATAATAATCCCAGGAAAGATTTTATACTTAAGTGTTGTAGTTTTTGGATTAATATATATTTCATGATGAATATATTAACAGTTGTTTCATTTTGTTTTAATCCCAATGTATGTTTAATATGATATGTAGAAACTCATCAAGAGAACAGTAATATTGTGTAAGTATTTGGTGGGTTGCAGAATACGTTTAGTGGGTACTTTCATAACTCTTTCCTTATTTATTTGCAGGAAGGACATTCGAGTGAGTTTCTCCCTTGGAATATCTAAATTATCATCTTGTAACTGAAAAAAATGGAAGGTAATAGTTTCTCTCATATTTACTTTCATTTTTAGGTGGTAATTTCAAAAGTATTTGGAAGGGCCGACCCGTCGAATTATACATGCACATTGCACCTGCAACAGAGAGGAAAACCGAAGGGTAATAAATTTCCTGCGGTAGTTACTTTCTGAGGTGGTAATTCTAAATATTTGAAAGGCTTGTCCATTCGAACAGTTATTCATTGCAGTTGAAGGTTAGAATCAGGAATATTTTTGTTGCAAATGAATAATTCTGATGTTCACATGGATTACCTTCAAAATATTTAGGCTTATGGCCAACAATAGAACGTAATTACAGCAGGAATACCTTCCGTTTTTTCTTTCTGTATCAGATGGCGAATCCGGATTTTCTGATAAACAAATCCTCCCAAATATATGAAATTACTACCTACAATAGAAGGTAATTATGGCAGCAAAAACTTACCGTCTGCTTTTTCCTTTCTGCCGCGAGAGAATAATTAAGATATTCGAAAGGAGTTATCACCTACAACAGGATGTAAAAACGGGAGAAAATTTTTTCCTACTGGAATTACCTTCTGCTTAGAAGGAATATCCTCGAATCGCCTTCCTAAATTGGGAGGAAAAGGCACAGATTTTCCTTCTGATACTAGGTGGGTATCAGAAGGAAATTCTGTATATATTGGAAGGTAAAACTAAAACAGTCAACTGAAATGGAAGACTATTCCTACTAAATGCACCTTCTCTTACGGTAGGAAATTTTAAAATTTAGACGGAAAATATGCGATTAACCTTCGCATTTAGAAGGCAGAACTAGGTAGGTATCAGAAGGAAATTCTGTATAAATTGGAAGGTAAAACTAAAACAGTCAACTGAAATGGAAGACTATTCCTACTATATGCACCTTCTCTTACGGTAGGATATTTTAAATTTTAGAAGGAAAATATGCGATTAACCTTCGTATTTAGAAGGCAGAATATTACACATTCCGTCCATATTAGAAGGTTTTTTTGGGATTTGGGAATATTAACCTTCCGCAACAAAAGGTCCTAAAATGCTTCGGACGGAATATCCACCTATAAACAGAAGGTCCATGTTCAAATATTCCATAATTGCCTTCCATTTAGATAGGAATTAGAAGTAAAAGTGGTAGGAAAATGCAATTCCATCCAAATATATCATCTTTGTTGGTAGGATTTTTTGGAGGGTAATTTGCCAAATAAGAAGGAATTAGAGGATATTACTTCTGCAAATTTTCCTTCCTTTTTGACAGTTCAGAAGGAAATATGGAAAGCAAAGTTACCTTCCGAATTTTACCTTCCTTTTTGACTCAGAAGGATATTGAGGAAGGAAATAATTTTGATAGGAAATAGGAAATCGGAAGATTAATTTGTATACGTATAACCTTTCGAAATGGAAGGTAAAGTTGGACGGAAAATATTTGGAAGGTAATTTTGGATGGAAAAAAAAGTTCAAAATATCCATTTAAATTAGATGGAAATTTTCCTTCTGAGTCAAAAGGGACGTATCTATCTTCCAATTTCAGAAGATTATTTCTCTCAGTGTATAAGCGTGACATAACTTGGTGTGGGTTTATACATTTTAAGTTAAATTGTAATCCCTGTTTTATTGTAGACATTAATTATGATTTGTGTTACGCTTGTTGCATTATATGTGCATTATATTACATAAAATAAATAAATATCTCTATTTGCTCATCTTGAAAGATCCAAATTGACATTTCATTTATATTAGATAGCTGATTTATGGAAAAATATAATAGTAAAACCAATAACAGAAGAATAATGCGGGTTTGTACAATTATGTAGCATTTGGAATTATTAAATCGGTCACAATACAAAATAATACAAGCATTACAAGCAATATTAATTATTATACTGCAAAACAACAAAATCTAATTAATCTCACAAAATAATATAAATATAAACACACGTAAGAAAAATTGAGAAAAATACCATTAATAGATCATAACAAACAATTCAAAAAGTTTTATATTCATAAAAAAAAACATATTTCCTGTTATTAAATTAAAAAGAAATTATACGCACGCTCTTACTTTAAAGACCGGAATTATTTCAGGGAGATTAACTGTACTATATGACACTGGACAAGATTATTAGAAAAACAAATATGAGGTTTTATTTACAGAACAATCTTTACCAAAATTTAAGTTGAAAATAGTCGAAAACGTTTTTTTTTGTATAGGCTCTCATTATAGAATAACTTTATTATGCTATAAAAACATAACTTAATGAGTATTACACTGCTTTTATAAACAAGACAATTTATGCCCAAATGGCGAACTTATAAAAAAAAGGGTGGACTTATAAAATAAAATATTTCCTAATTTTCCCATTACAATACACAAAGAAGTAGTAAAGTTAAATTTAAAATAAGCTTATACAAGTATATGTCAATAACTTATGCTAAGGTTGCCCAGCGAAGGATAAAGGAGTGGACAAGGTAGGGTATTTGGTTAGTGGCTGTGTAAAAATAAATGTTTCTTCAACAACTTTTTGAAAGTATGCAGCGAAGGTGCATGCCAAATATTTGATATTCGGTTTTTTTTTCAGTAACGATGGCATTAATTAAAACAAGATTGTAATACATTATTTTCAAAACAGTTTTTTTCATAAAGTAACCTCTTGCTAAAAAGAAATATACAATAAAATACATATCCCAATAATTTATTTTGTCCATTTTATTATTGCCATGTAAAGATTCACCCCCTGAAGAGATGTTGATTTTTAATATTTTACCCAGTATATTTTCTAATTTCTGCGTAGATTACAGATGCTATTTCAAAAATTAAAAAATTCTGACACGCAATCAATTAAAATTGTGATATTTATCTGCCTAATTACCTTTGGAGGTTAATTATGGAGGTTGTAAATAGAGTATTACTAAATATATAAACCTTTAATTTTCTAAAGACTATCAAAATTTTATTAAAATTATTTTTAAAAATATTAAATTTTCGAGATTCAAGAAACATATTAACGCAAAGCATATTTCACAAAAAAACAAATAGAAGTATAGTATAGTGTTAGGTGCAATTCTAACAATCGTCGTTCGAGATTGTACAAGTAACAATGTGGAATTTTGAAGTGTAATTAAGAATATCATCAAAGATATATTTAAAAATTTGCAGAACTTGACATTTGTTTATCAACAATAATATATGAAATTATAGAACCGAAAAATGGCATCAAGAATTTGTAATCTATCGAGAATATGAAGTACATCGATTCAGGAGAGCAACGAATAGCGTAGGAGCAGAAACGCCGACACGCTTCTTTAGTGTCTGTTTCTGAAATTGAATTATGATGAAAATATCAGTTATCGGTAAAATAATGTAAATAAATAAATAACGACATACCTATTCCATTACTGAATAACGCTTTGCATAAAGTTGTAATAACATCATTGTTTAAAGAATTATATCGGTGAATCACTCCACAGAATCGAACCAAAAGAGAAATAATATAAATTTCCCAAATAATTAACACTAATGTCACGTTTACAAACTGAAATATTAAAAAAAATTATTATTGTTGTCGTAATTACCCAAGTTATGATATAGACACTGCTAACAATCACAATGCCTAAAAACGGAAGAGCTATTTTATTACTTACTTCATCATTATCAGAGATGCTTATTGTGATCACTAAAAGGCTTAAAAAATTATAAAAGATATGGATTATGCTCAATAAAGTGTAGATATTTTTCAAAGTCGCTGCGATAATCAAAGTTTCCATAAATGCATCCAACAAATTATTTATACTTTTTACACAGTGAATATTAACTTCCAGTGTTCTCAAATTTTGGGATTTTTTTTCTTTAAATTTTGAGAAAAAAATGTCGAGAAGATGAGCGTAGCGATACTTTCGTTCTTTCAGATATTCAACCCTTAGATTTTCATGACCGCTAATTTGATTAGTCAAAATATTAAACAATTCACCACTTATGGCGTCGATTCTAACGCATAAATCATCTACGTCAGATTGAAATTGCAGTTGAGATATCGCATAAAGAAGAGTTAATAGATGAACGTAGCGGAATTCGATATACTGGACATCAAATAACCAGGTCAGTTCAATGAGTAATCCATAGAACAATAGTTGACAAGTATACTGTAATTTAAATTTCTTGCTAATAGTTAAATGCAACTTCAAATCTAGCTGTTCATATACGTTCTGTACAATTTCGTACCGATCGCAAATTCCGATCACTGTCATAAATTTTTCAAAATTCACATACACAACTATAGTTGTTGTGTGTAATAAAACAAGAATTTGATGCGCGTTTGGTATACCAGCAGAAGACAAATCTTTTACGATAAATTGTATAACCCACCAGCCAGTGTAAAAATTTAATATTATAATTACGGAATAATAAAAACGAAAGTAGGGCGACAGCGGCTTGATTTTTGTTCCGCTTAATTGGTACTTAGCTAAACCCAAAACTATCGCAGTTATATTGACAATATTTCCAAAATATTTTAATATATCTATTCTTTTTTGACTACAGTAGGTTTTATTATAGAGCATATCGGGATATGAAATTTCCACCTCTAATATTATATTATAATATAATTTCGATGTGTATTAATAGCGACTTGATACAATAATGACAAGGTTGTACGTAATATATTGTGGATTGAACCTAAATACTTAGAATTTAATATCATTAGGTAATGCTGACCCAATAAAGAATATTAACTCACCATCGTTGCATTAGCTTTATTAGAATTTTAGCCAATTTTCATCCAGTAGATTATTTTAAAATAATTAATAATACATAAAGAGACGTATAATATTTGGATCATGCCCTATAACCTATGGATATATTTCAATAAAATCGCAGTATTTTAAGTTTGCATTAACCAATACGGCATATTATCATATAAGCAACTTTTATTAAAAAAAAAAATTAAAAAAGGATTTTTTTTATATATAAAAATTTGAAGAAGTTGACTGATAAATAAAGGTTTGAGAGCTTTTGAACGCGCTGCGCCATCTAGCTGCAGGTAATATAGCGCATATAAACAATATTAGTGGCATTTTACCTACCGCTGAATAGCGCTTCGTGATCACAGCTTTACATACCTATTAGTAAATAGAACTTTTAAAAAATCAAATTTAAAAACATTTTTTTTGTTTTTCAGTTTTTTTCAAAAGTTGCTTACTTTGTTGTTTTGAGTAGCCCTCTATAAAAAATGCCCGTGCAGTAAATACACCCCATATATTAATTTCCGTTTTCAATTTCGGAATAGTTTATATTCAGACAAATGAATTCTTGTCGAAAATGCAGGCCCTCTAGCCCTGAGGAGCTTTTAGAAGAAAGTGATCAACTGAACATTGAAAATTATAAAGGTTTAGGTTGCTAAACTAAACGCAATCGTAAACTACTACATAATAAACTGAATCGCTGCTGAATACAAGGCGTCTACTATATTTTATTACAAATCTGAAAATGAATGACCGAAATACGGTAGAACAATATGCAATGACATAGACTTATCGACTTGCCACATCTCCTACTGAAGAAGATCGTATAAACATTATTTGTGAATAAAGAAGCCTAACCCCATGTATTTATACTGTGCAATGATTATTCAAATTTATGCTTTATCTGGAGAGACTATTCACTCATTTTAAAACTGTAGTTTTGAAATGAGTGAATAGTCTCTCATTTTAAAATTCACAAGTAGATGTTATAACGGCTATAGCGTTACTGGGTACTTAGAAATGTACATAGTTAAATATCAAATAGTAATTATTAAGACGCGCGTGAATCTTCTTTAAGATATCATTCAAACATTGTCGTACTCAGTGATGCATTGAATGGACATCACTATTTTCGAGTGCGAAGATAGTTTTGAAAAGAGATTACCACAAGTTTTTTTTTTGGCGCGCGGAAACCGAGGAAGATACTCAGTTGGACCAGTCGGGCCCGCCCCCACTAATCACTTAGCGCACTGCCATCATACATAGAAGTCAATAACACAAATTATTTTTTTGAGTTTTGAAATTTATAAATCGAGTCAGTGGGAAACACAGGGCAGGCTTTCCGATGAAATCCTCTCCCGACAAGGCAAGTCATTTATTCACTGTAGGTAGGTACCTAACTACCCACAAATTTTTCAGTCTTTATTTTTTTTACAAAGGTTATCTATATAAACCAAAAATAATATTTATTTATTTATTTATTTAATTTTATAGCAAAATTACATATAGTAAATATATAATACTAGTATTTTAAAAACATATACAAACCAAACAACTTTACTATCCTATGAATAGTTTGCAGTGCTTGCATTACAAATTAACAGAAATAATATGAACACGTTGATAGCAGAAAAAATATAATAAAAATAATAATAATATAAGGGTAAGAAAAGTAATAATTAAATAAGTTGGGTTATTGGATAGAGCAAAATAGAAGTATGAGTAATTGGATAATAATATTTATTATACATAATATGATATAATACATTAGTATGTTATAATATAGTAATCATATAATACAGTACATTAGGATGGCAGTTAGTGAAATCTTAAGAAGTAGGAGATAGGCTAGGTATGATCGAGTCTTTTATTAAATTAATGGAATCATAAAGTATATCTAATCCTTTACGCGATTTATCAATAACACGACACATTCTGGTAAGAGGTCTATTCGACCCGATGTTGTTATTGCAAGCGACAACCGAAAATGTTTGAGAGCTCCTCGTTAGTCGCGGTGGCACACGAAATTGAACTTTTTCTAGACTAGCTGGGCTGTATAGTCGATTGTGCAAAAGCTTATGAAGACAAGTTATATCAGTTATAGTCCTACGTGTTTTTAAGTCTATTAGGTTGAAGTGAGAAAGCGGCTCAACATAACCTTTCAGAGCTTTTGAGCTGCATATCATTGCGCGTGCACCACAAGCTCAATGTATTCAGGCTAATTGGAATTTTTTCGCTGTCTGAAGGACAGGAGATTCGACTAAAAATTTTGAGGTCATCCGCATAAAACAATTGTGGGCACTCTAATTCATCGCAAAGGTCTTTTATATAAAAGATAAAAAGCAATGGTCCCAAATTTGAACCTTGCGGTACACCAGAAGTTATTGCAGCCGGGGAAGATTTAAAACCATTAACAGTAACGAGTTGGCATCGATTAGACATATATGATTCCAGCCATCTTAGTAAATTGTCATTTATTCCGAAAGTCTCAAGTTTTGCTATTAGTATTTTGTGATTTACGTTGTCGAACGCTTTACAAAAATCTGTATACACAGCATCAACTTGTGTACGACTGTCGAGTGATGAGCATATATAGTCGCTGTATTCCAAGAGGTTTGAAATCACGGACCTATTGTTCATGAAGCCATGCTGGGTCTGACTGAGAGACAGTTTCATGTGATTATAGAGATGATCGCGTACGAGGGATTCAAATATTTTGGAGAAACTTGACAATATGCTTATAGGTCTATAGTTCTTTACTTGACCAGAATCGCCGCCCTTATGAATAGGCACGATGTTGGCAGTTTTCCATTTATCTGGAAATATTCCCTCTTTTAGAGATTTACAAAATATCATGAACAATGGAAATGCTAGCTCATTGGCAAGGTTACGTATGAATATATGCGGTATCATATCTGGTCCTGCGCCTTTGTTAATGTTCATTTTTTTCAAACGTGACTTTACATCATCCAAGCTGACTGTTATCGTCGGTACTGTAGTTCCATGGTCACGTGGTATAAAATTAACAGTAGATGAGCTTGTGTTTCCAGGATTGAAAACATAGCTGAATTAGAACGAGAAGGATTCACATATATCCTCACCCAGAGTTGCAGTTTAGCTTCCATTATGTATTATTTTAGGGATTGAACTAGAATCCTTTTTGGATTTTACATATGTAAAAAAGTGTTTTATGTGATCGCTAATATTAATGTTCATCTATAAAAGAGATATAAGCATTGTGACACTGTTTTAACATTTTTTTGGATCTCGCCCTAAGAATTGAAAACGACTCATAGTCCCTTTGATTGCTATATTTTTTATATTTACGACGAAATTTTTCCATTTCTTTAAAACATTTTATTAGTGCGCTGCTGAACCATATGGGGTATTTGGTGTTTCTTTTCTTTTTTATTGGTACGTTTGAGTTAATGACTGACCATATGATTTTGTAGAAAACCTCCAGAGAGGAGTTGCAGTCAAGGTTAGTGAAAGTTGCAATCCAATCGACAGATGCTAGGTGATTACTGCAGTTTATAAAGTCCGATCTCGGTAAATCATAATAGACTCTGTCTTCATTCTGTCTAAGACGCTTAGTATATTCAAAAATATTTGCTTCAATCTCCAAGGGAGGATGGTGAGAGTCTATTTTAGTAAGTGGTTCGGAACGGTTAACCATTAAGTGTGATTTTTCTGACAATACGAGATCAAGAATTCGGCCATTAGTGTTTTGAACTACATTAGTATTTATACTTTTTATATATTTGTTTCTGCTTTAAACAAACATGTATAATATTTGGTCTTATTTTGCCTACGTTTAAAATACCTGCCCTGGAAAAAGTTCTTACTTTGTTGGGCGGCATGGGACTATCATCACATATAAGCGTGACATAACTTGGTGTGGGTTTATAAATTTTAAGTTAAATTGTAATCCCTGTTTTATTGTAGACATTAATTATGATTTGTGTTACGCTTGTTGCATTATATGTGCATTATATTACCTAAAATAAATAAATATCTCTATTTTCTCATCTTGAAAGATCCAAATTGACATTTCATTTATATTAGGTAGCTGATTTATGGAAAAATATAATAGTAAAACCAATAACAGAAGAATAATGCGGGTTTGTACAATTATGTAGCATTTGGAATTATTAAATCGGTCACAATACAAAATAATACAAGCATTACAAGCAATATTAATTATTATACTGCAAAACAACAAAATCTAATTAATCTCACAAAATAATAAAAATATAAACACAGGAAAGAAAAATTGAGAAAAATACCATTAATAGATCATAACAAACAATTCAAAAAGTTTTATATTCATAAAAAGAAACATATTTCCTGTTATTAAATTAAAAAGAAATTATACACACGCTCTTACTTTAAAGACCGGAATTATTTCAGGGAGATTAACTGTACTATATGACACTGGACAAGATTATTAGAAAAACAAATATGTGGTTTTATTTACAGAACAATCTTTACCAAAATTTAAGTTGAAAATAGTCGAAAACGTTTTTTTTATATAGGCTCTCATTAAAGAATAACTTTATTGTGCTATAAAAAACATAACTTAATGAGTATTCCACTGCATTTATAAACAAGACAATTTGTGCCCAAATGGCGGACTTATAAAAAAAAAGGGCGGACTTATAAAATAAAATATTTCCTAATTTTCCCATTACAATACACAAAGAAGTAGTAAAGTTAAATTTAAAATAAGCTTATACAAGTATATGTCAGTAACTTATGCTAAGGTTGCCCAGGGAAGGATAAAGGAGTGGACAAGGTAGGGTATTTGGTTAGTGGCTGTGTAAAAATAAATGTTTCTTCAACCACTTTTTGAAAGTATGCAGCGAAGGTGCATGCCAAATATTTGATATTCGGTTTTTTTTTCAGTAACGATGGCATTAATTAAAACAAGATTGTAATACATTATTTTCAAAACAGTTTTTTTCATAAAGTAACCTCTTGCTAAAAAGAAATATACAATAAAATACATATCCCAATAATTTATTTTGTCCATTTTATTATTGCCATGTAAAGATTCACCCCCTGAAGAGATGTTGATTTTTAATATTTTACCCAGTATATTTTCTAATTTCTGCGTAGATTACAGATGCTATTTCAAAAATTAAAAAATTCTGACACGCAATCAATTAAAATTGTGATATTTATCTGCCTAATTACCTTTGGAGGTTAATTATGGAGGTTGTAAATAGAGTATTACTAAATATATAAACCTTTAATTTTCTAAAGACTATCAAAATTTTATTAAAATTATTTTTAAAAATATTAAATTTTCGAGATTCAAGAAACATATTAACGCAAAGCATATTTCACAAAAAAACAAATAGAAGTATAGTATAGTGTTAGGTGCAATTCTAACAATCGTCGTTCGAGATTGTACAAGTAACAATGTGGAATTTTGAAGTGTAATTAAGAATATCATCAAAGATATATTTAAAAATTTGCAGAACTTGACATTTGTTTATCAACAATAATATATGAAATTATAGAACCGAAAAATGGCATCAAGAATTTGTAATCTATCGAGAATATGAAGTACATCGATTCAGGAGAGCAACGAATAGCGTAGGAGCAGAAACGCCGACACGCTTCTTTAGTGTCTGTTTCTGAAATTGAATTATGATGAAAATATCAGTTATCGGTAAAATAATGTAAATAAATAAATAACGACATACCTATTCCATTACTGAATAACGCTTTGCATAAAGTTGTAATAACAACATTGTTTAAAGAATTATATCGGTGAATCACTCCACAGAATCGAACCAAAAGAGAAATAGTATAAATTTCCCAAATAATCTTTACCAAAGTCATGTTTATAAACTGAAATATTAAAAAAATATATTATTGTTGTCGTAGTTACCCAAGTTATGATATAGACACTGCTAACAAGCACGATGCCTGAGAAATGGAAGAGCTATTTTATTACTTACTTTATCATTATTAGAGACGATTATTGCGATCACTAAAAGGCTTAAAAAATTAAAAAAGATATGGATTATGCTCAATAAAGTGTCGTGTATTATAAATAAAGTGTCAAAGTCGCTGCGATAATCAAAGTTTCCATAAATGCATCCAACAAATTATTTATACTTTTTGCATAGTGAATATTAACTTCCAGTGTTCTCAAATTTTGGGATTTTTTTTCTTTAAATTTTGAGAAAAAAATGTCGAGAAGATGAGCGTAGCGATAATTTCGTTCGTTTAGACATTCGACCCTTAGATTTTCATGACAGCTAATTTGACTAGTCAAAATATTAAACAATTCATTATTTATGGCGTCGATTCTAATGCATAAATCATCTACGTCAGATTGAAATTGCAGTTGAGATATCGCATAAAGAAGAGTTATAGATGAACGTAGCGGAATTTGATATTCTGGACATCAAATAACCAGGTCAGTTCAATGACTAATCCATAGAACAATAGTGAACAAGTATACTGTAATTTAAATTTCTTGCTAATAGTTAAATGCAACTTCAAATCTAGCTGTTCATATACATTCTGTACAATTTCGTACCAATCGCAAATTCCGATCACTGTCATCAATTTTTCAAAATTCACATACACAACTATAGTTGTTGTGTGTAATATAATAAGAATTTTATGCGCGTTTGGTATACTACCAGAAGGCAAATCTTTTACAATAAATTGTATAACCCACCAGCCAGTGTAAAAATTTAATATTATAATTACGATATAATAAAAACGAAAGTAGGCCGACAGCGGCTTGATTTTTGTTCCGCTTAATTGGTACTTAGCTAAACCCAAAACAATCGCAGTTATATTCACAATATTTCCAAAATATGTTAATATATCTATTCTTTTTTGACTACAGTAGGTTTTATTATAGAGCATATCGGGCTATGAAATTTCAACCTCTAATATTATATTATAATATAATTTCGATGTGTATTAATAGCGACTTGATACAATAATGACAAGGTTGTACGTAATATATTGTGGATCGAACCTAAATACTTAGAATTTAATATCATTATGTAATGTTGACCCAATAAAGAATATTAACTCACCATCGTTGCATTAGCTTTATTAGAATTTTAGCCAATTTTCATCCAGTAGATTATTTTAAAATAATTAATAATACATAAAGAGACGTATAATATTTGGATCATGCCCTATAACCTATGGATATATTTCAATAAAATCGCAGTATTTTAAGTTTGCATTAACAAATACGGCATATTATCATATAAGCAACTTTTAATAAAAAAAAAATAAAAAAGGATTTTTTTTTTATATATAAAAGTTTGAAGAAGTTGACTGATAAATAAAGGTTTGAGAGCGTTTGAACGCGCTGCGCCATCTAGCTGCAGGTAATATAGCGCATATAAACAATATTAGCGGCATTTTACCTAAACTAAAAGCAATCGTAAACTACTACATAATAAACTAAATCGCTGCTGAATACAAGGCGTCTGCTATATTTTATTACAAATCTGAAATTGAATGACCAACATACGGCAGAACAATATGCAATTACATAGATTTATCGACTTTCCACATCTCCTACTAAAGAAGATCGTATGAACATTATTTGTGAATAAAGAAGCCTAACCCCATGTATTTACACTGTGCAATTATTTTTGAAATTTATACATTATATGGAGAGACTATTCACTCATTTTAAGACTGTACATAGCAATCGAATTTCATTCACAAGTAGATGTTGTAATGGCTATAGCGTTACTGGATACTTAGAAATGTACATAGTTAAATATCAAATAAGACGCGCGTGAATCTCCGTCAAGATTTCATTCAAAAATTGTCGTACTCAAGTGATACATTGCATGGACTTCACTATTTTCGAGTGTGAAAAGAGATTACCATAGGTAAGAGTTTTTTTTGGCGCGCGGACACCAAGGAAGACGGTCATTTGGACCAGCCGGGCCCGCCTTCACCGCTCTCGGTTGAGACGAGACGAAATCTAATTACTTAGCGCCCGGCCATCATACATAGAGTCAATAACACATAAAGTATTATTTTGAGTTTTGGAATTAATAACTCGAGTCATTGGGAAGCACAGGGCAGGCGTTCCGGTGAAATACTCTCCCGACAAGGCAAGTCATTTATTCACCTTACGTACCTAACTACCCACAAATTTTTCAGTCTTTATTTTTTTTACAATAGTCCAGCTGTTATTCATGTAGCAGTACATATAGAAAATGAACAACGCGTTTATTTCACAGCTGCAACAAATAGTCCTAAATTCACCGGCTACAACGTTAACTGCCTAATGTAAACGAGACAAGCAAGTCAACGTACAAATTTGCGTATTCAAAGAAACTACGATAGGCAAACTGCACACCGTGCATCCTAATCAAGATGAATGCTTCTTTCTCCGCATTCTGTTAGTAAATGTGCCCGGTCCAACGTCTTTCTATCATAAACAGGATAGAAAACGAATTTACCGCCTGAAATTTGTAGCACCCGACGTTTCGGTGACGTTGTAGCCGCCGTTGTCCAGGGTAGACTGAAGAGCTGTCAATCCGTTGTTTTGCGGGTAGGCCGCATACCGCTTCCGCCACTGCGTAGGTTATAAAGGTGGTGGGGGGCCGGGCTCGGACCGCGGGAATTTTGAAAATCCCTCTTGCACACAACACTCACTGTATCCTGTTTACGTCTTTGCGTTCGGCGTTCGGCGGCGGGAACATTTTAAGAAGAGGGTTCCACGTAAAAGAGAGTTTGTAACCGTCGTCTCTATTGAAGTTCGGGGTTCTTCTTATTTTAATGGCTTCCCGGATCATGCGAGGAAAGTAGAATTGTTCTTTGGATAGCACTATGGGATTTTGAAACTGCATCCAGTGGTTACTTCCGCTATCCAATATATGTTCGCAGATCGCCGATTTTTCTCGCTGAACCTTTCTAACAGCTTTGATGTGTTCTGTCAGTCGCGTGGCTATGGGCCGTTTCGTTTGTCCAACGTAGGCTAGACCACAACTCCATTCGACTTTATACACACCCGGGGTTTGCAGTGGTATTACATCCTTTACAGGCCTCAAAAATCGAGCTATATTTTGGGTCGGTTTGAAGATCGTTTTTACATCGAATCTGTTTAGCATCTTACTTATTCGATCTGTCACGCCCTTGACGTATGGTAAGAATGCTCTTGATCTGCTCGGTTTCTGAGTTTCGTCTGTATTAGATCGTGTGCGTGTCTCGTGATATTTTCCGTATCCATTTTTCCTAAGGACAACATTGACATGTTCCATCTCCTTCGGAAAATGCTCAGCGTCGCATAGATCGCGTGCTCGATTCACGAGCGACGTTTGCACTGAACATATGTAGATGGTCGGGATGATGGTGTGAGCTTGCATGCAAATATCTGTCCGTATGTGTGGGCTTCCGATATACCGTATGTCCGAGAGTATTGTCACTTCTCCTCTTCACTTTGACATCCAAAAATGGTAGGGAGCCGTCCTTCTCTACTTCATAGGTGAATCTGATTTTTGGGTGTATGGAGTTTAGATGACCCAGGAATTCTTTCACCGTTTGAATGTAGCCTTTCAGGATGCGGAAGGTATCATCCACGTAGCGAAGCCATAGAATGGACTTAATTTTGGAGGTTTTTATGGCTAATTCCTCAAAATATTCCTTATATAAGTCGCTAACTATCGGCGATACGAGGCATCTCATTGCTACTCCGTCGATTTGTTTGTAACAATCGCCACTCCATAGAAAGTAGCAGGATGTCAGGCAATGTTGAAGCATGTCAGCGTAGCTAATAGGGAAGTCCTCAGACCTTAGTTTATCTCTCACCACTGTAAGACACTCCGAAATGGGCAAATTCGTAAATAAAGATTCAACGTCAAAGCTCACCATTATTTCGTCTTTGGCCAGTTTTTAACCTTTTAATAATGCTTACGAAATGTCGCGAGTCTTTCACGTAACACGTCGTTTTGCCCGTAAGCAGTTGGAGGACACCAGCTAAGTGTTTAGACCGAGGATATGTGGGGCTGTCGATTTGGCTTACAATCGGTCTCAATGGTGCATTATCCTTATGGATTTTAGGTAAGCCATATAATTTCGGTGGCTGTACGTTACGTGGTTTAGTGAGATAAGCTATTTCTGGGAGGGAAGTGGTAGATTTATCAATTAAAGCTCTCGTTTGCCTGGTAATTCTGCTCGTGGGATTGTAATTCACCTTCTCGTAAGTGTTGGCGTCATCGTAAGAGCGTCCCAATTTTTCGCTCGTAGTCCACAGTATTAAGTATCACGGTTGCGTTGCCTTTATCGGCCCGTAACACAACTACGTCCTACTTATCCCGCAGATATTTTAACCTTTTTCTCTGGGCGGCTGTGGTGTTCGACTGTGGGAGCTTGGCTTTGCGTACAAAGACAGCCACATCCTGTCGCAGTAAGTCGGCGCAGGGATCTTGTTTCGAGAGATGACTTCTTCAATGCCACCGATAATACTTTCCACATGCAAACGGTTCGGTATTGGTACATAATTTAATCCCCTGCTAAGAATTTCTGTCGTCGCCTGGTCAATGTCAATTTTAGAAAGACAACGGCGGCTGCAACGTCACCGAAACTCCGTGTGCTACAAATTTCACGCTGTAAATTCGTTTTCTATCCTATTTATAATGTCAAACAACCGCGATATTTTTAGATTTTATGTGTTTCTATCAATTGAGAATTGTCGACGGCGTTACAGACACCACTTGTCGCAGTGCATGTCAAGCTCTAAATTTATTGGAGAACGACTGACGCTTTGATGTATGCATTAATGACTCATGCAACACATCACATCCAATTAAAATTAGTGCGTTTTTGGCAATCATTTGATCCTCAGATCTCCTACATCTCCTACAAAGTTATGGGAGAAATATAAATAGCATATGGCTGAAGATATTCTCCGTCGAGTACGCGAAAAAAATCAAATATGAACTTGGATTACAACGCAGAAATGTGTAAGTTAATGACGATTGAGACGCTTAGAAATCGCGAGCAAAGTTCTCGATCAATTGGAAATGCCATCACCGAATCGATGTGGTGCTTTTCGATGTAGAATTGCGTCGTGGACAAAATTTCAACACGGGTGATCTTTTGTCCCCATCTTCCGGAATAGCTATGACGTTGCTACTAGTTGGAAGAAATGCTCACTCCTCGTTTAAATTGCAATTGAACATTCAATTCATTGAAACTCCTACTTGCAATATTTCCACATCATCCGGCATGGGAAAGTATTGTAGAGATGCAAAATTATTCACACAAAAAAATCACTCGAGGCTCTCGATCGTCATTGCAAGTTTTGCATGGAAACGTCAGACCATTTGGAAACGCATTAATATTGCTTGCAAGAGATTTCAGTTGAAAACTACCTATAATACCTTGCCTGAAAGATGTAAAGACGTTGAATTTACCTACAGATGTGCGTGTCCAGATACAAAGCGATCGAACAGCCGAGATATTCACAAATCAATTGCTGGAAAGTATGGACGGAGCGGTGCCGGTTGATCTAACCTCTAATACCTCGATCCATGACAACGGACGAAATAAATGCTTGCCTGAAAGACGTAAAGACGTTGAATTTACCTACAGATGTGCGTGTCCAGATACAAAGCGATCGAACAGCCGAGATATTCACAAATCAATTGCTGGAAAGTATGGACGGAGCGGTGCCGGTTGATCTGACCTCATGACTTGCCTCACTCATTTCTTCACCTCAATCATTACCTAATATGTAAATTCTGCAATTTAGTGACGTCAAAAGATGTATTGTTTGATAAAGTATTTCCTAATATCCAAACCAATTATAATATTATTATTAATAATAAAAATAAACTCTTTATTTGCACTTAATTCGTATACAAAAAGGCGAGCTTATTGCCACGTGGCAATGTCTTACAACTAACCTAAACACAGTGGTACATGCGCGCATTGTGAAAATAAAGATTATTACATAACATAGATTGATAGATAGATAGATTTTTATTCGAAGTAGACTTACAGGACTTTCTTTAATAATAATAATAATAATAAACTCTTTATTTGCACTTAATTCGTATACAAAAAGGCCAGCTTATTGCCACATGGCAATGTCTTACAACTAACATAAACACAGTGGTACATGCGCGCATTGTAAAAATAAAGATTATTACATAACATAAAGTGGAAGAATTTAAAACTAATAATGCCCGAGGAGAGGAAATTGGGAGAGGAACAGGAGAGAAAGGGAAGAACTGGTTACTTCTTAGAAAGGTAGTAATCCTTAAGGTGAGTCTTAAACGATAGTAAAGAAGGCGAGTTTAGCATATTTGCTGGGAGATCATTCCAGAGTCTTGCACCATGGACACAGAAAGAATAGGAATAGAAATCACTATTATGACTCGGAATTTTTAATAAACTCTCAGAGGCTGACCGAAGTACGAGACCGTGGGAACTTGGTGGTTCAAAAAGCTCGTGGAGATAGGATGGTATTAATTGGGAGAGTACACGTATAGGAGAGCAAGTATATGAACATTTCTTCTTTGGCGTACTGGCAACCACTTTAACTGTGCCCTATAGTCGGACACGTGATCATACTTACGTAGACCGAAGATGAATCGTATGCATACATTTTGCAAACGTTCAAGTTTGTTGAGCAGTTCCTCTGATAAATCGAGATAAGCCAATCTGCATAGTCAAGGAAAGGTAAGAGGAGAGACTGTGCAAGAGATTTTTTGTGTCCATAGGAAGAAATATTCTGAGTGTTTGCAGAGGGTGAAAACTAGCAATTATTTCACGACTTACCTCGTCCACGTGTGGTTGCCAGGAGAAATGTTCATCGAATCATTATATCGAATTATAAGAATCATCGAATTATAAGAATCATAATCGGCTGAGTGAATGACCTATTCTTGCCGCCAAGAACTTACACCTTTAATGCATGCTGTAGCAAAATGACAACCTACCATTAAAAAAAAGTATGGATTGAAATTAAATGCAAATTTTCGTAAATTGCACAATTTTACCGTATATTACAATCTAGATCAGTGGTTCCCAATTAGTTTTTCTTGCGTACCATTTCAAGGTAGACCTCAAACTCGCATACCTCGTACTGCAGGAATGATAAATAAAAAATAAAATGAGTTTTTTTTACATTTAGTATAATCATAATTCAGTTGATGATGGGGAAAATCTGTTTAATGTGACAAATTTGCACGTTTTTTTTTGCACAACTCTGAAACAACTTTGTCAAGAGATTTCCACGCGTACCCCTTGATGCAACTTTGCGTACCCCTGGGGGTACGCCTACCACTATTTGGGAAACACTCATCTAGACCAAAGATTTTTGATCCAGGGTCAACACCATATCTGTTAAAACAAGGCCAAATTGGGAGTTTTTTAAGTTCGATGTAAATTAAAATGTGATTATTTGTGATAGTTTATCGAATTTGTAATTTTTACAATTGCGAAATTGAGCATTTTATATGTGAATAGATGAACATTGGTTTTTTTAGATATTTCTTATATTATTAAAAAAAACAGTAATTAATTTGAATGACTTGTAAATGAAAGATTCTTAAAATTGGCCGAAGAACATCTGGGAAGAAACAATCTGAGTTAGTATTATTTGCCAGAATTATGGCGATACTACACGATTAAATAAAATTTGCCTTTATTAGGTCACTTTCAGGTTAATCCAGTTATAAAACAGAACCAAATATATTGTACCTGGCCCAGTGGCATAGTAGTTAGGTCAATTGATCTTAAATTGTAAGGCTCCTGACTTTTGGCTGGATCAAGATTTTCCAATAGGATAAAATTGGCGAAATTGCCGTTCAATTCTGTCGATCGAATGCAATAGGGTTGGTGATTAGAGTAGGGTTGGTTGTAAGAGTTTGCCGTACGATAAAAAACCCAGCCAACAATAAATTTCATAATGGGGAGTAGAAGCAAATATTTCTTTTCATTAAGAATTGAAAAGTCATGTTTTTTTTAGATTGTGGAAGCACATGGAGCTCATTATCCAACAGGATTTTTGAATTCACTTGATTTGCCAGGGATGCCACTGCGCGTAATGCAATTGAAAATCTGCGTGATTATTATCATTTTGCGAAATATCAAGCAGCCAAAGCTTTGCAACGGCACGAGGCTAACAGTGAAAAAAATAGTGAGCAGGTATGTGCAACAATCTTAACAGGACCATTCAAATGGTAAGTAACATAAAAGACAATAGCAACCTCAGAACGTTCCAAAAACTTTTAAAGGATTTTTTCCAACAAATACGTTTTACTCTATTGAGGAATTTATAAATTTTACAAAATGACTTTTTTTACAGCCCCTTTATTTTAATGTGATGCGTATACTGATTATTTCATTTGTTGATTGTTTTAGCTTGAATTAATTATTTTATTGGTGGACACGCCTGGTGAATCCTTAATTCTTATTCCTCCCAAATCCTAAATAAATGTTTTCCAATATTTTATTCCTACCCTGTTATAATAAATAAGTACCTACGAAAAGTCATCGCTCGGACCATCTGCGCGGTCGGCGATTCAGTGATAAAATTTACGCGCTGCGGATCGTATCGCACGTCGTGAAATCCCGTCTATCCGAGATAGAAAAATTACATAAAAATAACTTCCGGAAGTGCCGTGCATTTTAGGGAGTTTGTCATCGGGATCAGCACCAGCGTCTGGGTAGCTACCCATCAGCGAGGCAGCCAGAGAAGAGCAGGAAGAAAGCGGTTTTTTCGAGGTACTCCTTTTCTTAATCCTGGATCTATTTCCACTGTGGCTGTTCAGCGCCCACCACACCTTAATTTAAATACAGTCCATTGCCTGACGTTCAGGATATCGACCAATTGGTTGTTTTAGTTATATGGTATCTTATATTTAAATGTAATTACAATGTATTTAGATTCTTCTTGGACAAAACATTATAAAAATTAGTTTGATTGATTATCTGATTATTGATGATTATTAATTTTGTTTGATCATCTCTGATATTGATTATTTTAATTGTTGATGGTTTTAGTTTTACTGCTTGTGGATTGTGCCTTATATAGCTTCTACTTTTTGAAGTTTCTTCTAAAACGAAATGTTGTATGCTCTCTGGGCAGTTTGCTACTTAAACATTGTATGTTTTTTTAATAATTCACACAATAAAGAACTTGAACTTGAACTGAGACGTCCTCATTTCCTGCATTTCCTTTCTTCTAACGGATATGCCATTTCAATTTAAGAGATTGCTATTCTCAGTTAGATTAAAGTTTACAATAACCATTACCAAACGTCAGGTCAATTTTCAGAATTGTGCGGTTTAGATCTAGACACAGATTGCTTCTCACATAGATATGTATATGTTGACAATTTCTTATGACTGCACAGACAATGGAACAACAAAAATATTGTATTATATATCCACAAGCATTTTAAAATTAACATACATATTATAAATGCGACCTGTCTCTTTTCTTCCTTTTCCTTATAACTATGTCTATGCCACATTAACGCGCGGCCAGGTACGGTTAGTATTAAAATAATGAGCTATGATTTAAGAAATTTTCTGTTATTTTATTTCGATATATGATACCATATAGGAGTGTTTAGAATGCTTTCTGAAGAGTGCCATATTATACCATAATACCACGAGTGCTGCCACATTGAACGGAAGACAGTAATGATCAATTTTTTAAACTATGAGTGCAACTAATACCTAAGGAGTCATAGTAAAACCCTAACTGCCAAGTCGTAGCATTGCATTAAGCAATTTAATAGGGTATATTATCAATGGTGAAAATATGGGTAGGTAATATACATATACATCTCTGAGTTAGTAAAATGAGTTAGTAGATTCTTTTCAAAAATGGTTGATTGAGTGAGGGAAAATAAAACAAATATTACGGAAGCGATATGGTGTAATTTATAAAAATATATTGCCTATTTTTCATTTAATTTACATAGGTATGTAGCTAGGAATTAATAGCTGAGACACAAGAAATGAACGGCCACCATGAATAATTCTATTACCTATGTACAATATATCTATTCTATCCTAAATATAAACTTTTAACCACACTAAAGAAAAAATTGTCGTATTTGCCTCTACCGTGTGTTATTTTCATTCGGTGGTGTAATATGCTCCAACGTTGCTGCTATGACCAAAGTTTCCATAAAAGCGTTTAACAAATAATTTATACTTTCCACACACAGAAAAATAACTGACATTTTTCTCAAATCTGTCGTTTTTTTAATTCTGACAAGAGTTAATAAATAAACGTAGCGGTAATCGATATGCTAGACTTCAAGTGACCAGCTAAATGTAAATCCAAAAGTGCATACATATATTTAAATTTAAATTTCTCGCTAATGGTTAAATTTATTTTATTTTATTTATTTGTATCAAACATAATTATAAAACGCATAAAAATGGTCATAACAAGTAATGGTGCGAAGAAACAACGGCCCACATTCACATGACCATGCTCAGCGTATACCCAACTAGGCCAAATATAGCCTGTATCTGGGCATACGACTTACTTTCTGACTTAAGTGGAGAAGCCTAACTGACGTAGGTACTCATATAGATACATAGGTACTCATAAATATAACATAGAATCCACCTGTTCATAAATATTCTGAACAATTTTGTACCGATCATTAATTCCGATTATTGCCTAAAATTTTTAAAAATTCACATACATAACTATAGTCGTTGTATGTAATATAATAAGAGTTTAATGCGCATTTAATATACCGCCAGAAGCTAAATTTCTGAGTTTTTTTTTTCCATATTAAATGTGAATGGAAATCGGAAAAAAGACGTATTTGCCTAAAACTTGTCTGTGTATATTATACTAATATGGAATGGAAATTTCAAAAGGATAAAAAACATATTTATTTAAAGCAAAGATTACAGAACACCAATGGTTAAGTCTAGTATAGTATTAGGTGCTACTTTAACAACGGTCTTTCGAGATTATAAAAACAAAAAAGTGAAATTTAAAAGTGTCATCAAAACTATCATGAAAACATATATTCAAAAACATGGAGAAGTTGACATTTGTCTATCAACAATAATATATGAAATTATAGAACCAAAAAATGGCATTAGGAATTTGTAATTAATCGAGAATATGAAGTACATCGATTCAGGAGATCCACGAATAGCGTAGGAGCAGAAACGCCGGCATGCTTCTTTAGTGTCTGTTTCTGAAGTTGAATTGAGATTAAAATATTATTTATCGCTAAATTATTATAGCTAACCAATAAAATGTTATACTTATTTCATTGCAGCATAGCCCTTTGCATAAAGTTGTAATAACAACATTATTTAAAGAATTATATCGATGAATCACACCACAGAATTTAACCAATAGAGAAATAATATACAATTCCCAAATAATCATGACTCGTGTCCTTTGTCCAAACTGAAACATTTAAAAATATATATATTGTTGTCGTAGTTACGCAGTTATGATATTAAAACCGCTATCAAGTATGATGCATAAATAACAAAATAACAATTTTAGCACTTACATTATCATTATAAGATATTACTATTGTGATCACTATAAGGCTTAAAAAATTATAAAAGATATGGATAATGCTTAATAGGGTGTAAATATATTTCAACGTCGCTGCGATAGTCAAAGTTTCCATAAATGCATCCAACAAATTATTTATACCTTTTACATTATGAAAATTAACTACTCGTTTTCTCAATTTTACAGGTTTCTTTTCTTTAAATTTTGAGATAAAATTAGCGAGTGGATGATTATAGTCAGGCTTTCGTTCATTTTCATATTTCACCATCAATTTTTCATGAATATTAATTTGGTTAGTTAAAATGTTAAGTAATTCATATATTAAGGCTTCGATTCTTATGCATAAATCATCTACGTCAGATTGAAATCGCAGTTGAGATATCGCATAAACAAGAGTTAATAAATGAACGTAGCGGTATTCGATATGCTGGACTTCAAGTGACCAGGTAAATGCAAATAGTAATACGTAGAGCAAAAGTGCACACATATATTTAAATTTAAATTTCTCGCTAATGGTTAAATATAACTTAGAATCTACCTGTTCATAAATATTCCGAACAATTTTGTACCGATCATTAATTCCGATTATTGCCAGAAATTTTTCAAAATTCACATACATAACTATAGTCGTTGTATGTAATATAATAAGAGTTTGATGCGCATTTAATATACCGCCAGAAGCCAAATTTCTGAGATAAAATTTTACAACCCACCAATAAGTGTAGAAATTTAATAATATAATTACGAAATAATAAAAACGAAAGTAGAGCGACAGCGGCTTGATTTTTGTTGTGCTTAATTGGTACTTAGCCAAACCCAAAACAATGGCAATTATGTTTACAAAATTTCCAAAATAGTTTGTTATATCTTTTCTCTTGTGACTGCTGTAGATTTTATTGTGAAACATATTGGGATAAGAAATTTCAACCTCCAATTTTAAATTTTAATATAATTTCTATGTGATATTCACAGCGAGTTGAAACGATAATGACGATGTTAATGTAATATATTGTGGCTTCGACCAAATTCATTCGAATTTAATCTCATTAGGTAATGTTGACCTGTAAAAATATTGACTCACCCTGAATGGCATTAGCTTTATTAGAATCACCTAATTATTTTTTATTGAATTGGTTATTCTAAATTATTTATATCACATAAAAACTTGTAGAATAGTTAAATCGTGCCCTATAATTTAGGAATATATTTTAATAAAATCGCAGAATTCCTAGTTTGCAAAAACCAATACAGCATATTAATTGTCGTTGTAAATAGTATATCCAGGGACGTATGTAAACATTCTTTTTTTTAAGCTATTGCATAGCTTTTATCGCGGGCCTAGGCCAGCGCGGCGACCGAATGAAGAAATTTCTTAACGAAAATTAATGATTTTAAACTGATAATTACGTCTAAACAAGTACTGCTTACGATTCGAAAAAAATATATGTTAAACAAGAACATTTTCCTAATAATCTTAGCATTGAATATTTTAGATTTTGTTTATATTACATAGTGTAATTAATTTGTGAAATTAGGTCCAAGCGAACACAAAAACGACTACTACGCAAATACTATCTGGCGTATTATTATGAAACCTGCAGTGTTTTAGAGATAATTTAATTATCTATCTTTTTATCTACGATTTTTTTCGAATAATCCGTTTTTTTGCTTTATCGAATAAAAAATTCGTGCGCGGCGCTCTATCAGAAGACGTTTAAATTATTCCGAATCATTTGCTTCCGCAGCCGCAAATGATTCGGAATAATTTCAACGTTTTCCGATAGAGCGCAGTTATCTGATATCAGAAAAAATAAAATAAATAAATAATTATAATTGCATAAGTTGTTAAAAATGCTATGCAATAGCTTTACCGCGGCAGTCCCCGAGTGCTACACGTATTATTATTATTTTTTTTAAGCTATTGCATAGCTTTTATCGCGGGCCTAGGCCAGCGCGGCGACCGAATGAAGAAATTTCTTAACGAAAATTAATGATTTTAAACTGATAATTACGACTAAACAAGTACTGCTTACGTTTCGAAAAAAATATATGTTAAACAATAACATTTTCCTAATATTCTTAGCTTTGAATATTTTAGATTTTGTTTATATTAGATAGTGTAATTAATTTGTGAAATTAGGTCTAACCGAACACAAAAACGACTACTACGCAAATACTATCTGGCGTATTATTATGAAACCTGCACCATTTTAAAGATAATTTAATTATCTATCTTTTTATCTACGATATTTTTGAATAATCCGTTTTTTTTGGTTTATTGAATAAAAAATCGTGCGCGGGGCTCTATCGGAAGATGCTTAAATTATTCCGAAGCCGCAGATGATTCGGAATAATTTCAACGTTTTCCGATAGAGCGCAGTTATCTGATATCAGAAAAAAAAAAATAAATAAATAATTATAATTGCATAGGTTGTTAAAAATGCTATGCAATAGCTTTACCGCGGCAGTCCCCGAGTGCCACACGTATTTTTTTTTTTTTTGTTTATTTGTTTATTACTAATCTACATTACAGTAAAACTAAGGCATTGAGAAGTAAAATTAATAAAGATATTACCGTAACTATACAAATAGAATGACACTTATAATACTAGCTATTATATAAGAATAAATAATGAATAGCGTGCAATTTAAACGAGTGAGAATTGGCGGTAAAAATATCGAAATCTGGTGCCATCGAGTGAATTTCATTTAAGCGCCGCAAAGCACTCTCAAAACACTCTCGTCAATATAATCAATGGTAAGCCATCTCTCTCTCTGTTAGCTTCTTTTAAATAATTAAATGGTCTGTTAACACTGTGTTTATTCTATCATATGACGCCGAGGGAACAAGACTTCCACAACTATTGGGCTCCATTTTGTAAGGAATATTGATTACAAAAACCCAGTAATTTAACAATAATAATATTCAATATATGGTGCCATGTATCGCATTTCTATATAAGCTAATTACAACATAAAATTAATACGGAGAGAAAGCCGTCTATTAATCTATTTGAACTTTAAAGTGCGCAATTATTACGTATTGTATTTTTTATACCAAATTAAAACTTAATATATTTATGTAATAAGTGGGTTGAAGGTGCGAATCCTCGGATATGTTTTCAAAGAATTGAGGAATATACTGCATCCCAAAACGCTAAAAAATGTGTTGGATGATTAATGTCAATCGTTTATTAATTATGGCATAATTTAATTGGTCGATGTGTTAAAACACTGCTAGAGCCATTGCAAGTTGCGCAGAAAATAATATTAAAAACTATCCTCCGCAGACTATTTCGCCATCCTACCAATAAATAACTTTTATTTGTACGCTAAAGTCATAGATCCTAGTCAACTGTTTCTAAAAACTTCCCTCTCAAAGCTATATTTGCGATTTAATATAGGATTTCGTAGTGCTTCAAAACCGATGACGAACAAGACAGCTTCTAGAAAATAGTTTAGTTATACCCAGGATGAAAACATCATTTGGAGAAGGACATCACTCTGTCATTAGGCCGAGATTTTACAACTTGATCAGTTTAGGAAATAAAAAGGACTATGACAATTAAAAATAAAAAAAAAAATAAAAAATAAAAATAAATGAAAAAAATAAAACTAAAAAAAAAAAAAAAAAAACTAAAAATAAAATAAATGAATAATTATCTAATCATGGCAGACTCAACATACATCTAATGTTAGAAATTATAACTTAATACAACTAGGTGCACACATTATGTATGACTAATATGTATGTTGATTACAATTTAACATTGAACTCTATTACCGAAAATTCCTAAGTCTTGTTTTTAAATGTTGCTTTGAGAATGCATTATGTTTATTTAAATTGGGTATTAATATTCAAAACAAATATATAACCTACTTACAATATATTCCATACTAATGACTTCATAATATATTCTTAATAATATCCCTTTTCTTTCTTTTTCTCTTTTGTTTTGTTTCGTATAACTTTCTTTTAGTTTCAATTCTATGCCGATTTCATAATTAAAATGCAATTTATTTATTTTAAGGACTACATTTTAAGGCAATTTAGTTTTCAAAGAACATTTTACTACAACGTTTATAAAAAATATTATATCATTGGAGTCCACCGTAGAACGTGTTAGTCTCAGTTGGGTGACGATAGAATAAGCATGAAGCTACGATTTTGACATTCGGTTCCTGTTAATATTGTAAGCAATATCAGTTGTAATGAAAATTGTTTTTTAAATAAATAAATAAAAAAATTATTAGTCATTATTTTTTTTATTTTATTAATATTTTATTTAGAAATATTATACCGTATAGGCGTGCTTAGAGCGCACCCATACTGTTATAACAAAAACGCTGCTATATTGGACATATGAGAATATTATTCAATTTTTGGAATCGGCTGAAATGGTTTATTGTTTGAGGGATAATGTATAAGAAAAGTAATAAAAATTATTAGGAAAGCGATATGAATATATGATCAAAATACAAATTATAACATATTTTTCATTCAATTAACATAGGTGGGAAGTTTTGACTTGTACATCAAAAGCTTTGACGCAGGAAATGAATGATCCATATACCATATCAATTTCTATCCCTCAAATATAACGTTTCTATTGTTTATATAATAATGTAAAAGTGTATTGAAATCGTTAAATTAGTCGTATTTTCCTAAACAATATGTTATTTATTATAAAAAAATATTAATTTAAAATTTCAAACCAGGTCAAAAAACCATATTGAACCAAAGAAAAGTTTACAATGCTAAAATGGTTGATTGGTTATTCTAATATTATAAAGAGGGAAAGTTTGTGAGGTTGTAGGGAGTAATCTCTGGATCTACTAAACCGATTTTGAAAATTATTTTACCAATAGAAAGCCACGTTAGTGGCGAGTGTCATAGGCTGTATATTAATCCGAAAAATTAAAAGACTTATTCGTGGTAGTCGGATTTGCAAAGTAAGTCAGAGAAAAATCGGTCGAATGAAAACGTTTCTTATGAACGCTGCCTTAAAACGATGAGAGATATATGATTGAGTTCTAGAGAAAAATTGTAGAGATTGATAATGCCTACAAAAAAGTCAGCGACGGCATATGTCTAACTTTTACATTTAAGTCAGAAAAAGTAGTTTTTTATATTAAAAAAATAATTTAAATCGTTAGGTCATGTTTATTGGTGATATTATTAAAAATTATGAATTCTTATCAAAATAAGTAAACTTAGCGTCTCAAGTGTTTAAAACAAAAGACTTTTCCCTTTAACTGCATATAATTTCCTTTATACTGCATATATGTTTAAAGAGGTAATATGACATAGCTATGGAACCGCGACCGTATCTCGGGTTGAAACTCCTGAAAGACAATATATTTTGGTACCAAATAATAACATTACATCTAAGATAGTATACAGAGAAGTTTTGAAGAATTAAAATAAACATAATTTATTCAATCATAATCATTTCATTCACTCATTTGAAACCCGGTAATATAGCCGAATTGGCATGCAAATACATAAATACATATGCAGTAAAAATATAACCCTCCTTTTGGCAGTGAGGAAATGAATCATAACACTCAGTACTAACCGAACCACACTCATAATTTTATCACAAGTAAAAATATTTACCGCCCAACGAAGTGGGCACGGGTCAGCTAGTGTATTATAAATTATTTGGAAAATGATATGGAGTATATGATCAAAATACAAATTATAACCTATGTTTCATTAAATTTACATTGGTAGAAAGCTAGAAATCAACAGCATTGACGCGGGAAATTAATGGTCCCCCTGAATGATTATATACACCACATCATTTTTAATGATTATATATACCACAACATTTTCTAATACTTTATCACCATAGTATTAGCTATGGTGATAAAGTATTAGAAAATGTTGATCATACGAAATTTCTAGGCATTCATATTGATAGCAATCTGCAATGGTCGACTCACCTAGAAGAACTGAGCAAAAAATTAAGTAGCGCCAAATTTGCCATAAAAAAAATCAAATTGTTATGTGGCTTTGAAGCTTCCAAATCTGTCTACTTTGCCTATTTCCATTCCCTGTTAAGTTATGGCCTCATGTTCTGGGGAATGGCGGCAAATGTTATAAGGATCTTTCGCCTACAAAAACGAGCGATTAGAAATCTGTTCTCAATATCTTCGCTAACATCTTGCAAGCAGTACTTCATCGAATCAGGTATCATGACTTTGTACGCCGCGTATATATACCAAAACATCATGTATATGAGAAAAAATATCGAGACTAAATCAACTAACTCAAATATTCATTCGCATAATACGTGAAATAAAGAGGACTTGCGTCATTTTAAGGTGCGTCTGAGTAAGGTTCGGAATCGCTTTCTCTGCCAATCTTACTTATTCTACAACAAACTTCCATTACACATTAGGGGCCTTGGGGAGGTTCACTTTAAGAAAAAGGTACAGGGTATTATGACTAAAAACCCCATTTATAGCATTGAGGATTTCGACAACATCAATTTTTTGCAGGTCTATTGACCTACTTGACTATTATTATTCCTTATTCTTTCTATTACCTATTGACTATTTTACAATTGCGTTTTTTTTTTTTCTTCTTCTTCAAACTTTTGGCTATTGACAATAATTATTATTACTGATTTGTTTGTATTTGTGTTTTTTCTTTAAAATATCTTCCCTTATGATAATTTGGGAAATTATCCAATATTTATTTGATTATTTAGTACTTAGGATTATATAGAAAATTAGATAGAAAATTTTACGAAATTACTTAAGAATTTTGATTGAAAATATTGGAAAATATTGTTTCCTCTACATATATAACCTAGAAAATCTGCGCTTGGATGTTCACGTTCATACCTTGCAATACTGACGTTCATATATTATACCTTAATAGGTATTTATTTTAATTATTGTACTTGTTATTTTCATTACTTTTGACTTAACCAAGTGTAGGAACTCCTATCAACTGGTTTGAAATAAATAAATAAATCAATTTCTATCCCCCAAATAATGTTTACATTGTTTCCATATTAAAGGTGAATGTAAATCGTAGAAAATAGACGTATTTGCCTAAAACGTGTGTTTGTTTATTATAAAAATATGAAATGGAAATTTCAAAGGGGAATAAACATGGAAATCGGAAAAAAGACGTATTTGCCTAAAACTTGTCTGTGTATATTATACTAATATGGAATGGAAATTTCAAAAGGATAAAAAACATATTAATCTAAAGCAAAGATTACAGAACACCAATTGTTAAGTATAGTCATTGATTTAGTATAGTATTAGGTGCTACTTTAACAATGGTCCTTCGAGATTATAAAAACAACAAAGTGAAATTTAAAAGTGTCATCAAAACTGTCATGAAAACATATATTTAAAAACTTGGAGAAGTTGACATTTGTATATCAACAATAATATATGAAATTATAGAACCAAAAAATGGCATTAGGAATTTGTAATTAATCGAGAATATGAAGTACATCGATTCAGGAGATCCACGAATAGCGTAGGAGCAGAAACGCCGGCATGCTTCTTTAGGGTCTGTTTCTGAAATTGAATTATGATGTTATCAGTTATGATCAGTTATCGATAAATTTAATGTAGATAAATAAATATATTGAATCTCTTACCTATTTCATTACAGCATAACGCTTTGCATAAAGTTGTAATAACAACATTATATACAGAATTGTATCGGTGAATCGCCCCACAGAATCGAACCAAAATAGAAATAATATTTAATTCCCAAGTAATCATGAGTATTGTCATTTGCCCAAACTGAAACGTTTTAAAAATAATTATTTTTGTCATAGTTACCCAAGCTGTGTTATATTATATTGAAACTGCTAACAAGTTCGATGCCTAAAAGACAGAAGAACATTTTAATACTTACTTTATCATGATTTAGGAGGGTTATTGTGATCATTATAAGGCTTAAAAAATTATAAAAGACATGGACAAGGCTTAATAAGGTGTAAATATATTTCAACGTCGCTGCGATAGTCAGACTTTCCATAAATGCATTTAACAAATTATTCATACTTTTTACCATATGAATATTTACTGTCATTGTTGTCAAATTTCGAGATTCTTTTTTTTTAAATTTGGAGAAAAAATTGACAAGAAGACGATTATTTTCATTCTTTCGTTCGGTCTCAAATTTTACCTTTAAATGCTCACGAAAATGAATTCGATTAGTCAAAATATCAAGTAATCCATCTTTTATGGCGTCGATTCTAATGCATATATTATCTATGTCAAATTGAAATTGCAGTTGAGATATCGCATAAATAAGTGTTAATAGATGAACGAAACGGTATTCAATATTTTGGACTTCTTGTGACCAGCTAATTGCAAAAACTACTCCACTGAACAAAAATGAACACATATATTTTAATTTTAATTTCTTGCTATTAGTTAAATATAAATTCGAATCCACCTGTTGATACATATTCTGTACCATTATGTAGCGATCATTAATTCCGATTACTACCATCAATTTTTCCAAAACCACATACATAAGTATAGTTGTTGAATGTAATATATAAAGAGTTTGATGCGCATTTTGCATACCGCCAGACGATAAAAATTTTACGTAAAATTTTATGGCCCACGAACCAGTGTAAATATGTACAATTATTATTAGGGAATAATAAAAACGAACGTAGAGCGAAAGCGGCTTAATTATAGTTCCGCTCAATTGGTATTTAGCGAAACCTAAAATTATAGAAATTATGTTTATAACATTTCTAAAATATCCTATTATATATTTTCTCCTTTGATTGCAGTAGGCTTTATATATCATATTGTAATCAGAATTTTCAACCTCTAGTTTTGTGTTAACCCCTCAGGCCCCGATTGGCCGATATCGGCCACAACACGATTCAGCGTGACGGCCCCGATTTAATTTTATTATGTTTTATTATGTTAACATGTTAACATGTTTTTATTATGGGTACAGTGGTTTGGCAGTAATTAATGTTTTGGTGAGACAGTGTCGTAATTCAATTTTTTTACTAGTTTTTACTAAAATATTTTGGGACAGCAACTTGTCAATCGGCTGAGGGGCCGAAATATAACTTCAAAGTGATATTAACCGCGACGTGAAACGACAACGACGAAGTTATATGTAATTTATTGTAGCTTCGACCTAATTCATTAGAATCCTATTAGGTAAAGTTGACACAGTAAATATATTGACTCACTGAAATTGCATTAGCTTTAATGAAATTTTACCCAATTAATTTTTATTCGGTAGGCTATTTCCAAATTAAACTGGACAACAAAATTTTGGGTTCACATAGATTTTTTAACACTGATTTAAAATACTTAAATGGTTTGTAGCTATCAAGCATAGTTTATTTTAATTATTATTTTTTTGAATTAACACCATCTTTTTTACATTTCTGAAATCACATCAATTTCAACAGTCTTAAAATCTGCTTCGTTTTGATTTTCTGGCGTAGTGTAGTGTAGGTAAATCCGTCTTCAGATTTAAGCAGTAGTCAGTTATTATAGCATTCTTGGGTTCCATTTTCCTTGGAAGCGTGTCTTCATGGTGAATATTTCCCCATGAAAACATTCACCATGCTCGACACTCACAGATCCGAGATTAATTGGGAAAAAAATCCAGATGGGAATCGAAGAATTTGATCTCACGGATATTAATAAACTGAATTAAATTAATACACAGATTAATTTTCATGTACATTGCACTTGCATAGTTCGTGCCCATGTGCTTTCTAGAAAATTAAGAAGGGCAAATGCAAAAACTAGGGACGATAGGGAATTTTAGACACCATATTCGAAATCAGCGCTAAACAATATTCAGCACATATTTGTTTGTTTGTTCATTTCTACTCTTTATTGTGAAATTTCACAATGGGCGGCTTTATTGTCATATAACAATCTCTTATAACCAACCTACTATGACATGTTAATATGTATGTGTGCGTGTAACAGGTATGTAAGTGTGTGTTTTGTTATTGCATTCGATCTACAGAATTGAAAATGTAATTCCTTCAATTTGATCCCAACGGAAAATGGTGACCTAGCCGGGAATCGAACCTGGGACTATACAATGTAAGATCAGGCAATTTTACCACTATGCCACCGGGCCCGTGTTCACTTTTTTCATATTTACCATGATCGAAATCATTGTCTTCCATTGTTATTAATAAAACATAAAAATATTTAGAGAACTTGTATGTATTGTATATATTGCAATACGCCTTATAACGTATTTAACGCCTTATAACGTTATTTCAATAATATCGCAGTATTCAAAGTTTGTATGAACCTATACAGCATATTATTATATATTACTTTCCGTTATACATTTTGAAATAGTTTACTCAGGGACGTATGAAAACTTGTGGAAAATGCAGGCCTTTTCACCCCTAAAGGGCTTTCAGGAGAATAGTGATAAATTGAAAAAAAAAAAAAATGTTTAGTAGAAGGCCTGTTACTGTACAGCTATTAGCTGTACAGTACAGCTATTGGCCGTAGAGTAATAGTAGTTTGTAGTTTAAAACTGAACATCCCTGTAGTTTAAAACTGAGCATAAACATCTGAATTTCATCCACAAGTAGATGTTGATATTTCACGTCGATAAAGTAATTTTTCTGAGAAATAAAAAGAAAGGTAGATTGCCACCTTTCAGACTCCCCAAAAGACGCATCATTGCTTCTCCTTCCTAAATAGAAAAAAACGGGGCAGACATGATGCGTCCGGCAAGGAAAGTGATGGTATTAGGACCTTGCATTGAGAACTTCGATTTCCTAAGAAATACCGTAACTTATATTTCTAGTCATTTACCAAATTGAAAAATACTACATTTCAAAGCGTTATCATTAGGCTTCTATCGTTAAAGTGTCAACAACGGTAATTTTGTTAGCTTAGAAAATGTCTAAATTTGAGCCGACAAAACGTCATTTGCGGGAAGCAAAGCTTTTCTGCTTTTATCTTAAGAAAACTGCCGCAGAATGCCATAGATTAATCCAGGAGGCTTACAGGGAATATACTCCGACAGAAAGGACTGTTGAGACTTGGTTTCTCCGATTCAAAAGTGGTGATTTCGACGTGCAAGGCAAAGAGTGCGAGAGACAAAAAAATTGAAGAAGCCGAATTGGAGTCAATACTCTATGAAGATTCGAGTCTGACGCTGGAAAAGATACGTGAAGTGCTAAATGTTCATTCCTCTACCGTTTCGAGACGTTTGAAAACTATGGGAGTCATTCAAAAGGAAGAGCATTGGGTTCCTCACGAGTTGAAGCCAAGAGACATCCAAAGACGTTTCATGACTTGTAAAATGCTCCTTCGCTGTCAAAAAAGAAAAGGTTTTCTCCACCGAATAATCACCCGCGACGAAAATTGGAGCTTTTACGAGAACCCCAAACGCAAAAAATATCGCTCGTACCCTGGTGAATCACTTCCATCGACCTCAACAGCCACGCCGAAGAGAGACATCCACGGTCCAACCAAGGTAATGTTTTGCATTTGGTGGGACCAAAAGGGTATCACCTATTACGAGGTGCTGAAATCGGGAGAAACCATCAAAGGCGATCGCTATCGAATTCAGCTCAAGAATTTGAGCGATGCTGTGAAGATAAGACGGCCGGAATACGCTAAAAGGCGCGACAAGGTAATTTTCCAGCATGACCATGCTCGACCACACGTTGCGATGCAGGTCAAGAACTTCCTGGAAACGCTTCGCTGGGACATCCTACCTCACCCGCCGTACTCCCCAGATATTGCGCCATCCGACTACAAGCTGGATTCGTGGATAGCCTCCAAGGACGAAGACTTCTTCCGCCGGGGAATCTGTCTCTTGCCAGAAAGATGGGAGAAGGTCTTAGCTAGCGATAGACAATGCATTGAATGAAATGCACTTTTCAATTTGCTTCGAAATAAAGTTTTTCTATTCTATATACTTTGTGTATTCCTCCACGACAGCGCCTGAACGCTTAATCCGATTGAGCTGAAATTTTGCATGCAGGCATCATTTGGACATGGCAAGAGTTGGTAAGATTGTGGTTGAAATCGGTCCATTAGGGGGCGTGCAAGTCATACTTCAATCTCGAAATATTGGACTTAGAAACTTGAAACTTGAATCATTATGAAATACATATTGTCAGGGATACAGAAAATGACGTAGGATACCTTATATATTACCGCAAAAAAATTACCACTTGATTGGAAAAACGGTATCTATGTTACCCCAAATTTAACGCGAGCGAAGCCGCGAGCAACAGCTCGTTAATATTATATTTCGAGGTATGATAGCATATAGGCATGTTTAGAGCGCGAGATATGATAGCATATAGGCATGTTTAGAGCCCGAGATATGACAGCATATAAGGCATGTTTAGAGCGCCAACTTACGGTTATACCAAGAACGCTGCCATATTGAACAAAAGAGAATATTAATATTTTGTTGGAATCGTCGAAAATGGTTGATTGGTTGATGGTCAATGTATTATAAAAGTATTAGAAAGTATTATTTCAATTTCAATTTCAATTTATTTCCAAAAAAAATCCTAACAGATTGTAGAAACTTAATATCTAGGTACATTTAAATTACAGTCTATTAGTCCGTTTTTACAATATTTATTTTAGGAAAGCATTATAGAGTATATGATCAAAATACAAATCATAACCTATTTTTTATTTAATTTACATAGATAAAAAGCTATGTCTTAAAAACTTTGAAGGGGAAATGAATGGTCACCCTGAATAATTCTATATATTACATCAATTTCAATCCTCCAAACAATGTTCCTATTGTTTCCATATTAAAGATGAATGGAAATTGGAAAAAATAGTCTTATTTGCCAAAATCGTGTGTGTGTTTATTATAAAAATATTAAATTGAAATTTCTAACCAAGACAAAAAACATTAAACCAAAGCAAAGATATCAAAACATCAATCGATAAGTAAGTATAGTATACTTTAACAATGGTCCTTCGATATTCAAAACAACAATATGAAATTTAAAAGTGTTATCAAAACTATCATCAAAACATATACATATTTAAAAACTTGGAAAAGTTGACATTTGTTTATCAACAATTAATGAAATGAAATTATAGAACCAAAAAATGGCATTATTAATTTGTAATTAATCGAGAATATGAAGTACATCGATTCAGAAGAACCACGAATAGCGTAGCAGCAGAAACACCTGCATGTTTCTTTAATGTCTTTTTCTGAAGTTGAATTATGATGAAAATAGCACTTATCAAAATAAAATGTAGATAAATAAATATATTACATTTCAAACTTATGTTATTACAGCATAACGTTTTGCATATAGTTGCAATAACAACATTATATACAGAATTATATCGATTAATCACCCCACAGAATCGAACCAAAACAGAAATAATATTTGATTTCCAAGTAATCATGACTATTGTCATTTACCCAAACTGAAACGTTTCTAAAAATAATTATTTCTGTCATAGTTCCAGGCTGTGTTATATTATATTAAAACTGCTAACAAGCATGATGCCTAAAAGATAAACGAATATTTTTTTTACTTACTTACTTTATCATGATTTAGGGGGGTTATTGTGATCACTATAAGGCTTAAAAAATTATGAAAGGTATGGATAATTCTTAATAAGATGTAAATATATTTCAACGTAGCTGCGATAGTCAGAGTTTCCATAAATGCATTTAACAAATTATTCATACTTTTTACCATATGAATATTTACTGTCAGTGTTGTCAAATTTCGAGATTTTCTAAAATTAATTTTGAGAAGAAACTGACAAAAAGATGATTATTTTCATCCTTTCTTTCGGTCTCAAATTTCACCCTTTGATGCTCACGAAAATAAATTTGATTAGTCAAAATGTCCATCTTTTATGGCGTCGATTCTAATGCATACATTATCTGTGTCAAATTGAAATCGCAGTTGAGATATCGCATAAATTAGAGTTAATAGATGAACTAAACAGTATTCAACATTCTGGACTTCCTGTGACCAGCTAATTGCAAAACTAATCCACTGAAAAAAGTGAATACATATTTTTTAAGCTATTGCATAGCTTTTATCGCGGGCCTAGGCCAGCGCGGCGACCGAATGAAGAAATTTCTTAACGAAAATTAATGATTTTAAACTGATAATTACGTCTAAACGAGTGCTGCTTACGATTCGAAAAAAATATATGTTAAACAAGAACATTTTCCTAATATTCTTAGCTTTGAATATTTTAGATTTTGTTTATATTACATAGTGTAATTAATTTGTGAAATTAGGTCTAACCGAACACAAAAACGACTACTACGCAAATACTATCCGGGGTATTATTATGAAAGCTGCACCATTTTAAAGATAATTTAATTATCTATCTTTTTATCTACGATTTTTTTCGAAATTTCCGTTTTTTTTGCTTTATTGAATAAAAAATTCGTGCGCGGCGCTCCATCGGAAGACGTTTAAATTATTCCGAATCATTTGCTTCCGCAGCCGCAAATGATTCGGAATAATTTCAACGTTTTCCGATAGAGCGCAGTTATCTGATATCAGAAAAAATAAAATAAGTAAATAATTATAATTGCATAAGTTGTTAAAAATGCTATGCAATAGCTTTACCGCGGCAGTCCCCGAGTGCCACACGTATTTTTATTTTAATTTCTTGCTATTAGTTAAATATACATTCGAATCCACCTGTTCATACATATTCCGAACCATTATGTAGCGATCATTAATTCCGATTACTACCATCGATTTTTCAAAAATCACATACATAAGTATAGTTGTTGAATGTAATATATAAAGAGTTTGATGCGCATTTTGCATACCGCCAGACAATAAAAAAAATACGTAAAATTTTATAGCCCACGAACCAGTGTAAATATATAAAATTATAATTACAAAATAATAAAAACGAACGTAGAGCGACAGCGGCTTGATTTTTGTTCCGCTTAATTGGTACTTAGCGAAACCCAAAACCATGGAAATTATGTTTACAACATTTCCAAAACATCGTATTGTATCTTTTCTCTGGGAGTTAATGGGCCCATGCTGGGTTGGCCACGAAGACCCATTCTGTTCAGGGTCGGTCACACTCACGGGTCAACACCTATCCGACGGCCTCCACGCATGAAGGGCGAGCCTGGGTAGGACTCTGGCCTTATGGTCAGTTTCACCTGGGAATCAAACTTCTGGCGCTCCTGGTCGGTCTGCGCACCGTGCGGCGTAAGCCAATCGATAGTGCACTCTGACTAACATCTTGCGGTGTCGACTACAACGGGCGAGCCCGTCAACACAGGACGTTTTAACGATTAGTCGTTCTGTCGCCCTGCAGTGAACGTAGAAGACTTTGGACAGTACAATCCTACGTCCAGCTACGTCACAACCCGTGAGAGTCCAACGCCTTACCGCGAGTGAGCCAGGAATAAACCCGACGGGCTCGAGATACTCGCGCCCTCACTTCCAATTGTGACCAGATTTCTCCGGTCTCTCGATTGGTTCCGAGTTCGAGGTCGCTTGCGCGGTCCTCTCCCTTATGAAGCGGTGAAACGGAGTGCACCGAATCTATCGCGGACCAAGGCGTCCTTTGCCCGCCTCTTACCCGGGATCGGATGGCCAATGGTCAATTCAAGAGCAGTCGCCATAAGGTACGCAACCACCCCCGCTCTATAGGAAACAATACAGTTCCCAGACTACCCCGACTGTTAGTCGGAGAGCACAATCGATTGGCTTGCGCCGCACGGTGAGTGTGACCGACCCTGAACACATGGGTCATCGTGGCCAACTCATCATGGGCCCGTTAGCCCCCTGACTAACAGTCGGGGGAGTCTGGAAGCAGTACTGTTTCCTATAGAGCGGGGGTGGTTGCGGACCTTACGGCCGCTGCTCTTGAAATGACCAATCGGCCATCCGATCCTGGGTGAAGAGCCGGGCAAAGGACGCCGTGGTCCGCGATAGATTCGGTATACACCGTTTCACCGCTTCGTAAGGGAGAGGACCCAGCAAGCGACCTCGAACTTGTAACCAATCGAGAGACTGGAGTAATCTGGTCGCAATTGGAAGTAAGGGCGTGAGTGTAAGCCCGCTGGGTAACACTCCTGGCTATCTCGCGGTTAAGACGTTGGCCTCTTACGGGCTTGTGACGTAGCTAGACGGTGGACTGTTTCGTCCCAAGTCTTCTACGCTCACTCCAGGGAGATAGAACGACTAATCTTTAAAACTTCCTGTGGTGACGGGCTCGCCCTTTGTAGTCGACAACCCAAGTTGTATCTTTTCTCTTTTGACTGCAGTACGTTTTATTTTCTAACATATTGGAATTAGAAATGTCAACTTCTCATTCTACATTATAATATGGTTTTAATGTCATATTAATAGCGATTCGAAACGATAATGACGAGGTTATATGTAATATAACCTCGTATATGTATATGTTATATGTAATATAACAGCTTCTACCTAATTACTTACAATTTAATCTCATTAGGTATTGCTGACATAACATAGAAATTAATTTACCAGAATTGCATTAGCTTTAATAGAATTTTACCCAATTAATTATTATCTAGTAGATTATTTCCAAATTATTAATATTACATAAATGTCAGGTAAAACCAATAAATTATGCCTTATAACGTATCGATATACTTCAATAATGTCGCAGTATTCATCGGGTGCATGACCAATACAGCTTATAATATAATATAATAATTTCCGTTATAAATGTTGAAGTACATGTGGTCTAACCAGGGACGAATACCCGTAAAAAATGCAGACCCTCTACACCAGAGAACCGTTCACGTATAAAGTGGTCAAATGAAAATTGAAAATCATAAAGGTTTAGGAGAAGGCTTCGTCGCTAAATAAAAAGCAATTGAAAACGACGCCATAATAAACTGAATCACTGCTGAAGACAAGGCGGATAATGTATTTAATTGCAAAGCTGAGAATAAATGACCAAAACTCGTCAGATCAACCTGTCAATACATGCATTTATCGACAAGCCACGGCTTCTAATGAATAAGATCGTATAAACATTATTTCTAAATCAAGAAGTCTAACCCCATGTATTTACACTGTGAAAGGTTTTTTGAAAGTCGTGCCTTATATAGGGCTAATATTCATTCATTTTAAAACTGTACATATACATCTAAATTTCATTCACCGGTAGATGTTGATATACACGATAATTTGAATTTTCTGGGAAAGGAAAGAATCGTAAGATGGAAACTTTGGATGCCCTCAATAGTCGCACCATAGCCTCTCCTTACAAATATGGTGATGTGCAAATTCGGGGCAGATGTAATGCGTTTTCGAAGGATAGTGATGAGACTGTCCCTTACTAATGAATTTGTTATTTAAATCGACTGCGGACGATCTCGTTCTGATTAGTATTAAACCCAGGGTGGTTTAAAAATCGATTGATCTTACCAGCTTCCGCAGGCGTGCAACGACCTAGCAAAACGAAGCAGTGCTAAGACATCTCAGCCAATCACATACATGCCTACAGAACATTGATACTAACAACTTTTTTTAAAAGTACCCTTTCAAGTAAACAAAGGCTTGTGCTCACGATGATAAAAATCAAGTATGATTTTATATTGGAAATTTGTCGATAGGCGATGCTCTGAAAATGCTAATACTTCTGGGCAAACCATATTCTTATAAGACAATGAGACAAACTGAGTTTGTGAGCTTTCAAGTCTCTAGAGGCAAGTATTATTGACGATGATAGTAATAATAAGATTTCACTGCAAACAGCTAACCAGCTATAATACTACGCAAAATCATGCGAAATTGCCATAACCTCTCGCCTACTATTATATATTTTTATATAATAAAATATTAATATATTACTAGCACCTGAAGATTTCCAATATGCGATAATTAGCTTTAATTCATATTCATGCTTTTATTGTATATTCTGAATGAATAAATAGAATACTGAATATTGAATAATCAAAGACTCTGAGTCGATTCCTTATTATATTGTCATTTTAGATTTAATGATTAAGCCATTCCATAGCCGAATCAATATTAATTCACTAAAATTTCAAATTGTAAGCATGTAGATTAAATTAAATTGCTCTATGTTATTTAAATATGATTCTAATAATAATTTTGATCAGAATCGGATAAGTTGAAATGCGAAAAATACCGAATTTCGAAAACACAAAGGCAAACAGGATATTAGAGTTGGGCCCATCAAAATTAAACGACGAATTACTGAACATTGCTGTTTGAAAGGTTATGTATGTATTTTTATGTATGTTTGTATATATATATATATGTATATATATATATGTGTATATGTGTATATGTATGTATATGTATATATGTATATATATGTGTATATATGTGTATGTATGTATATATATATATATATATATATATATATATATATATATATATATATATATATATATATATATATATATATATATATATATATATATATATATATATATATATATATATGTATATATGTATATATATATAAATGTATGTATATATGTGTATATATGTATATATGTGTGTATGTATATATATATATATATATATATATATATATATATATATATATATATATATATATATATATATATATATATATATATATATATATATATATATATATATATATATATATATATATATATATATATATATATATATATATATATATATATATATATATATATATATATATATATATTATATGTTTATATATTTATGTATGTTTGTATATATTTATCTACTATATATATTTATAGATATTATAGCTAGTAAATATTTTGTTTAGTTATATGTAGTTACCTGATATGACGTGATTATCATTGTCATTATACGCATTGTAATTATCTCATCTAGATACAGGCCTTAGTTGACCTAGTTAGATGAGTTTTAGGCAGGTGCCAAACACGATGTGACGGTTTCTCTGAACTGTTTATGTTTGATTCTTGAACTTGTTTGGTATAATTAGTCGTAACCATTGTAATAAGTACTTATAAATAAATAAATAAATAAACAGTAAATATACAGACATATTAATCCAAAGCACATATTACAAAGACACCAATGGATTAGTATAGTAAAGTATTAGGTGCTATCATCACTAAGTGAAATTTGAAAGTGTCATCCAAAGTATCATCAAAAGACATATTTAAAAACGTGCAGAAGTTGACATTTGTATATCAACAATAATATATGATATTATAGAACCAAAAAATGGCATTAGGAATTTGTAATTAATCGAGAATATGATGTACATCAATTCAGGAGAGCCACGGATAGCGTAGGAGCAGAAACGCCGGCATGCTTCTTTAGTGTCTGTTTCTGAAATTCAAATATGATGAAAATATCAGTTACAAATAAAATAATGTAAATAAATAAATAAATTGCATACTTATATCATTACAGCATAGCGCTTTGCATAAAGTTGTAATAACAAGATTATTTAAAGAATTGTATCGGTGAATCACGCCGCAGAATTGAACCAAAAGAGAAATTATATACAATTCCCAAAGCACCAGGATTACTGTCAGGTTTTCAAACTGAAATATTTAATAAATAATTATTGCTGTCGTAGTAACTCAAGTTATGATATTGAAACCGCTAACAAACATGATGTCTATAAAACTAAAGGGCAATCTTATTACTTACTTTATCATTATTAGAAATTTGTATTGTGACCATTATAAGGCTCAAAAAATTGTAGAAGATATGGATAATGCTCAATAAGGTATACATATATGTCAACGTCGCTGCGATAATCAAAGTTCCCATAAATGCATTTAACAAATTATTTATACTTTTCACATACTGAATATTAACTGACACTATTCCCAAATCTTGAGATTTTCTTTCTTTAAATTTTGAGAAAAAATTGGCCAGAGGATGTTCGTTGTCATCGTTTCGCTCGTTCTCATATTGGACCATTAAATGTTCATGAATATTAATTTCATTAGTCAAAATGTTGAGTAATCCATCTTTTATGGCGTCGATTCTTATGCATAAATCATCTATGTCAGATTGAAATTGCAGTTGAGATATCGCATAAATAAGAGTTAATAGATGAATGTAGCGGTATTCGATATGTTCGATTTTAAGTGACCAAATAAATGGAATGACTAATCCATAACACAAAAGTGCACATATATATTTCAATTTAAATTTCTTGCTAATGGTAAAACGTAACTTCAAATCCATCTGTTCATAAACATTCTGTACAATTTTGTACCGGTCATTAATTCCGATTACTACCATCAATTTTTCAATAGTCACATACATAACTATAGTTGTTGAATGTAATATAAACAGACTTTGATGCGCATTCGGTATACCGCCAGATGATGAATCTTTGAGGTAAAATTTTATAACCCACCAACCAGTGTAAATATGTACAATTATTATTACGAAATAATAAAAACGAACGTAGAGCGAAAGCGGCTTAATTTTTGTTCCGCTCAATTGGTATTTAGCGAAACCTAAAATTATAGAAATTATGTTTATAACATTTCTAAAATATCCTATTATATATTTTCTTCTTTGATTGCAGTAGGCTTTATATATCATGTTGTAATCAGAATTTTCAACCTCTAAGTTTGTGTTATAATATAACGTCAAAGTGATATTAACGGCACGTGAAACGACAACGACGAGCTTATATGTAATTTATTGTAGCTTCGACCTAATTCATTAGAATCTTATAAGGTAATGTTGACACAGTAAATATATTGACTCTCTGTAATTGCATTAGCTTTAATGAAAGTTTACCCAATTAATTTAATATTCGGTAGGCTATTTCCAAATTAAACTGGACAACAAAATTTTAGGTTCATATAGATTTTTTGAATCTGATTTAATATACTTAAATGGTTTGTATCTATCAATCATAGTTTTTTTATTTAATATTTTTTTTAAAATAACCCCATTTTTTTACATTTCTGAAATCACATCAATTTTAACATTCTTAAAATCTGCTTCGTTTTGATTTTCTGGCGTAGTATTGTGTAGGTAAATCCGTCTTCAGATTCCAGCAGTAGTCAGTTGGCATTCTTGGGTTCCACTTTCTTCATGGTGAATATTTCCCGGTGAAAACATTCACCGTGCTCATCACTCACAGATCCGAGATTAATTGGGAAAAAAATCCAGATGGGAATCGAAGAAGTTGATCTCACGAATATTAATAAACTGAATTAAATTATTACACAGATTTAAATTCAACTTAAATTTCATGTACATTGCACTTGCATAGTTCGTGCCCATGTGCTTTCTGGAGAAGTA